>JARFJB010000193.1:0-22500 GCA_036346205.1 Vesta saturnalis
CACCCACCTCCACCTCCACACCTCCCCACTCCACACTCACACACCACCCTCACCATTCCATACCACCACCACACCACACGTATAATCGCACACATATACACCAAGTGCACTCCACACCACACTTACCGCACACCACACACACCACACCACACACACCACACCACACACACACACGCGCATACGCACCGCACACCACCACACGCACACGCAACCACACACACAAACACCAAAGCGACGCATACACACACGTGCACACACGCGCACACACACTCAACGATGTATTATAATTATTATAGACAGAATGAAGGATCACAGTCAACTTTTTGCGAAACCTTAGCGAATTGCGGGCTCACATGACATTCACAAAAAGTTGACTGTGATCATTCTGTGTATAATAATTGTAATACATCGTAACTAGGGAAGTACATACAGTTCAAGTTTGAATCGATTGTGGCTTGCCTCCACGATAGCTCAGATGGAAGAGCCCCACTCTAGCAAAGTGGAGGTCGTGGTTTCAAGTCCCACTCGAGTTAATCTTTTACTGTATGTAGTTTAAAAGTTAATTTTAAATAAAATACAATTAATGATTGTTAAATTGAACTTCTGTTCGTTCACTAAACCAATTTTATATATATATATATATATATATATATATATATATATATATATATATATATATATATATATAAAATTTCTAACAAATATATATTGAAATACTCAGTGGCTCAGCGGTAATGGTGTCAGAGTAGTAAGTGGAAGGTACCAAATTCGAATCTGAGAGTAATCAAGTGCTTGGGAAAAAATTATATATAACATATGAATTCCACTCAAGTGCGAAAACAGTCGTTCTCAGGACTAAGCCTGATGACGAACGCAGAGTCCGCTTCCGAAACGTCGCGCTCAAAAACCATAAATTGTGGAAATAAGCCGATCAACTCCACAGTTACAAAACACTTATAATACAAAAGTAATATGTCGCTATACACTAATAGGAACGTTGAGGGTTTTTTTTGACGCGATTTAAAGTATATATCGAAACTATACCAATCTTACGGACGAAACGCAAGATGTAAGTGAGCTCCGACCTTAGGAAAGAAATTTGTTTGTGCACACCCAAATCTTATCTGTCGTCATATATTCGTCAACTAAACGCACAGAGACGAAAATTAAAACAGAAAGGTCAATAACAACGTGTAAAGACAGAAATAGTAATAATTAAAATTATTCAAAAAAGTACAACATGGTGGAGACTGACAACCACTGTAAAAGTAGAACTGTCCCCAGGTTTGTATAGGGAATCTATAGACGCTACAAAACTTAATTTGAACATAAATAAATTATTGTTAAAATTATTTATTTGATTACAAAACAAATGAATTAAAATACTTATCTAAAAGATAAGTATTGTTCCCATAACAATTACGGTCATTGTTCTCAGTAAATGGTAATAGCTGTAATAATTAATCTAGATGTCAAAGTAAATTTATGGAATATGAAAACGCAAATATAAGTCTGCTATTAATGTAACGTTTATATATCTAGGACGCTTCCGGGATTTCCCATCGCGATTTGTTTGATGTGCTTAGCTTATAGTGATATTGAATCAGCGGTTCTTTGTTAAGAGAAAAGTTTCACATTTAGAATATAAGTAAGTTTTGTGTAGGCTTCCCTTAATAAAAAATCCGTCAGGACTAATTTAACGGGATACCATGCAACCGAAATATGTACAGGGAGATTCTTTGATATTCCTTTGTTGACATGATCAAAGATTATTTCAGGCTTTTGGTTAATGGGAACAGTACAAAAGTGTTTATAACACATTTAATTTTAATTAGATAACATTTAACCATTTTTAATAGGTTGGATTTAACTTTTATCAAGAAAAGAGTTTCGTTCGGATTGTTTTTCTTGTCAATGGTTGATCAGGATTAACAAAACACTTATTAAGTGTTTTAGTGGTGAATCTCTGCACAGGAGAATTTATATTATTTAAATAAATTCGTTCAGATCTAGGTGAGGTTTTTCTGTTTAAGAAATGTTTGAAAGAGATGAATTAGTTTTTGCATAAGTATATTTACTATTGGACAGACGGGATTGGGTAATGCTGGATTCTTAATTTAATCGGGTCACAGCAAATTATTTATCCGTCTGGAAAATTGCTTATGTAAGCCGTACCTCCTTCGGGGCTAGCATTTGGATGAACTAGGTTCTCTATCAGGTCTTCGTAAATTATTTTACAATAGGAAAACTTACGTTAAACGAATATGAATACTACTCACTTCGGGAATGGTTATAATATGGACCTAGGTGATTTCGTGCTCAACTCTCTGCAAATGTAGTTAATTTGACGGCGTGTAATAAGTGCTTGTGAGCGTTTGGAATTTATAAACCCAGTCGACAGAGCAAGCAGTCAAAACGGATATCTTTTCGACGGCCGAAGAAAGCAACACAGTGGCTAACTACCCGACAATTGCGATTCCGTCTAATGTTTGTTAAGTAGTGTAGATGATATTTTTACAGACTTAGCTTCTGGTGTGTCGTAAGCGTCGTTTTTTTGTGTATCCTGGACGAGAGTTAACGTATGTCTCTCAACGGTGTTCGTAATAACGGCAGTGGGTTTTAAGGTTGAATGGTTCTAAAGTGTCTAATTATTAAATAATCAATCAAATATTTACAGACTGTTATTTCAGATACAAGCCAAGTGTTAAAAAAATCTGTTTCAAATTTCTTGTCCATCTGACCCATATGAAATGCGTTGCATGTTGAGGTAATGACGCAAATTGTTTACAAGTTTATTTTTCTTTTATATTCATTTAAAATTTATTAGCTCTTGATTTCCTATCACTATAAGTAAATTTGAGTGTATTAATTTAGTTTTAACTTCAAAGGTTATCACATTTTAACATTTGAAAGCCTTATGGTGACTTTTGTCGAGACATTCGACTTAGATGTGAGAGCCATTACACTGACCCACAAGGAAAGCATTTCTCTAATTTCCATAAAAATAAGTTTAATCTTTTATTCTCCACCTAACTTACTTATCAATTTTGTAGAAAAAAGTACGTTAAAAGGTTTTGGTGTAATGTTACGAACGTGTATTTTGTGAGTGAATCAACGTTAGAAAATAATTTAAGAAACTTTCATTTTAGTGAAAAATCTGGAACACTGTAACTGTGGTAGGACCTGTCACAAACAAAATACACACACGTACCACACAAAAGTTAAAAAAGTAAAAAACACGAAACGCGTTTCAAGAGCTGATCTATCATCATCAACGGTATACTGCAACCCAGTCAGCCGCTGATAATGAGAGCTTATCTATTGAAACGCGTTCGGTGTTTTTTAATTTTTTTATTTTTGTGTGTTACGTGGGTGTATTTTGTTTTTTAATTTTATTGATCACGTGTTATGGATCTGAAAGATATGATGCACATGTTCTTAACGTTGTATAAATGTTAACTTTGTGTTCATTATTGCTAAGATTGCTTCACATATACTATAAATTTTCTTTAACAAGCACAATGTGCCGTACCAATGAAAATTAATGTTTTTTTTGAGCTAGTGTACCCTCACAAGTTACCTTAAATTTAGTTTGTTGTACTTTTGGAAACTAAAATTTAATTAAGCAACGATCATAGTTTAGGGTACTTTTTCTGTTTAGTCTTAACATCAGTTTACAACTTGTTTTTAATTAAAAGTAGCACTTTATACAGAAATGGTGCTGCGTAATTACATCGTGAATTCGCGTCCTTATAAATGCATTTCTATCAAATTTAAACTCAATTGTTACTAAATGGTTTTTTATAATGCACAGTTTATAAGATAAAATTCTCTATTGTATTTATCCTGTAATCTAACAAGTATTACAGTTTCGCAGTCTTCATTACAAACACATTTAGAAAGTAATGCAATTTTTGAATTTGGTATTACAATAGAGCCAGCAACCAGTCAGTTAAACATACAATAAATTCATTTTATACAAACGACAAAATAACGACGCCCAATAGATTTACTAATTATACGTTTTATTAACTGTATAGGAATATTTCCAATTTGAAGCTGTCCTCTTTTTAACAAATATAACAGTGCACCAGAGTGCATTAATTTATCTCTTTAGTGGATCGTGTTACTAAATCTTCACGTGTTTTTTAAAATTATTAAGTTTTTATTATTTTAATAATTTTAGTCATACTTTTTTCATAACTAAAATGAGAATGAAACAATCACGCAGGTTTAGTAATGTAATCAAGCTTAACGTTACATGTTAATTTATAACCAAACCATCCAACGCATAGACTACCGGAGTGAGTATTGAGATCTATTAATTAACACATTGCATTGTAAGTGTATAAGTGTAACGATCCCCATAGTCACCTCTGCCGTTAATCATAAAAATTGGTATATCAGAGACAAACGAACGAATAACACTGTATAAATATGAGTGAAGTCGGTAAATTTAGTTTAAAACCACCTAAGATAATTTACAAAGGCAACAAACTCCACCAATAACCCAAATGAAATAGATTATGAAATAATCATAAATAAACACCCACTGTCCTCTCCTGAAGAAACGGGTTACAACAAGCCTTACCTCTTTAATAAATACTCGTTATTAGCTCAAAATAAGTATTATGCTCTACCAAGGAATCATGTACATCGCAAACACAGGTCACAAGCGACCAAATGGTGCAAAAACCTAAAGTACCACCAATATTTTTACCAGCTAGAACAAACTATCAAAATATCATCCACAATATTGAAACTGTTACCTCAAACGATTTCATAACCACCTATAAAGGGAAAGAATTACTCATCAACCTAAATACCACTGTGATTACCGCAAATTAACGAAATTTTACGACGATCATAACGTCAATTATTACACCTATCGGATCCTGAAAAAATCAGAACTACTCAGATTAGAATACCCAATACATAAAATCACCCGAGTCTTGAACGATAAAAAAGAACCAATACCAATTGTAGCAGTTGAATTAAGTCAACGAGAAAAGGCTAACGACATTTTCAATTTAAACGGATTGCTGCATTGTGTCGTAGCGGTTGAACCGCGGCGCAAAAATTCGGGCACCCCGCAATGCACTAACTGCCAATTAATCGGGCGTACAAAAAACTGTTGCCACCTACCGTCCCCATGAAATGTATGGAACACCATCACTACTCTCAGTCTCAACGGAAAAAGGATACTGGCAGTCCGACAAGCCATCAGTTCCCACACTTAGACCCTCCAACCCCAACGCCTTGATCACTGGAAAGGTCACATCTAACCTGCTCACACTCTCAACTCAAGTGCTCCCAATCAAAGTACTCCCATCCCACCAGCTGTTAACACCTTTACCTCAAATATTCTACAATCAATTCAGGAAGTAATTCACCCCCCCCCCCCTTTTGAAGAAACCAAAAACTTCATCATATCCTTAATTCCAATAAATTAACACTGCTAAATTGGAACGCGAATTTATTGAAGCCACAAGGAGCAACTTTCTTAGATTTCATGACACGCCATGGCATTGACATAGCATTTTCTCTTCCGGGGTATCACATATTTAGAAAGGACAGGCCTAATGCTATAGGATGCAGAGGTTTAGCAATAATTGTAAAACGCTATTTAACCGTTATCACAACCGAATTAACAAATATTCATCAGACGATAATACACTAAACATAGTATCAAGTTATAAACCACCAAACAACCAGCTGGTCTGCTCTGAACTATAACAAGTATTTGATAACCAATCTTTTACAGTGTTAACTGGCGACCTGAACTGCAAACATAAAAACTGGGGCTGCAGAAAAACCAACCCAAATGGCATGGAACTCGTGGACATGACCTCATGACTAGGAATGCAGGTTCCTGCTCTATCGGAATATACTTATTACCCGTACAGGCGAAACCAACTGCCTGTTATATTAGATATTATTCTGCATAAAACTTACAATTTCCAGTTAACCATACGGTACGCACAGAGTTAGACTCAGACCATTTACCTGTTGTGTTCACCCTACACAGCTCACCATACCACTACCCTAAGTTACCAAGACTAATTATCGTACCAGTAGACTGGGATAAATTCAGAACAGAAATGGAAATAGACTAGTATGCCCTACTAAGCTTGCATCACCTGCAGATATTGGCAATGCAATAGTACTATTTAACACTACAGTCGCTCAATCCATTGGACACGCATCCAAGAAAGTAAATCCATATCATGCCCCAAATGATCAAAATCTACAAACGTACATACAAGCCCTAATTAAAGAAAAACACAAGACCCGTAGACTATGACAAATCACACATAATCCTAACTAGAACAACATATAATTACAATGTACAAGAACTATATGGCATCTTTTTATCCGGGAGACCCCAATATGTGGAAAGCCACCAGAAAAATACTCAGGAAACCGACATTAATCCCTCCGCTTTGGTCAAACCCTTTCACAGAATGGAGAAAAGAATTAGATTTTTGCAGAACAACTTGTAAACACATTTACTACATTAGTCGACCAGGACAATTTTGACCATTACGAACAAATAAATGGGAAATTGGTTGATACAAACCCAGTCAACATAACACTCACAGACCTGTCACTCCATCTGAAGTGACGCAAAATATTAATAAACTGAAAAACAAGAAATCTCTAGGTAAGGACATGATCCCAAACCTGCTACACAAAAACTTAACAAACAAAGTATTTTGCTACCTAACAGCTACCTTTAATGCCAGTTCAAGAATCGGGTATTTCCCGTTCGCTTGGAGACGGGCAATCAGGACAATGATCCCAAAGCCAGGAAGACAAAAACCCGATAAATTATCGACCTGTAAGCTTCTTGTCTACTATTTCCAAACTACTTGAGAGATCCATACCATCGCGGTTAAAAAAATTCTTGGATGACAACAGTGTACTTCCGATACACCAATTTGGGTTTAAAACCTCACACTCAACCTCACGTAAATTACCCAAACTCATAGAGAAAAGAGAAGAAGGTTTCGCAACTAAGAAACACACACTCATTGCCTTTATAGATGTAGTGCAAGCATTTGATAGTGTTGGGATCAAAGGATTAATACATAAAATGATAAGCATAGATACTACCCCTTACTTACTACAAATAATTGCTTCCTTTCTAACAACCCATCGCATACGAGCAAGCATCCCACAAGGCTCAATACTAGGTCCTATCGCGTTTGATATATTTATGTATGATATACCCAATCCCCCAGATGCAGATTTAGCCACATATGCAGATTATACAGCCATAATTACTCAGGACCATGATATCCGTAGTGCCGCGAACAACATCCAGCAAAGCATTGATCATCTACAACAGTGGCATAATGCATGTGCATAAAAATAAATGCAACCAAATGTGAAACTAAGATCTTCACCTTACGGGGACCGCCAGACTCACCGAATATAATAATAAATAACACTCAATTACAATGGAACGCAAAGGATAGAGCCGTAAAATACCTGGGGATATACAGGGATCGAAAACCAACATGGAGCCTCCACATAAATAAAAAGTTAACCGAAGCCTACGCCAGGAAATCCACCCTTAAAATAGAGTATGTGACGCTACCCTATAAGTCTGTAATACGATCATCACTTATGAATGTAATGTTTGGAGTACCACTTCTGAAACAAATATAAATAAACCTGTAAAACAAAGTGTTGCGCATCATCACAAATGCTCACTGGTATATTAGAAATTCCCAACTAAACCGTGAAATCAGTACTCCAACCATACAACAATATATAAAGAAAGCGGATAAATCATTTTACGATAAACTTAATCAGTGCGAGGGTGCGATCTACACACAATCTTGGTCAACGATCAATACACACCAGACTTAAACGTAAGTTAATCATAGACCTATTAATAAGTGATGGTGATAGTGAATAACCATTAATGGATTTACCAATGCTAAAATGAATAAGCCATGCACTGTAATACACTTAGACAAACATGTAAATACACTTTACACCATAATGAACTAATATAGAGAGTGCGCAGTGAAAAATTAGTTAAAAACTAATCGAACTCTACCATGGAATAGCACTATGCGCTGGTCTGGTAATAAACTATTAAAAGAAAAACCGTAGTTATGTAAACCTAAATAAGGAGATATATACTGTTCATGTAACATAATGAATCGAACAATATTAATCTAAAAAAAGTTGTTATTGTCAATTCATGCTCGAGTAGTTTACATCATGTACCAAAATGATTGTGCATATAATACAGCGTTATCCTATATAGCCAGTAAAAATCAAATACTTCGTTGTGTGATTGAGAATGACCCCAGACTGATAATATGATGGCCATCGATTCAGTACGATAATCTAATACAGCTTTACAAAAAAAAACTTGATTCCTTCATAACTTAAGAAGTTAAAATGTATTAATAATGTTAACATAACTAGAACTTCCCGTATTTGAAAAACAACTTTTCTTAATATTTTTTTAAACTATTTGCAATAGTTAATTTATCATTTACAATATCATCACATAACTATTTATAGATGTAATCTTTATTTCTTATCGCGCTCTTAATATTGATAGATATTAACCATGATTTTATACCAACCTTTATATCAACTACAATTTTAGGTAATGTGACATCCAATTCTATTATTAATGAAATGATTTATGGCTTGTTTCTATGCTTTTTGTCCAGTTTCTCCAAGAATTCAGAAAATGGAAGAAAACCTGAGATGGTGGCAGCTTTTGAATGTGGAAGTATACTATCATTCAGTCTAATTAAAGGTAATAACAATAGAAGCTAGAAAAATTATCTTCTGCACATACCTAAACTATTTTTGCAATTTGGAAACTCGTTGGATTGTTGTTCGAAAATACCAGCTCGAACAACAATCCAATGATACTAGAGAAAAAATTCGAAATCGAGTCAATGAAAAAGACTTTGGTAGGATAGATACGGTTACCAGAAGAAAATATTCAAAGATCAAGCCAAAGCACAAAGAAATTCAGCAGAAGAAACTAGAAAAGCTAACGAAAGGAAAGAAAGCACCAACCAACATCAATCGCAAAAACACTGTCATAAACATCTCAAAATGACAGGTGAACGAAAACGAAATGAAGGTTCTGAACAAAGGCTCGAACTATGTGATAACATCGAGGTATATTACAAAAATAGATTTAATAACCGCAGTTGAAGAAGTAGCTATGAAATTAGATCCTGAAGAATCCGAGGAATACAGGTAAGGTTAGACGAACTACAACTAAGCTCTCTAACCTAAAAAGGACAGCGATCATTTCCCTTAAGAATGACCCATCGATCAAAATGCTCCCGGCGGACAAAGGGAAAGCAAATGTGGTAATGGATATGGAGACTTACAACAGAGAACACCAGAGAACTAGACTTACCCCACACTACAGCAAACCTCCGCATCTGTACGGCCTACCAAAGATCCACAAGGAAGAAATTCCTCTGAGACCAGTTGTGAGCTAGAGACATTCGCTTTGTCACGCACTAAGCATCATCACACCCTTATCAGGAAAAATCGGGTCCATGGTCAAGAATACGCAACACTTTGTGGAAACCATCAAAAACATCCAACCTAACCACGAACGAATACTGGTAAGCTTTGACACCGTGAACCTATTCACAAATGTTCTCACTGATAAGGCACTATCATAAGGGAGGCTGGAAAAGGATGAAACATTAGACGAACGCACGCAACTCTCGATAAAAACAATAATGCAACTTCTGATAATATGCATTAGAACTACATACTTCCAAGTAAGAGACAACCTACCAACCAGAATTGGGGATGGCGATGGGTTCCACACTATCACCCATAGTGAGCAAAGTAGACATGGAGGACATCGTATACCAAGCGACATTCGAATTCACGGAAAAACCAGGATGTAGCTTAGATACGTAGACCATACCTTCGTAGTTTGACAACACGCAAGCATAAACTGGATGAATTCCTAGGTCTCTCCATAAAATCGAAACGAAAACACTTTCACGACAAGTGTGACAGGAAACTCACCAAAGCGTGACAAGATGCTTGTACGATAGAGCTGAAACAATACACTCAAAACGGAAGGTCCTAAAAAAAGAAAACAAAATATCGCTAAAACACCTAAAGAAAATTCCTACCCTGATCTATTACCTAACCTAAACAAGGAAAGAGAATAGTTTTTGTGTTATTGCGAACGAAATAAAATAAAATTCATCTCTCTTCTTACCCCGCAGCATCACCATCAACAGGTATCAATGGGGTGTAGACATTTAGTCTTTAGCATTTATGTCAAATTTGAATGGAATCGCTATTCCAATTTCCGTATTACTTCACACGAAGAAAATCATATTGACCCTTCCTATCCCCGCAGTTATAACAGCACCAGAAGTCACTGGTATTTAAACGTTTAGGTATCAATCATTTGTGTTAAATTTAAATACAATTGCTTTTCAACTATTTGAGTTATAGCGGTATACAGAAAACTACATTTACCCTTGTACTCCTTCGCAAATTCAGGGCCGCCAAAAATCACTGTGATCTACATATTTATGTACTAAATAAGCTTGCCAAATTTGAATACAAGTGCTTTTAAAGGTTTTCAGTTATTCTGGCCAAAGGTAATCACATTTATCCCTCTGACTTCCTGCCCCGCAAATAAACTATCACTAAAAATCTCTCTGGTCTAAACATTCAGGTGCTAAATACGTATCAAATTTCAATGCAATCCCTTTCTAAATTTTTGAATTATAACGTAATGCAATTTGATTCTATTTCTAATATTATGTTATTAAAAATTGGTTGATGCCTTAAATCCTGAGAACGTGACACGGCAAAACTTCTTTTTATTTTTTAACTTAGTCTCTGCTATGCTGCGGTAACCTATTTTTAACAGCTGAGAAGTTTGCCCTATGTATATTCTATCACAATCAACACAGGAAATTTCTGATGGAATTAGAGTAGGAGTTTTACACTTATTTTTACTAAAAACTGAATTAATCATTTTAATGTTATAATATGGAAAACGAATACTGAGAGTCTTAAAAGCATTAACAGTTTTGGAAGTTAAATTTGAAATATAAATGGAAGACATATGGTCTTATAAATTACTATTAATTGGTCGATATAGCTGATTATTTATAGTATTTTAAAATCATACCATATTTTATGTTTTATAAACATACTATAAGTATAAGTTTAATGTTGTGATATATTGGACCTTTCATTTCCCTTCAACCTAAATCAATTTTTATTTATAGTTTTATAGAATTCATTTTTTGAAATTTACTTATTGTCAATTAGATACTGTAGTATACGTGAAGCTAAAGTATTGATTATTTAGATGTTTACAAGCAACGTCTTTCAAACCAATTTCCATATTTGCTGATATTTATGTTATCTTACTCTTATCTATACTGTTTCCATCACACAGTTATTAATTTTACGATTCATTTAGGGTTGATTGTCTTGAAAACAGTAATTCCCGTCAATTCATAAATTTTACTACCCTTAAAATGCATCTCTGATTTGGAACAAATTGCACTTTCAAAAAAATAGATAAATGAAAACATAAAACCATTAAATGCTAAATTTGATTTAATGCTTTCGAAGAATAACTCTCTCTTCAGAGGGAAAATCAATGGTTTATATCGTAGAATACCGCACATACTCATTAATAAGGCAAATACAAGATGATGAGGAAGGGGGTACAGACGACTACCATTTGGACATCGCTTTGTATAGTTTATTATCGAATTTTGAATTATTGTGAACGAAAAATGTCAGATATGATGAAGACCGTGGAGTTTGTAAACTTGAAAGAGTAAGGCTTTGTCTCGTATTTAAACTTTCATTCTTTGTTAAATGTTTAATGTAAAAGTTAAAAGAATTTCCACCATCTTGAATTCTAGTCAGAAGTGCAAGGACGTCATACTCTGAGTCTACGTTATGCCTTATTAATCGATTGGATGAGTCTTTCAAGCAAAGGCGAAAAAAAAACATTCTACATAAAATAAAGGTCAACATAAGTGAACGAATTTGTACTTAATAAGGCATATGTTAATCGTTTAGAGACTATCAGTTGCTCCAGCTGTCTGAGATAACCTTGGAAATTCTAACCAATAATAGGGATATATTGTTTTTTGGAATAGAACGCGTGGAAAAGATATATAATTTTAATCATTCTTTTTGGGACTGGTGGTCGAATACAGAAACCCATTTTGCTTTGATTCTGTAGTTATGTAATGTATCCTTCATTACGGGGGGTTTCGTATACATTCACATACCTTACTCACATTGTTATTTAGTATAGTTAGCTAGGACGTTAATTTCCTTTATTTCCAAGAAATTACACTTATAGTATGTATGTGATTTCACGAGGTATTATTTTTGAGCGCATGTATTAAGTTTATTACATTTATTTCCTTTATGATGTGACTACCAACAGCAAAGCAATTTCTTTTCAGAAGTAGCGCCCTAAATGTTAAACTTCAATATTTAAAGCGCATATTTCATGTTTAGTTATACCATTAAAATTCAAGGATGGGTACCGTGCATTTTAGTCATGTTTTGGGATACAGTAGCTCGAGATGGATTGATTAAGATGAGCTTTCTACTTGTAGTAACGTTGAGAATTACTTTGCAAATTATTAACCTTAAAGGTGAACTTTTAATGCAATTCCGATTATTGTTGTGGAGCATTTATGAAATCACAAGGTTTTCAGGTAAAGATTGAATTACATTCTCAATTGTGAATTACTGCAGATAAAGAGTATCCCGTTGCAATTATAACAATTAAATCCACTCAATTCGGAAAAATATAAGAACTCATTAAATGAATTCATGCTTTTGGAGCACAAAACAACATTTTAACGCAGTTGGGTAACGATATGGATAAAGTTTTAAAAACTAAAATGACCGACCATGACAAATGGCAGCAGTACAACCAAGTTCTTCAAAGGTATCTACACTTTTCCAATCAGTTACGTCAGCCCACCAGTATAACAATTAGCGGTGACGCTGTTGCTGAGATTTACCGCAACGCAAATGTCTGACAGACGACGAGATATTATCAACGCTTCCGCCTTCATATAAGAGAAAAGGCGCGAATTTGTTACGTATACTGAATACGAGCAGCGATGTTTTTTGGGATAAAAGGGGTACTGTCACAACAAAAGGCGAGATCATACCACATTCCAACATTATCAATCTGGTTCACGAGGTGTTAAGAAAACGAAAAACCACAAACCTGCGGGGTTGGCGTCAGTTTGCGACATATATTAAAGAAATAAATATACCACGAGAGTTTATCGGAAATATGCAAAGGTATGATGTTTCTGTATCACCCAGCGTTGAACGAACCCTCACAACTATAGGTGAGAATTACGATGCTGATAGTGAAACGCGGGAAACACCGAGAAGAATCTCTCAAAGAAGAACAAGAGGACTTTCACTAGATTGGGATTCGTGGCGGCCATAACATGAATGCTGTATACTATGATCCCTCTCACCCAGTAGGGTTCGCTGGTATAACACCTTTAACTAATGCTGTAAAGGGTAGATATGGTGAAGTAAAAAACTGGTTACAGGCACAGGAAGCTTATACGGTACATAAACCAGTCAGAAAAAAGTTTCCACGAAATAAATATATTGTGAGTAACCTTTACGAGTTGTGGCAAGCGGATCTTTGTGATATGCGAACTTTAAGCAAACACAATAGCGGATACAACTACATACTAACGGTAATTGATGTATTTAGCAAGAGGGCATGGGCGAGAGCACTTAAAACGAAGACAGCCTCATCTGTAATTGAAGCATTCGCGGATATTCTTAAGGATTGCGACAATACTGCGGCAAATCTAGAGACGGATAAAGGCAAAGAGTTTGTGGCGAGCAGTGTACAAAACTTTTCCAAGAAACAAAATATCAATTTCTATGTAACAAATAACCCTGATGTAAAAGCATCTGTAGTTGAAAGATTTAATAAAATATTGAAAACAAGGATGTGGCATTATTTCACTTACAAAAATTCCTACAGGTATATTGATGTACTAGAAAGACTTGTGACTGCCTACAAGAATAGCCCTCATTCAAGTATAAAAATGGCCCCCGCGGCTATAAACGATAAAAACATTTTGGAAGTGTGGAATAACCTGTACGCAAAAGGTTTAGGTCCAGTACACCATTCTAAATATAAAGTCGGTGAGCATGTCAGAATCGCCAGAACTAAGTACACCTTTGAGAAGGGATATGAAACGAATTGGAGCGAGGAGGTTTTTACAATTAGTGCGGTGATAAAAAGAAGACCACCAGTTTATCGAATAATCGATCTTAATAACGATCCTGTTGAGGACACCTTTTACGAAGAAGAATTGCAAGTTGTTACGGTTGATAAAGATACTCTATTCAAAGTCGATAAGATTCTAGCAGAGAGGGGCTGTGGGCGATATAAAAAATACCTGGTTAAGTGGCGTGGATACAGTGACAAATTTAATAGCTGGGTGTTAGCTTCGCAGCTGAGAGATATATAAAAATGGAGTTTTATCTTACCTTATTGAGTAACAGCTCTATGACGTATTTTCCAGGTAATATGACGTCAAGTTTTATTATGCAACTGCCAAAACGAATAAGATTAACGGGTTCGTGGGTTGTAGGGATATCGGAAATTCAGTACCCATGTTCTTTTGCCGCTGTAAGTGCAACAGATAATTTAATTTATTATAGAACAGAGCCACCTGGCGAGAACGTGTTAGAAACGGTATTAAAAAAGGCCACAGAATATTTTCAATGCGACAACGAGAAGATCATTTATATTGAAGATGGCTGGTACGTGATACGATTCGCTTCAGGAAATTATGCCAGCATAGAATAAATTATCAGCGAGCTAAATAACCATGTACTAATAAGTAAATTGCTAACAATCGAATATCATAATCTAACTAGCGCGTCACTACGAAATTAAAAACTTAGCTCTCGCTATTCGGATTCTCACAACGTCTAGCCTTACAATTGGGTTATCGACCGTATCAGAACATAGCCATGGAACCAATACCCCCCCCCCCCCTCCCGCTAGTATATGGATAGGATTACCAACTCAGATGTTTGTTTATTGCGACATCGTTGAACCGCAAATTGTGGGTGATGTTTTATCTCCGCTTATGCGCATAATAAATATTACTTCAGAAAACTATGCTTACGGGGGTCATACTACATATCGGTAATGACACGGGAATTTGAAAACATCGAGATTAATATAAAAACATATACGGGTGCAGCAATGCCATTTGAGTTTAGAACGTCGTGCCTGAAGCTACACTTTAAGAAAGTATAATAATGGTTTACCCTTATCAGCAATATTACATGAATCAGGCCGGTAACGGTATCAGCTCTATCTACAGAGGTGCCATATCAACGTGGTCATGGAATAGGGAGCTGGTTAGGTGGTATATTTAGAAGTATAATACCATTATTTAAGTCTGGCGCAAAGGCTATTGGCGAAGAAGCTCTTAGAACGGGTGCTAATATTCTTGGTGACGTCATAGAGGATCGACCTATTAAGGATTCGTTTCAAGAAAGATTTCACGAGGCAGGTAGAAACCTTAAGCGTAAAGCCGACGAGAAAATCGATAAAATGATGGAGGGTTCGGGTTATAAAAGAGTACGTCTGACCGATAATAATCAGTCTCCACTGAGAGCTGTTGCTAAGAAGAAGCCAGCTTACGACGATATATTTTCAAGATAATGGCTTTTCTACATGCCCAATCGTGTGAATGCGTCAAGTTTGAATTGGATTTGTTCGCTTTACCGTCGACGCAGACAAGTATCGAGAGTGGTAAATGGATATTTTACAATCCCTTATCAGCTCTGAGTGATGATGCCCCAATAGAATTTCTAGTCCCCGGAAATGGAAACGAGTATATAGATTTAAGTCAGACCATGTTGTACATTAGAGCTAAAGTTCTAAAGCATGATGATACAGCACTTACATAAGCTGATGTTGTAACACCGGTAAACAATTGGATGCATTCGCTTTTCTCACAGGTGGAGGTTTACTTAAATCAGAAGATGGTGTCACAACCAAACAACACCTACGCCTACCGTTCATATATCGAAACGCTGCTAAATTATGGAAAGGAGGCCAAGAGTTCACATTTAGGATGTACCTTATGGCACAATGATACAGCTGGACAGATGAATACACTGGGAAACGCATGTAACGGTTTCTCAAAACGTCAAGCACGTGCGGCTACCGGAAAACAGATAGAGATGATTGGTCACGTGCACTCGGATTTGTTTAATCAAGAAAAGTTTCTCATAAGTGGTGTTGAGTTAAAGGCTAAATTTGTACGATCAAGAGATACCTTTAGCCTAATGACGGCACTCGCTTCAAATTACAGGACGCGAATTATAGACGCTAGTTTACTGGTGAGACGTATGCGAATCAATCCAACTATTCTAATTGCGCACAATAAAGCTTTAGAAACAACAGCCGCAAAATACCCTGTTACAAGGACCGACGTAAAAGTGTTAACTATACCTGCAGGCATACAGCGAAAATCATTGGATAATGTTTTCCTGGGTCAGTTACCTAAACGATGCATCGTAGGCTTTGTAGCAAATAAAGCCTTCAACGGTGACTACCCCTCAAATTCGTTCAATTTTCATCACTGCAATATTAACTACATGTCGTTATATATTGACGGGCAACAAATTCCTTCGAAGGCCTTACAACCAGACTTTACTGCTAATGGTTTATATGTAAGAGCGTACCACACCTTATTCTCTGGTACGGGTATTCATGTTTTGAATGAAGGTAACGATATATCGAGAAGTGATTACCCCAACGGCTCCTGTTTAATGGCCTTTGACCTGACACCTGACTTGACTGCAAACGCTAGCACGCACTGGAATTTAGTTAGAAACGGCTCCCTTCCGCTGGAAGTCGGGTTTGAAGAAGCGCTCACCGTAACCGTTAACTGTTTGGTGTATGCAGAATTCGATAACGTGATCGAGATCGATAAACATCGGAATATCGTTGTGGATTTTAGCTGTTAAAAGTAGTAGCTCTAACCTGCAAGCTTCAATGTACAGCAGCAGCTGATAGAATATGGACGCATACTTGGACGTACAAGGGTTTAGTGGTGTGAACAACGAATTCATACCGAAAGAAATTGCCGTGGTTACAGATCATTACAGCCCATTCAACAAAATTCACGTTAAGGGCCGTGAAAAACAACGGTTTTTAAGGTTTCTTAACAAACCAATAGTAAACGTGGGGGAGACTGGTTGCCCGTCGATTAAACAGTTGAGAAAGGAAGCAAAAGCATATAGCTGTTTAAACCATAACATCACTGAGCCTATGTGTGCACTGGAAAACGCCTTACTACTGCAAGACTGAACACATACCAATTCCAAAGATGTATTCGGTACAAGTGTTGAGATGCTTGAAATCTATCCCCAGCCACAAGAAGAATGTGTTTCGACTTGTATGTGCTTCTAATCAACTACCGAGACACGCACCTAGACCGTGTGCAATTATCGTAAACACGGATCCTGTAAACAAACCAGGTCAGCATTGGAGTGCTATCTACATTGATGAGAATGGTAACGGAGAGTATTTTGATTCCTTTGGACGAGCATCGCAAGGATATTATTTACGTTTCCTAGAGAAGAATTACAGATGCTTCATATACAATAAAACAATACTGCAAGACTACCATTAATTTACCTATGTTTGATTTTGTAAAAAACTATTTTAGTACATGTTTAATTGTAAATGACGGGATAATCAGATTATTGTTTAACGCCTGTTACCCAACCATTCTATTCTGATAAATAAAGAGATTTTTTAGTACCCTACCTTTTTCAATTAAGAATTGCGTGATAGCTACTGTTTTTCTTTCTTTTTTAATTCAGCATGTGTTTTTCAAAAATCGTGATATAAAATTCATGATTTAGTGTTTTTTAAAAGAAAATATGTTAACTATTTATATTGGTAATCAATTTTTTAGACTATTAAATTTAACAGAGGTATATAATTACACGGTAATTAGCTAAAAGTAAAAAACATGAACAGTGATTTCTTACTACATATTGTTGTGGAATTTAAAACACGTAATTATTACATTCCAAACTCTTAATATGTTTTTTTATAAAAAACAATTTGTGTCCGTATGTACAATATGAATATTTTTCAAACCGATTTGTTATTAATTATTTTAAGAGAAATGTAAATACCAGTTGCAGTAAGTGTGATAAAGATAATAAGGTTGTTTGTATATTTACACTCTAAAAATTAATTATGGGAAATTAATAGCTAGTTTTACATCAGCGTAGAAAGTTGTTTTTTTTTAGTTTGATTAAACAAGCAACACAAAGCAATGACTATCACTCGTGAAGCAGTGCCTCAAAAACGTTCTTTAAGTACAGAGTTGGTAAGTGTGCTGTTAACCCTTTATTTATTTACAGATTTTTAATTACAGTTATAAAACACTTCTAAGCTATACGTAACAAGTTCCTTTAAAAAAATATTAAGGCGTACAACATTTTAACGGTCGGATGGATATTAAACATATTTCAATGCAGGTAAACTATATTTTAATATACGTTTTAGAAGACAATATTGTAATAACTGTTATGTAATTAATTAACTTAATAAAAAAAATTTATTTCATTAGACCCGAATGTCAGTAATTTTTTTATAACTCACTGAGGATTTTTTAATTATGACATTTACAATAAAAATAAGTGTTCTATAATTAAATTTTACTGTCATTCAAAGTCCCCCACGCAAGATCAATCCTTAACACAGCTGCTGTCTTACCTCCTTATTAGAAACGTTTTCTTGTATAGGTAAAAGATCATCCAATAGCATTTGACCATTTTAAAACAATAGGATCGATAATTTTAATAATAATATGTTATTAGGGTAATTAGGTATGCAATTTCCAAGATTGTATGCGTGTGCAATTGCCTATCCTCCAGGGGGACTGCTTTTAATATAGCCAGAAGAACCTTAATTAGATGACCATCAAAAATAACCCTAAGACCAACTCCAAGTCCAGCTCCAGGTACAAGACCAATCCCCAAGACCAGCTCCAGGTCCAGCCCCAGGTCCAAGACCAATCCCCAAGACCAGCTCCAGGTCCAGCCCTAAGACCAAACCCTAAGACTTATCCCAAGACCAGCTCCAGCCCCCAGCCCCAAGACCTAGCCCCAAGGCCTACATCTGCCCCTCACGTGAGCAAGTACAGAAACGCTCTAATTAGGGTTGACCCTCGAAAAGAAACCATAGGGTAGAAAATACGCGTCCTATACGTGAGCTGTCATAAAATAGGGGTGAAAAAACACGTCCTACACGTGGGTGTGTAAAAAAAATAGAGGTAAAAATACGCGTCCTATACGTGGGCATATAAAAATAATTAGGGTTGAACAGGGCCTCCGAAAAGAAAAGGGTAGAAAATACGGTCTCACACGGGGGTGTGTGAAAAATAGGGATGAAAAAATACGTCCTACACGTGAGCGAGTAAAAAAGTGAAAGGTGGGTTTTCCCCAGAAAATCCAAGATGGCGGCGGAAAGTGGCCCCCTTCTACTGTTGTTTATGCCATTTTGGTGAATTTTCAAAATGGCTTTAATGTTGTTTGGTTATTAATTACTACTCTGTTTAGTAATAGTAAGGATTTATGTAGAATTTACGACGGTGAACAGCCATTGCCTTTGGCAAAATTGTTTATTGATGCAACCTTAGAGTATCGTTGTTAATTCATGTTCATCACTTTTAATTAACATAAATTTAATGAGCTTATTTAAAAAATTCGAAATGTTTATAGCGTATACTACGAATTTTGTGTTTGGAATTTAGTTAGTATTTTTTACCGAGTGGGCATCCTATTTTCTGCAATCAATCAGGATTTTTAACATCTAGCCCAAGGCTTTTTATAGATAAATGCTGACCGCAGTGAAACCTAGAGACTTTGTCACCGACTCGTAAGTGTAAAAATCCACAGGTCATGAGCAAGTTTGGACGGCAACCCGCTTATTTTAATAAGCTTACGCGACACCTAGTGTAGATTGAACGTGCAACTTAATATCATTAGCAAGGGATTAAATAATAATAAAACTGGATTAGGGATGATCAAAAATTAGAAAACCTTACATTGGGATTTACCTATACATTACAAAGAAAATGAAAAAAAGCCACTGAAATAAGTATTACAAATGAAATGTGTAAGTAACGGTCAGTGCGAAATAGTGGACCTTATCAAAGATTTAGAAGAGAAACGCTCAAATCAACAAAAAAATCAATGAATAGCCTACAAATCTGACGGAACAAAGAAAAAACTTAAGAGAAAGAGGTAAAGAGACACTGAAATATATAGCAAGAGTAATAAACAAATTTAAAAACCAATAAAAAAATGTAAAGGAAAAAAGACAACTCTATATAGTAATTGCATTAATTAAAGGAAATTACACATTGAAAGTGCTAAAAACGAAAATTACCGAAAATAGAAAACAAATAAGAACACTAACTCATAAAAAAGGAACATTAGAAGTAAGGCATTAAAATCAGAAAATTCTAACATAAAGAAAGGGTGAAAAAACAATAATAAATCACATATCGGGGGTACATATGTCTATTACAGAAGTTAGAACAATGCTGAAGTAATAAATAACCCACTAGAAATGGATACAGAAGCAAATAAGGCAGGTGGTGAGACTGTTACGCTCGATAAAAGAAAGTTCAAGAAGCAGAGATACTAAACGCCATAATAACTTTACTTTTCGAAGTAGACGATACTAAATTAAAAAATGTAGACTTATAACATCAATTGTTTATGAAAATAATAATAAGTAGAGATAAATATCGAAGTTGGACTATACAGCAATGGTATATCATTACGCAGTTTTTAGATGTGTAGCCGTCATTATGGATATTATATAGTTTTCTCCTTCAGTAATTGATATGGTAGATCACTTCTCAAACCAAGGCACAGCTGTAGATTCAAATCTTTTTTTTAAAATAACAAAATTGTACACCATCAATTACGCAATAATTTTAGACCCGAAACAAATGAACAGTCAGGCAGCACTCACGGAGATATCAAAAGGAACACATATACGAAAAATAAGGAGGAAACAGATGAAAGGCCTTTCATGCGACTAGCACAAGATTTAAATACTCATGGACTATTTATACCGGTCTCGATGTAACTTCCTAACCCGAACGATTACGTTATACTCTACAGATGCGAGCTGCAATGACATAGGAAACATTAGCTTATAAGGGTTCAAAAACAGCCAAATGGACACAGCAAGGTAATTGAAAATTCACAAAATGAAAATAGGTCTAGCAAACCTAACACGAGAAACTAGGACAATTGAATATGCTAATTGTTTCGGTTCACACAAGCTTGAGCATGCTAGATGTAAATATGTTTCAAGAAGAATCAATAACATTGATTTTTTAAAAATATACTACATTACGATACTTCTGCCCCACTTTCTAACCTCTGCGTTATTGTATGTACACTTGCCCTTGCGCTTCCCAGACTTGATGTATGCAGTTAATACTACAAATTTACATTGTTGTTGAATAAATTCTGAACTAAAACAACTGTTTTAAATTAAGCTTTCTTAGCCTTTTGTAAATATTTATAATTTCAAAAAAATTTAGTATTTAGTCATCTTTTTGTCAATGTCAAAATTTCGAGAAAAAGCGCGAAAATTGCTGGTTTTTTAAAAATTAACTTTTATCGACCATTATGAAAAGTGCAATATAATAATTTATAGCGCAATTAATATAGGAGAAATAGTTCATTTTATATTCTGTTTGTGAATAAATAAATTTAAAAAAAAATTTTAAATAATTTACTCCTAAACCAAAGTAATAAATAATCGCATTCAAACTAATAAAAATCTGGTGCGGTTACTCCTAGTACCTTTACTACTTGTGTTATTAATTTGAAAGCTTTTGTTATACACATCTATGTTTTAATTAATGTGAATTCGTTTACATAGTTTTCTAAAATACAACATGCTTTTTTGGGGCCGTTTCAAATAGTATATTTAGTTTATTAAGCTTCAACACATTCAACATACTATTAAACCGGATATTAAAGTTTTCTTTCATGTTTTGCGGTTATTCAGCAGACATTGTTGATGACGAGTATTCAAAGAGCTCAAAAACAAAACTGCGCCTATTTGTAATCGTGTAAACTAAGCTATAATTGCTAAATTTCACAAAACATAGTCTTATATAAATTATCGCTTGGTTTAACTTCAATTTGTAACATTTTTGTTTAACCCCATAACCCATTTATTAAATTTTCGTGCAACGCCACTGGCAAACCAGCTGATTTTCGCGCAGCGTTTCATGACTCATTGTGTTGTTCTGAAAGTATTTCTACTCTAGTAACTTAGGTGAGTATTCGCAATGCAATTCTATCCCTCGGAGTTATCATGGCTATTGGCAAGAGATATATGAGAAA
>JARFJB010000193.1:32500-199078 GCA_036346205.1 Vesta saturnalis
CACAAACGTTGAAATAACCACTACGTTTCACAGCAATGTGCAACTTAATGGGACCCTCCTTGTTTGAAAATATTTTGTAGAAGTATTTCAAATTCTAATACCAATATGTAAAATAAATCACAAATTGATAAAACATTTTAAAATGTAATTTTTTTAACATACAAAAATAAATAACTGCAGAAGTTTAATTCGTAGAGTTCGGGGTTTCTCTCACTTTGTTCAAATGCAATCCCACGTTCGTTTAACCACTTTTGCATTTCACCTTTTTTCCAGGCACATGTTGGATTAGGCTCGGTAGATATGTTGTGGTAAGATGCGTTATCAACTGCTAACACAGAATTAGGATCGACATTGGGAATAAGTTTTTCGGTCAACCACTTAATGTAATTCTTAGAATTCATGTCATGATAATCTTCTGACTTTAATCCCGATTTAAACATCAACAATGCATTTGGTACAAATCCTTTAGCACCACCACAATGTCACATTATTAGGCGTTGCCGTTTTGAAAGAGGTGCTTTCACTCCCTTGTCACTGCAGTCGTACCATCCATGTGAAGTCGTATGTGAACTGTGCAAGTATGATTCGTCACTATAAATGATGTTTCTGTCCTCTTCTTTGTGCTTATTCATTTTTCTTAAAAATGTGGTTCTTTTCATCCTTATTGCGGAAGTTTCCACCAAGACCTTCTTGCTGTTGTCTTTAGTCTTCTGCCATTTGAAACCTATATTTTTCAGAATCGATCGAAAGCTGCTTAACTTTCCTCTGAAATGTATCCCTTCTTCTTGGGCAACTGCGAACACATTTTGCATTGCTGGTTTTTTCTTTTGGATATAAACAAAATTGTAAATTATTCTTCTACCAACTTCATCATCAAACTTGTCGATGCTTGATCTAGATGCTGGTTTGTTTATTGTTTTACGAGGTGTACCAAACGTACTTCCTTCAGATTTCGATCTGCCTTGCTGTGTAATGCGTTTAATTGTTCTTCTGGATATGCGTGTTGCTTCGGCAAATCTTTCATACACACTATCGACAGGGATAATAACATCTTTTGATTCTTTTTCTCGCTTCATAAATTCATACAATTTATAAATAATTTCACGAGCTTGACTGTGAACAACTACTTCACTCATGTTCAAAACGTTTACTTGGCAGTTTGAACAACAAATAACGACGAAATAATAAAAAGTGTCTTGAAAAAGACAGATTTTGTATAAAACAGAAGGAATAAACTTAAACGGTAACGTACGAATACAACGTGAAGTACATAAAGCGAATGACTACATTTATAAGTTGAATAGTAAGGAGAGGCGAGTGCCACGACATTTTGACATTTGGTAGTCATAGTATATGTTCAGAATACACTAAAAGCAATCCTGTATTAAGAATAAATAAAGAAAGCAAATGAAAAATAAAAACATAAGAAATGGAACACAGCGATAGTTTAAGAGAGATAGGTGCCAACTCATAACAAGCTGCTGAGCGTACAAATATATCTAATTGATCAATAAAGCTATCTTATATGAAATTTACCAAAAACATCTAAATATACCAAAACGCAATAATGCAACTTTCACGAGGATATAAAAAACATTAGTAATGAAAAACGCTATTAAAGCACCTTTACGCTTAAATTCTTCAACAAAATTCCACAGTTATGCTGAAATTCTATCAAACACTAGCTGACCATCATATGACGCTCACATTTACAGTATCTTGAGTTAACGTATTCTTTTAATTTTAAATCCAAAACACAATAATGGAGATAAGACTATAACCTCAAAATTTCAAGCACGCGCTAAAGTTGTTACTTGCAGATCACAGTAACATCGTCAATATACTTAATTAATCATCACAGACGTTATAATAATTTAGATGATTTAGATGTGTCGATATATTACAGTAATCCGAAAGTTCCGACATTCTTTAATCCTCATAAGCGGGAAAACGCTTTCCATTATAAAGTCCTAAATTAGCAGCAGCAACGACACCGGCTTCGTTTACATCAACAGTTAGACGCTTTCTTCTACAAACTAACACTTGGCCATATTGGGAATTTCGGTACGACACTGATTCAAGAAAAAAACTATAAATGCAACATCTACATCTCCAACAACTTCCGGAATGCGACACTAGCTTCAAAGCATCTTACAATGTGAAAACTCCTAAAGGGTTTTGATGCACTCCCCAGTTGCTTAAGTCCGTTAAGCTTTTCAGAAATTTCAAAAATTTCACAATAATTAAAAATATCAAGTCACTACACGGAGTATCATAATGAGGCCATTAAATTTAGCAACCTAATCGCATTAACGTTTTCGATTAATTAATGTCTGAAAAATGTTATTCAGTACTACATAATGTAGTTTTCCACATTACGAACAATAAAAAAGAATTCGACAATAATCCGAATTAATTTTATCATATTTTCACCTTTCCTTATACGCCTGAACTACAAAACATCGGAAGTTATTTATAGCAACCTTTGATCAGAACGTTGATTAAATGGTGCAGCTATATTAGTTTAGGACTTTAGTTTTTTCTTAAAATTACATTGTTCTACGTGATATAACAAAGCAAAATAGCATGAGATAAACAGATAATATTAAATTGAGTTGTAACAAAATGCGCTTTACTCGCTACATCCACAGTGCGCTAGTTTTAGCTTCAATAAGGCATTTCGATGATACAATTTACGTGTGAACTTGAAAGTTATAACAAACTGTCAGTTTTAGACTCTTACGTTATTCGAAACAACGAAGAACCCATTACAGGTGGTATGGGAAACCAGTTATTTGATGAAATACCTATGTATGGGAAACAGAATAACTATGTTGTGATTTATTTATTATAACCCTTTAGGTGCCTATTATGAATGAACTGTTTCCAATTGTGATGCGCTTATGGTAGTTCATTCTTCACATTTTGTCGTCTGATGATTTACGGAGCTATATATTTAGCAACGGTAACCCTAATGTGGTTAGTTATTTTGACCACACATCCCTATGCCCTAAAATTTGATACATTTTAAAGAGCTTTTTTTGAACTAAAAATATAATAATGGTAAGTATTCTAGATTTTTAATAATAATAGTTAATTATTTGTTTTTGGGAAGTCATCGCCCACTCACATGCTGACGCTGAGAAAAATATTTGACCGTTTATACGTATCCCATATATGTATGACTATGATAGATATCTGGTATTATACCTTTTTTACATTTCATTAAGTCGTAGTATACCCTGCACTTTACCTTTCACTTTTAACCTTAATGGGTTTTCTAAATGCTTTTTAGAGACTTCTTGGAATTTTCCTAATGACATAGGTACTATCAAAATACATATTGATGGATTCATTCGCCGATTAGGATTTAGTAAACATAAGTTTGAGGAAAAAATGAGTGAGATAATAATTCTGAATTATTTCTCAGATTGGTCTATTGGTTTTGCATTTTAATTAAATTAATTATTTGATTTTACAGATTCGAGATTATTAGGGTTTATTTAGGATAACCATGCTTAATTTCGCTCGATAAATTATTAAAATACAGACCACAAACTGATAAACCAAAATTATGTTTCAAATGTACTTTCGTTTTGCATAGTTCAACTAATTATGGGAATTTTTGTATCAACTAAGTTAAAAAAAATATTTTTAATCTAATGTAACTCTAATTTGCAAAACATATATGATTAGCATAAAAAGTATTTAACACATCGAATTTTATAAATTTTATTATATACATAAAGGGGGTTGCATTTTAAAATCAAGATATTATTTTGTAGATCTAACTAAAACCTATTTTATTTTGCAGGATTTGATATGTAATAACTAGAGTGAGGATTTTATGCAAAATGCATATCGCTTATTTTTTATAGTTGAAGAATATCGTTTTGTTTTTAGACGAATTGCACTAAATGCAATCATTTGACATTAATTAATTTTTGCATATTTTGCATATTTCGCCAAATACTGCATATATTGCAATTTTATGCATATTTTGCCTTTTTATTCATAATTAACATATATCTCGCATTTTTTCTATATCTTCCAAATTCGCTTTAAAATGCATTATTCTAACTTATTTTAAATTTTGTTATTGTGTCTAACTAAGAAATGTATTTTTATATGAATAAGACAGGTTTAAAGAAAGATTATTACCTGCAGTTAAGTGCAACGTTAATACTTCCGGATTATGAAGTTTCAATGCCGCTATTTCGTAGTATTTGAAAATTCCAATGGTACCTAAGTAGATAGTTAAAGCATTGATTGAGGGAATTCCCGCAATCAAGGGTTAAAGTTATTTGGACTTTTTCAAAGTAAGTGTTTAGTTAGTTAATCCTTCATGGAAAAAAATTGAGAGTAACGGACAAAATGCAAAATTTTAAACATTCTTTGGGCGAAGATGTAACTGAATGGTACGGCTTTGTTAAGTGAACTTCAAGATGCCGAAAGTTAAAAATAGTTTAGTTCACGTATGGATAAAAAATATATCCGAGCTACGTCTGGATGATGAAAAGGTGTTTTGCATAGCCTGTGGAAAAATAGTAAGTACCATTACATATTTTTAATTGATTTCGAAAATTAAACCCTTATTAATTGATGTAGGTTATTGAATTCACCGTTTTATCAGTTTTAAACGCAATTAGATACTTATTTTAAAATTAATTTTTCCTTAGATCATGTGCGAAAGGAAATCTCAAGTTACACAGCACATTGAAACCTCTCTTCATAAAAGAAAATTAGAAACATTTAAGAAAACAAAAGTTTGTCAGACACCTTTGCGCCAGTCGTTGTTTCAAGAAACGGACAAAAGAAATGCACAAGAGGAATTTAATTTCGAATTGTGTAGTGCATTTCTTAAAGCCAATATTCCATTAAAGAAATTGCAAAATCCTAGTTTTAGGTCATTTTAAAAAAAAATTAGTAAAAAGCAAGTGCCAGATGAAAGCACGCTTCGAAAAAGGTATATTAATGATTTATATCTTGAAACTATGGGGCATATAAAGAAAATTACAAAAAATAAATATCTTTATTTTATAGTAGATGAAACTACAGATTGTTGTGGGCGATATGTTGCAAATTTAATGATTGGTTATTTAAGTGAGGCGCAGTCTAGTATATCATATTTAATCGCTTCCAAAGTTCTTGAGAAAACCAATCATGCAACAATAGTTCGCTTTAGAAACGAAGCTTTCATCCAATTTTTTATTCCTGATATTGTTGCAACAGATAAAATAGTTTTAATGCTGTCTGATGCAGCACCGTATATGGTAAAAGCTGGACAGCAATTAAAATTATTTTATGAAAATTTAATACATGTAACATGTCTCGCACATGGTATTAATAGAGTAGCAGAAACAATTCGTAATCAATTTCCATTAGTAAATAGTTTAATAAGTAGTATAAAGAAAGTGTTTTTAAAAGCTCCGTTACGAATTCAATTGTACAAAGAAAAGTTACCTAATATTCCTCTACCACCAGAGCCTGTGATTACGCGTTGGGGTACTTGGTTAAATGCAGATCTTTTTTATGCAGATCATTTGGAAAAAATAAAGGAGTTAGTTTTAGAAATTTCTGATAATTCAAGTACTTACGTCCAAAAAGCTCAATCCATTTTAAAATTGCGCAATGAGCTGGCATTTAAGGTAAAATGGGGTAACATTGACACAACTTTAAAATTGATTTTTTTTTGGCACATAGCAGTTTGGTATATGACTGCTTTTGTGACAGAATGAAGATATATTAACCTTTTCTACACTGTATGTGATTGAATATGAATATACCAAGTCGTTTACAGAATTTAATTTTTTTTTTAAAAAGTGGTAATGTGTCAATGTTACCCATGGCAAGTCTAACATTGACACACTCATAAAACAGCTAATATGTCAATATTTTGCATGTATAGTGTAACATTGACAAATGTCCTAGATATTTTATGGAAAATCATAGAAATAAAACAATAAATACTTAATTAAGAAACTTTATACTTAATTTTAGATAGTTATACACCTACGTATTATAATAAAGCCTAGTTAATCTTAGGAGGCGCTTTATAATTAGAAGGAAGAAAGTTGACATGAAAGTAATGCATTCCCTTTTAATATAAGGTTCGCGCAGAACCATAGCGACATCATCTACAGATACCAGGCTTTGATCGGGCACATCAGGGTACACAAAATGTATTTTCTTCTTTCTCAAAAGTTGACCATAATTTCGCTGTCATTTACTTCCAACACTTGTCCAACATAGTAAATGCATTCTTCCTTTTCTACACAACTTTTAGAATTATTAAATCTGACGAGGACCCATGAATTTGCAACTATATTTTGGTTACTTCCGTTGCTTTACCACAATTATCTTCTTCTGTTACACTGCTATTATTTTCATCGTGTGAAATGTCATCATCTGTATCATGGACAAGTTGTAAACTAGCATCACTATCTGAGGTTTCTTCAGTTTTTTCAACAGGCTTCTTGCTTTTTTGTTTTTGAGTTTTTCTTACTGTTGGTTTTCTTTTGTTTTTCTCATTTTCTATCATTCTTAGTCTAACATCGTCCGCTGTTAATGTTTCCGCAAATTTTCTTCTGAGTTTACTTCTTTTTTGTATTACTGTTTTGGCTTCTTGCCGTCTTAATACAGTCATTAGTGATAATTCCAACTTTTTAGTAGGTGTAATATCTTCCAACTGTTCAGGAAGTGGAGTAGTTGGTGGTGAGGATTGACTGTAACCTGCAAAATCGGGTGTTGGTGTTTCATTTTCTTTTTCTACTGTGGATGTGGTTGGTTGAATTTTATTTTCTGAAGAACATATGACGGTTGATGATATGGATTTTTTTAATATCCTTTCTTTAGATAAGGGAAAATTCCAGACCCTCGAAACCACCTACTGCATTGGCCCTAAAAACACCCAGTTTCTTGAAGTTTTTTTAACAGACCAGGAAACACTACCTTGTCGGCGTTCTTAAACCCAGTTTCTTGATAAAAACTTTTTAGAACATTACGCCATGCTGTTTTAACAGGTTTAAAAACTCCAACATCTAACGGCTGTAGAACACGCGATGTGTGCGAGGGCAAACAGAACAGTTCAATATTGTTTTTTATAGCCATGTCAATAAGTTATAGTGTTATGTGGGAATTGTGGCCATCAAATATTAGTAGTTTCGGTCCACTTAACGCAGCAGTAGCTCTCACAAAAACATTTTCCTTCCAGCCGGATGGAGAACAGTTATACACAGTATTTTCTGGTCCATTTTGACACCATGTTGCGTAAAGATGTAGACCTTTGTAATTTACAAATAAGGGAAGATATTCACCGATTGCACTACAACATGCTAGAACGGTGTAAGTAGTTTTTGTTACAGTACCCACAAGTTTCAGTGGGTTGTGTGAACCTCTGCGACATAAAATTTTTTGAATACCAGCGTCAGTTTGAAAGCCTGATTCGTCACAATTAAACACATTCTATGGCTTATTCGACAATTCCAGCCTTTCAATCGTGGCTTTTAGCTTTTCGTAAAAATCATTGAGCACTTCCAAAGAACAAGCATCTGCCCTATTTTTAGGTAGATTTTGTGCGACTCTGTTACTGAGTTTTTTCTTCCAACGACGTTCAAAAGATTTAATCCAGTCAATACCCGGTAATCCATTTTTAAATGGATTTGGACGATCCATTCGTTTGAGATAATCCTGAACACAAATACGTAATTTAAAACGATCCGAAGCCCCAGTCAGCTACTTTTATTATAGCATTTACCAAGAGTTTTTCTTCTTGTAAAGTGAGTACTGTGGGGCGGCCAACTGCTTTGCATTTATAGTTTTTCAAGTGGTTTATTAACGTTGAACGGTTAATTCCATACATTTCACTAGCTCTCTTGACACTTAAACTTCCATTTTTTACTTGATTTATGGCGTTTACCATACTGTCTTCATCATAGGTTTTATATTTTCTGGGAATTTCGCCAACCTTCTTTTTGCGGGACATTTCTGCAAAAGAAAAACATTGACACATTTATAGAGTGTAACATTGACACAGGTGTCAATCTTAACCTTCACTTACGAAAGTAGAACTTCATCAAATTACAGAATTTAAATTGAAATAAACTAATATTCGTTAACGCGTAGTATAAGATATTACTTACTTGGCCGACTATAGGTCGAATCTTCAAAAAACAATTAACACCGGCAAAGTTTTCTATAGACGTGACTCAACAAATTCTTGTGCTTAACCATTAAACAGACGCTACAAACCATAAAATTAGAACAAAGTGTTTGAAGTATAGGTTACTAGATGGCGGAACTATACACATAATTTTACAACAAAACACAGAACGTAAATTTCTTGTCAACTAAAATTAGGAGGGAATTTTGAAAATGTGTCAATGTTTCCCCCATGTCAATGTTACCCCATTTTACCTTATAAAAGCAAATTACTATTTTGTAAGTTCAACCATTGCTAAATTAGAAACGGAAGCATTGTCATTAAATGAACCTATGCAAATAATTAATAAATTTCAACAGCTGATTTCTGCAGTTTCAGGAAATATTGGTAAAACTATTTCTAATAAATTAACTGAAATTTTACAAAAAAACAGTGGATATCAATTGTTACTAAAAGTTAATAATAAAGTTCTGAAACTTGAGGAAAATTCCGATGATCTTGTTATAAATTTAGATTTGGCCATATTAGCCGCATTAAAATATGCACCCATAACTTCTGTGGATGTAGAAAGAAGTTTTTCTTTGTACAAAAACATACTATCGGACAGACGCCAAAATTTTCTGCCCGAAAACTTGGAAAAATATTTAGTTATAAAATGTTTTGCAAATAGTAATGAGAGGGTGTAATCTTTATAAATCTATAGCGTCTTTAATGGAATACACATTGTAATCGTAGTAAATATTTGTATTAATGCACATCCTCAACACTTTGATAACTGAAAAGTAGTTATATATTAGTTTAAACATTTCCCTGTAAATATCAGTTTCAAATCATATTTTAAATAAACATTCAAAATAATGGTATAGTGTTTTACAACAAACAAAACTTCAAAACAAAAACTTCATTCCTGTAAGAAACAAAGCATTCAAAACTTAATAGTCTCAAAAGAAGTCTGGTTATGCATTAGTGTGTAAAAGTGAACGTATCAATCACTTTTTCGTTAGATTATATATTAGTTATATAACAATGAAGGTATTATGATGTACAACATTTTATTATAATAAACTGACTACATACAAGTCGATAATATTGGCATTACCAAAATTGTGCTTCTTGAAATTGAAAGTAAATGGTATCTAAGGTCCTTTTGGTAGAAGATGTTTCAGCAGCTTGAAATGAGTTTGGTTAGCTCGTTATTGATATGCCATCAACAGAAAAATCACCCTCTTGGGTGTGCACCTTAAATCTTTCAGACTGAAATCAACATCTCAAAATAAAGTTCCTTTTTGCGATCGCAGTTACGGTGTCTTAAGACCCTTTTGGCTCAATTCAACATCTTTGTCCAACATCTTGAAAACTGTTTCTTATCTAAGTTGTTTTTAACAGAATATAGAATTTGCTTTTTATATCATAAAATCGAATCTTTTGACAGAATTGGTTGTCTGTGAATACATCTTGAGACTTGTTAAGTTAGGGTTTGGTTTATAAAACCACTTTGTGGTATAATTAGGATAGTGATGTATTGCAGTATAATTAGGAGTTAGCATGCAGTTTGTAACGGCATTTTCTCGTAAAACTTAAGGTAGAAAAGTCAATTTGTTGTACAATTAGAAGTTAGCATGTAGTAATACAATATTTATGCTAGAAGCTGGTGGCATAATTCGAAGTTCGTAACACCGGCTTGTGTAATTTAAAAAACTACTCAACAAATATAACATGCATGAAGGAACGACCCTAAAATGCAAACAAATATACGAACATCTAACTACTACTACTAATATATATATATATATATATATATATATATATATATATATATATAGAAACACAAATACACGCGTGCGCGCTTACGAAGACGCAATCTCCTAAGCAAGGAAGCTAGCCAACCAGTAAATACTCAAACGCATTAAAGTCAGAAGCGCAATTTAGCCTAAGCATTTTTAGTAATTACCTATTAATGATCGCTCAATGATTTTTCCTGGATTTTCTCTGAGGCCATATAACAAGCTTATTCGTTAAAAGCACAGCTGGGCTCCACCGGTCGGTCAAGTGGTACAAAAAATGCCATATACAAATTGGTCCATCATCTTGCGATATGATTTGGGTTATCATCCCGCTAAAGTATCTTCAAAGTAAGTACAAAAGCAGAATCTAATATGAAAATTGTTTTCTGCAAAAATAGCTGTCCAAGTTGTTGACTTCAGCCCGCAACCATCCTATTTCAAAAGAACCTTAGATGCAGGAACAAAACTCAAGATTAATTAATTAAATAATTAGTTTATCAAACTATTATATTAATAGCAGACTTATGTTTATGTTTTCAAATTTCACAAAATTGTTTCAACATCTTTAACAATTTTAATAGATGTATTCCAAATATGGAAATCAAATACTGAATCGTTATCGCACTTTTTTTCCTGCAACATTATTTTAATTAAACCCTAATGAAGGAATAAATCCAAAAGATGTATCCACCAATATGAACAACGACACAGCTTTGAAAATGCTCAGGCCATTCAAAGAAATTCCAAGAAGCAATTAAAAACCGATTAAGGTCAGGAAGTAAAAGGTCAAGTGGAGGATTTATTAGCATACATAAGCATAAGGAAGAAACAATGTTTACAAAAATTCGACCAACCAGAAAAATTTGTTTCAACAATCAAGGGTGATACAGTACAACTAAAATGGTATGTCAGCTTTTAAAAGTTGGAATTAATGTTTTGACTAATTAACATTAGGAATTATATAAATATAAGCATGAAGAATGAGAGACTAACACAGTAGAAAATTCGATCTTGATCCAGAAGATGCTCAAATTAAGCATTAAAACGTTACTTTCTTAAAATTCATTTAGTTGGGATACTGAACTTTTGTGTAATTGAGGGGATGATATAAAGATAGCGGAATCTACACTGACTCAAGTAATCCAATAATAATAAAAAAAGGTATTTACTACACTAAAAGGCCATTTTAGATATATTCAGTATAATTTCATATTTCTTACAAATTCTGTAATTTTGCGTGTACAAAGTAAACTCTTCAACAAAACAGAATTTTTCATTTCGAAATGAATATTTATAAGGTGTTATTTTTACCATGTAAACACAGTTACTCCTTTTATGCAAACCGAGAACAATATTACTTCTTCTGGAAGTAACCAATTTAAAATAAAAGCTACACATACGTTTTACATAAAATACGATATTTATACCCAAGAGTAAAACAAACCTTGTTAAATGTTACACGAGCCCTGTAAATTAATTTGTATATTTCAAAACTTAAATTGGGTTTTCAATGAAAAATTACATGCTCTTTTAATTAATATAAAAATACATACAAAATTTCACTGAGTATATTTACATTATGCTTTTCATTTATATTGAATTTTTCTTGCTCTTGGTTTTCATTTTAATAAATTAGAAGTTGCATGATATCTGACACGCTATATACACAGTTAGTACTTCATGATATCTTTAAATTACTACAATTAATTAATTTTATGAATAAATGTTTGCGGTTAGGAGTTCTAAGATTTTCCAACTTCGTTGAGGAGTTGTATTTTACAGATTTAAACGCACACTGAAAAACATCCTATGCTGCTAACAACTGAAACATGAATTTGAGAAAAACCTGCTTTGAATATTTAACAAGTATTACTAAAGCTTTTATGACGTGCCTGCCAAGGTTTTTCTATTCAATTTTATAGACTTCTAACGTTTGTAGGTTAGATTTACTTTGATCTCTACAAATATGCATAATTTTTTAATGTATTACCATGTTATTAATCGTAAATAAACGGCACAATATATCAGGTATGCATATTCAATAGGATTGTTATAAAGTGAAAATGTAATCTTGAGTATCGATCGTTTGAAAGAAGATCAATGAGAAAAAAAAAGCCTACAAGCATACCAATAAGAGGGTCAACATGGCTCCACGTTACACTATAAAATTTGCAAAATCCAAACTTAAAAATACCCATTTGAAATGTTTAGAGTTCGTTAAAAGTAAATTAAGTTAATGAGATGGATTTTCACTCTGCTAAAAAATATACTTTCCGATTTACAATCAAGCGTAATCGAAAAAAGCGGTATTGAGTTTGCACATTTGACTTAAGGATCAAACTGATAACATTGCTATTATTTGTTTTTACGGTAAAAATAATTTATTATTTATAAGTAATTTAGAGAAAAAACACGCAAGGATAACGGGATATTATATAAAACAACGCAATTTTCCACTTGTTTTAGTTCATTTTATACATGTAGTCACGGAAAAACTTCCATTGATATACTTTGAATTCTAATTCTATTCGCGTTAAGGAGAGAGATATTAATTTCGCAAAACATATCCAGCACCTATTATACTACATACTAAATTAAATTACTGAACTTTACTCTTTAAAAGATAATTTCACCTACACGTTAACTCGCCTCAGTATGTTCAGAATAAGTTGTGCACAGGCTGAGTTATTATAAAAAAAAATGAAAAGTGTATGACTACCATTAATTTTTTTAGGAGAGGAACCAGAATAAATTTAACTAGCCATTACAACTGTGTATTGTCTGGTAACGTTCAATATTGAATATTAAATATTGAATAGGCACCTAGTATCTCAATTTTACTTCCACATCTAACGGATATGAAGTATTAGATAGAAAATAAAACTTCTCACAAAGTGTTTTTGCAATTTTTTCGAAAATTTTGTCATTTTCGAAATATTTCCAAAAAACGCGATTTTGGAACCTCGCACATCTTTTTTTTTAAATTAGATAGAAAACCAAATTTCTGATCGAAAAATTCTTGTAATATTTTTGTAAAGTTAATCGTTTTCGAGTTATTTACAAAAAAACGATTTTTTGATGTGAAGTATTGATACAATTTGCACCGGTTTTTACTTAAATTTTGTCACGTTGCGTGAAGTTTTTAATGAACATACGGTAGATGGCTTGTTTCGTTCTTTTTTTTATTTTCAAATATAAAAGGGTAAACTTTTGCAAGCCTTTATTTAAACTCACCTTTTTTTTTTGGTTTGGTCACAGTTATAAATGGATTATTTGTAAAATTACGTTTCATTTCACACACGTAATACTCGCGTTTTAGGAAAGAGATTTAATTTAGATTTAGATAGGTAAACGCTAGTTCTTGTCATCTTAAATTTTGGATACATTTTAGTTAGTTAGAATTAAAATAAGGTCTTCGTTAAAATTCCATTTAGTTGAAATTGTAAATAATAGTTATTTTCCTTTTTGTAAGTTTTTAGAAATTTTATTGGTTGACAGGAGATTATGTATTATAAAATTAAATTGAATATAAAATTTAGGAGTCGGTGCTGTTAGCGCCGTGCCGTTAGCGCCGCGGAAGATTTTGGTGGTGTTAGCGCCGCAGATCATAATGCCCTTTGCCCAAAGTTTAAATTATTGATACATTTTAATGGAAAGTAAAAGAACTTTATTAACCTAATTTTTCTATATAAGACAATGCTTTTAAACATGTATTTAAATCTTTATTAACCTCAAATTTTTCAAGTATTCTTCTTATCCTGGCGTCAATTTCCATATTTTTCTTCTTCCTCTTATTCTGTAGCAGTCCCAATTCAGCCATGGACGAGTGATTGCAGGCCCTAACACATTCTGTCCTTAAAATGTCTATTATACAATATACATTTGGTTTCTTCTTGCCAATAAGTGATGGATTATTATATTTTGTCCAAATAAATTCAAAATGGTGACTATCCATTTTAACAAAACAAATTAGCTAAAATAATAATAACCAAAATAAAACTTTTATATGTGACGTTAACATTGCTTTTGTTCAGAACGTTGTAATCCAGAACTTTTATGTTTGTGGATAGTTAATAGTACAAAACAAACTTACCTCTCTATAAGCACTAAAACAACTTTAGCTCTGAACAGAAGAGAATTGTTTTAACGTTGTAGGTATAAACGAAAGACGCAAAACACTTGTAACCACTTCTAAACACCGCACGAGACAATTTCTCGAAGAAATAAGTATCTTCTGAAGAAAAATCTGAATTTATGTACCCCTCACCCCTCATTTTTCAGCTGCGACACTTAGTTACATTAAAATAATTGATAATTAACATTCTTCATAATTAACATTCTTGATAATTAACATTCTTGATTTAATGTCAATACTTAAATATGTATTTTCTGTGAAATGGTGTAGTAATTTCCTGTACTAAATATGGACATTAAATTGTCATAAGTATACTGATGGGGTAATTAGGTATTGAAAAATGCCATTCTAAATCCATTGCAATTATAGTCCTCGGCGCTAACAGCACTTTGGGCAAAGGGCATTATGATCTGCGGCGCTAACACCACCAAAATCTTCCGCGGCGCTAACGGCACGCTGCTAATGGCACGCACCGAAATTGAGTACGGTACATAGTACATCTTTTGTGTGTTAAATTTTAAGCCGACAGACGATCGCCGTTGCTATTGATAAGTCTTGGTTTTAAACAGAGTTTGGCTATCGTTATCATAGGTACAGCAAATTACTTGAGGTACCCTTTGGGAACACATTTTAGATGGGTGATGTATTTTTTTTCGGCGGTTTTCGAGTTAATTCGTTTTTGGCGCAATCGAAAATTTTAAGTATTTCTTTTTGTTATTCGCTACTGAATATTTAAGTAACATAGGGGGAGATATTAAGGAATATGACGAAGTCAAAGTAAGTGAGTAATTAGTTCTGATTAAGATGTAGTTGAAGTAAGTGGAGTTGTCCGGCATCGCCGTGTATGCACGATATGCTAGTGGAGGTTGACCTTTTTATGCGTTTCCGACGGTGATGGAACTATCGTAGGGAAGAATTTTCCGGAACCCATATGTGATTTGGAGATATTTTAAGTTTCACGCACCCCGGTACATATATCGTTTAACGTGTCCGTGGTGACTTTCTCGTCCAAAAAGGTTCATGTATGGGTGACATTCGCGCGTACACAGCTATCGCTTGCACAAATGACAGAACTCGCTGTAAATATAATGCTTGATTAGTTATTTGTAAATATAACGTTCTCCTTAATAAATGTATACAGGTGATTAAGTGTTAAAGTAAGATGGATGTACATACGTTGATAGAAGCAGAGTTCATTGATTTAAAGGTTTGTCGTGGACGAAATTTGTATAAATACGATTTAAGAAAAGTAAGAAGTTGGAGGTTATTTTATCGATGAAATGTTGGTTAATTCCATTGAAGTGCCGTTGGGCAAAGAAAAGGAAGCCCGATTGACCAGTTGTGCATTGTGAGGTAATTATTGTTTTCAGAATTTTATGTGTTTTTGAATTTTAGATTATTAGTATTAGTCAAGCGAATGAATATACCTTTTGATTGAAATTACTTAAGTAACGTTTAAAGATCAATTCAATATATAATATATATATTAATTCGTACAATAATTATATCGGATTGTGATAAGTTTAGAGTAAAAGATGTTTGAAGAAATTTTAAATTATAACGTAATGTATATGTAAATTAAATGGCTCGTTGACCGATTATTGTCTGTTTTGCATACGAGGGTATTGCGAAAAGCAGAAGATATTTTTGAAGTATTTTTATAGGGACCGACTTATCGATTGGAGACATTCTAGTGCCTGATTTGCTGAAAAGGTAAGCGAATTTGATTATTTTTTACGGCGAAGCTGTGTTTTCCCCGAATTAAAGTACGAAATCCCGATATCGACATTTAGTAAATCTTAGAATTTTGTATGTATTTTCCAATTTTGTTGTGGTTACCTTTTCTGTTTTAAATTAAAGAATTACATTACTGCATTGGCCAGTATTTTCGGGTTAGTTGAGCTAATGATTTTGTTACGGTCCGAAACCGGTTCCTTATTTTTACTTCATAATTAGATTCCATTCCTGTTAATCAATTAATTTATTTTCATTAACCAACATGGAGCGTTTATGTTTTTAACGTCAATGGTTTTCTACATTTTTAACATCTATGGTGAGATAGTTGGGCGGTTGGCCGCGAGTTAGCGGTAGTGATTTTTGCTAAAATGGCATAATACACGAGTGAAGAAATTAATTACATTTCTGCTAATTTTTAAAGCATCCAAACTGATATGAGATTGACATTGTTTTGTATTTAAAATATTCACACCCTGTTCATTGTGGATTCATTATTTTTACTTGCTTAACCTGGTGCGTATAACACGAGGTAACGTTTTTCTTTTATTTTTAGCTGTCTTTCCAGAGACTTGATTCTCTCCTTTTTAAATATAGCTCGCCGATATCTTTTTTGCGTATTTACAAAATCGATGGAATTGAATTTTGATTAATTGACATAAACGATCTGTATTCAAACAGGTGTGTTTCAGTAATACTTTCTTACCGTTATTTATACTATTTTTGTAGGTCGTTTTAGGTTTGCGTTTTATGTTTGTGTTTTATGTTTGCGTTTTATGGTTACGTTTTACATTTACGTTTACATTTACTTAAATTTTTTGGTGTTGTTCTTCTTTGGGGACATTAATTAGGAACGTCTGTTGTTATTCCAGAAGGTTTATATGAGCTGATTGACTGGGAATCCTGTAAAAGAACATCTTAACCAGATCGGAGACAACTTTACCCTAAGATAGACGCTTTCTCTCTAGTTTTGTACTGCTTTAAGTATCTTTAAATTTACTTGTATACTACTTCTGCTTACTATCTGGTGCTCACTAGTAGATTCAAACGTGATTTCATGACTTTATTAATGACCTTTAGCCAACCTAATTAACCGTAAATTAAAATCGAGTAACCAGTTGTACGACTACAACTCTGCATCACCAGCTAAAACTGAATTTATGTGTCAGATTAATGCTTAGTTTAGCTAATTGTTGCATGTCTAATTTTTCTCTTCAGTTACTGAGAAGTACTTTTTAGGTTCCACATTGGAAATTCTTTGATGACCGTTACGTAATTTTGTAAAATATAAATGCAAATGCTTATGTAGTTCTCTATTGAAGGAGCATGTAAATGTATTCGTATCGATTTAATAATTACTTAAGACTTGAAGTCTGTTAAGGTAGCATTTTCTATTAGAGCATATGTTTTTTAAACAGTGTAAATAATTTATAGTTATTAGGTATAATTAGCTTGTTCCTATTTGAATATTATTTTTGTCTACTAAATAAGGGGGACATACCAGTCCAATCAAATATTTGGGTTGTCACTCCGGGATAAAGCAAGCGCCTGTTTAATTGCCTTAATGTCTTTCCCAGCGTTAATTTAACAGTAATTTTTTATTTGTGTTGTAACCCTTATTGGTGCGACCACCACCATTAATATTATTTTGTTGGTGTACCAACGATTATATACCAAAAAAAAAGAAAGAATTATAAAATTGTTGACTTTGATTTAATGAAATAAATATTTATTTTACGGTCTTCGAGACTGTTGGCACCCTCTGTTTTAGTTTTTTGTTTTTGTTTTTGATGTAGGTTTATCGAAATGTTTAATGAGTTTTGAGTTTTATTTTCGCAATTTTGCGGCTTTTATATAAAGCTTAGGATTTCATTGAAGTCTAGGTAAACTTTGCGTTAAAATTTTTAGAATACAAATTTGGGCAGTAGAGTAGTTTATTTTTGAGTGAACGTTTTGGTTTCCTATTAGGCTAATCTAAGATCAATTCATGACGTTTTCCCGTTATAAATGTGTTTAACAGGTGGCGCCTTTTTGACATTATCTCCCGATTTGGACGATTTTTGGAGTTGCTGCGAGGGCCCTTTTACATCTTTTAGTAAGAACCCCGCCCACACATCACTGAGCTATGCCGTGGCACAAATTGCCTTTACAGGCTGGATGCTCTAATGAGTACTTAGCCTGTATCAATTTTTTTTACTAAAGCACATCATTCTCCTATAATAAATTGTAAATGAACAGTTACAGCACATGAGGATGAGGCTCAGTCATTCTTAGTAATAAAATATTGGTCAAACAATTTTGGGGATGTCGTTAAACTTACTCTGGAAGTGAAAAGTATTTAGACACAACTAATACCTGTGTTTATAAGCATTGGTTCTCGAAGTCACCACAGAAAATTTCTGATATAATACCTTAATCAAGCGTATCAATAGTTGTGCATAGTAAACTAAGGTTAGAAGGTGACTTCCAAACAAACACAATTAGGCATCAAATCAGTATCTTTGGATGCCCTATGTTAATTTGAAGCAAGAAACAAAATGAAAGGAGTCTCAGCAGTCAAAATCGCGTACGCCATCTTTAGCTAACAAGCCATTGAAGAGGTTCCAAATTTGATCACGGTTGGAGATTACAACTGTTGCTATTGAGCTCAAGTAAATAAAAATAATCTGGTTCTATCATCTATTCTAATAATGATTAAATTCACCTTCCAATAACAGGATCACACACAGGTTTAGCTCGATCCACTACAGTGTTCATTACACTAATCTTATGACGTAAATAATGATTTAATAGTTTATGAAACTACCTTCAGTATGTGTAGGTTTTCGGTAAACCTGAGTTTAATTGGTTTTCTCCTCCATAGTAAGCTGAATGCTTGGATGAGTTCCATTTATAAAATATAAAAATTCATTTAGCGCTTCTTCTCTATGTTTCCAAATAACAATGATATCTCCATTTCACAGTACAAGAAGAATCAGACCACAATGTTCCGTTTCTTGATACCTTAGTGTTCAGGAAACGTAATAATATTATCGTTCGTTGACTCCATAAAAATACAAGCTACAGTAGATAAATTACATACCTTCCGACCATCCTCGTAAACACGAAATATACGCTATTTCAGGTTTAAGGAACCGTAGTATAAAAATCTGCCATATTTAGTTTTACAAAAAGTATATAAACTTTTCAACATTCTTCTACAAAATGGCTGTCCCTCAAATCTTCTCTCTGACGATAACGCGCATAACCAATTCTAACGTCAATACTCCTACCACCAGAACAAGTTTAGATAATAATATTACATATAAAGAATAGCTTATATTCTTCATTTATCTCCTGCAATTTCTAAACTATTTTCTTCTGATAATATAAAAACTGCCCCATAGGGAAAGTTAACTAGCTTTATACAAAAATGAACGAGAACATACTTACTCTACAAACATCGGACGTTATATACTCAATTAATTGCCCTAAGTGTGATCGTTTCTACATAGGTGAAACTTCAGAAAAACTTTGTGAGCAAATGGGTTTTCACGAAGTGATTCGAAACTTGAACCGAAGGCTACACCACTAAGTTTACATTCACTTACCACGGGCCATAAGTTTGATTTTTCAATCAATATCTTAGATTCGCAAATGCATTGAACTAACGGGAAATTTGCAAAATTGTGTCATAGTCTCCATAACTCTGGAAAATGTCTTAAAGAACAGATATAAAAGCGCAAGTTCCATCTATACGCTTCTCCTTAAATAACCGTTTTCCAAACACGTTCCAACTTTCATACTAATAGCTTAATAATTCAATTTTATAAAAAATGTTCAACTGTTTTAATATTAGTCTGCGCTATTGTTAACTATTGATACTCATACTGTGTACACAAATATTTCTTAGTTAAGAACAGGCCATTTACTTTGGTCATTTTCAAGATATCAAATGCATTGGAAAGAGATGTTAGCCTTGCATTTTCCATGTACTAATTTCAATTTAAAGAAAAAATTAATTTGTTGTTTTAACTGTATTTGATGTTTTAATTACAAATTTTTACAAATGTTTAGCTAATAAAGTAATGTGTTCAGCAATTTTATAAATACTTTTACAGTTTTACTATACAGTGATTACATAATGCATGGAACAGATTCATTATTTCAGGTACGGAAGTATTTAGTGAAATTCCTCAAACAGGTCAATTTTTAATTCCAATCGTGCACCTTTTTACCTTATGTTTTTAGCTATAATACTATTTGCTTTTTTTTTTAATTGAACATCATGTAAGGTTTATCATTTTTTTAATTCTTCGTGGCAAGCTGATTTCAAAAACCTATGCTACTTGTGGTACATAGTTCATAAGGTCTGAGTTGAAGGTATTATTTTTTTGAAGTTAAATTGATTTGAATTAAATTCCCTTGATAGACTTTAGTGACATTTTTTTAAGTAGACGGGCCTAAAAAACCGTCCTGTTTAAAGAAAATACGTCAAATACTTGTTAACAGTTACCATTTTACAATACGTTTGTCGGCAGCTCTTATGATGATTGGACATAGTGACAAAATACAGACTCCATAAGAAGTGTATGTTTTCTTTAACACTAAGCATCCATATAGATTCATAAGTCAATGAACAGTGATCAAAGTCGAATAAATATATAGCGAGACTGGTTCCGTAGATAACTTACCAAAGAAAAATATACCAATTACTGATGACGGTACCAAATTGAATTTTTTGTTGCTATTGAGGAGAATCCACATAATAATCTTCACCAGCTTGACCGAGATTATGATATCCCTTTTACTTCAGTACGCAAAGTATTAAAACTAAAATAGATGCACTCATTTAAGGGACATCTTGTACAGGAGTTATATTACGATGGTTCAGATCGAAGAATTGAATTTATTCAACACCCGCAGTACCTACAAAATGTGAATTTGTGGGTGGGAATAGTGAAAAAGTAGGACAATCAGTCCCTACCTTTTCGATTATACTATACTAAACCTGGATCTTGTTCTCCACTGGCCTTATTTTCGAGTATAAACAACTGTGGAATTCCTAACAAAAACTGTTGGTACCGGCAAGACGGTACACCTCCGCATTATGCATTATTTGTTCAAAGATACCTTTATGATGTATTTCCAAATAAGTGGATTGGGAGACGTAGAACGGTTGAATGGCCACCGAATCTTATTACGCTACATTTTTTACTTTGGAGTAACCTAAAACACGTACTGTATAACCTGACAATATTGAAGAGTTAAAAAAATAAAATTAGATTAGCGTTACAACGTTTCTCAAGAAACAATAAATAAAGTGAAGGAAGAACTCATTGGTAGTTTGGGATAGTATCAGGCACGAGACGAGTGTTGTTTTGTGTCCGCTAAAAAATCATTCCCTGTCGTATGTGAATGGCTCAGATCTCAAGTTTTTGGACTTATTACTATGTTGGGAATGGTAGTATCATCAAGTTTACCATTGGTTAATCATCTTCTGTCATCTACTAAAGTACCTGCTCGTAAAATAAACTTTTTTACAGATCTAAGCAGTACTTTGCCTCCCACCAACTCTTTATGCTGCATAAAGCCCAAATTCGACCTCATCTAGAATATAATTCTCACCTTTGGGTTGGTTCTCCCCAATGCGATCTAAACATGGTTGATATTAAAAAAACAGAGTTTAGGCTTACAAATGACCCGTCCTTAACTTCTCACATGCAATCCCTTGAGCATCGATGAATCGTTTCAGATCGTTCTTTTTTTATTATTGGTATCACAATTACTATTGTGCTGCAATATTTACGTTCACTTACATTCTTTGATACCATCTCAGTCCACCTTGGATCAATATGTAGTACAGATCTCCACTTGTCGTACCAAACGGGCGCAATCCACATTCTTCTACACGGCTTATAACCTCTCAAATTATCTCTGTAGTTCCTGTTGTGATATGAAAAAATTTAAGGTAACCGTTCATAGGCATCTCTTGGCAGTTCTATATCCTCCTACCCATCTTCCTAAGTGTTCTTGAGTACTTTAACAAGGTAATCTAAACGTATCCTGTTTAGAACCACAATTCCGATAACAAAATGCATTCACGTAATTAAGAAGTCTTGTATGAATTCAAAGTTCTAAATAAACTCTAAACGAATTTTAGAAAACAAAGGACGTGCGGTTTATTTTTATTAATACTATATTCAACTACAGTTAGAATTCATAAGATTATCTTTACTCCAATTTTTGCAAAACAATTTCTTCTAATTATCCACTTAATAAAACGTAATTCGTACGAAAAGGGATATGTGCTTACAGTTTGCACATTAACAATTATTATAATCATCTGCACACATGATTGTTGCATAAATACAAGATTCTTACAATTCATAGAACATATTCACTTCTATATAACCAGATAAGATCAAACGTAAAGGTAAAGGTACGGTATCATCAACATTCTAAAAATTCCAACCATAAAATCGCCATTTTGTGTACAACTGTTTTCTTTACTTAAGTTATCTTACATACTAAACCCCGACTATCGATATTAGTTTCGGGGTTCCCAAACTTGCAAACTTAACGGGATTTAGTTGTTTTCCTCATTATAAATATACAAGGTTAGTGCAAAAACAAGGAAGATAATTACATACCTTTACAGGGGCAAATTTAATACACTAAACGGAAGAATCTGTAGCAAAACTTGCAACGGAAATCAGGCTGTATCAATCGCCTTGACCATAATTGGCAAATGGATGTGGTTAACTCACCAACAACGTGTAATTAGAATATACCGTGCGATTAGAAATGAAGTATAATAGCAAAGAAAATATATCATTATATTAGACTAAATTTCAATATTAGGAGAAAAGATGCTAAACTGTTCCTAAATATACAATATCCGAAATTTTGATGCAAGTAGCGACAGCCAGAAGTTGTAACGTTACAATCGATCTTCGGGTTATTCCTCTTTCGTCCACTATCTAATTTTAGTATTAATTGCATACTCGTAATTAACATATAAACTACACTTAGTATCGCAATCATAATACATTCATTAAAACTAATTACATTAATAATCTATACCTATAGCGACGAAAGAATAAATACTTTATTACCCAGTTGAAAATCAGGATTTCAACACTCTATTCTCTTGCAATGTTAACCTAATGTGAGCAAATTAGTGTAATGTTGCTACAGATGCAGTGGTTCATTTGCCATATTTTATAAATCCACAACAACTTTTACTTTACTATACGGCAGTGTGCTAGCTAAAACTTTAATAATTTAACTATTCCAAGGTTTTTTCTTATATGTAATAGTAAAGCAAGGTTGAAACTGAATTCTTCGTTTTCTAAAGCACTAACATCTGTCTAAAGATTCCTTACACCAACATAAAAAAATCAAAGCTCACATTACTTAAATTATAAGTTAGTACAGATAAAGGTAGAAATATGATAAAAGTTGATTAACTGTCAAACTAACTCATATATTTTTCTTATAGCTAATACTGTTCTCTAACACATGTCAGCAACTATCTTATCTTAGATTTTTCACTATAGACGTTTCCAGAAGTTGGTAAAAAAAACTTAACACTTGTATAAGTTATACCAATTTCTTTCATTAAAAAAATATTGCTTGTTTCTAATAAAAGTTTGACAAATTGCTTTCAGGAAAATGACCCTTAATTCTGTGAGATATAATTTTGATTAACATTTAAGCTATAATATTGTAGTCGATTACTATTATATCGGGAGCGATCAGAATATCTACCAAAGGCTAAAGGCCAACCATTAATTAATAAAGGTAAATTAAATTGGTCTAAATTGAGTATCTGGAGAATGATTTGATATTTCAATTTGGAAAGTTGTGTTCTGAAAAAAAACTTGAAGTAGAATTATGTCTAAATGTATCTTAGTAAGTGTATTTTTTGTCTCGTTGATTAATTTTCAGATGGATTTCATTTATTGACGTTGACAGTTACATTTATCAAATATATATTTGCTTTTTGAGGAATAAGCACATTATAAAGAATAAAACGAAAATACTATATTTTTTGTATCTCATAATTTCCGACAACTAAATATGAAAGGCATTAAATCAGTCTAAACTGCATTTAGAAAGAAATTTAGATTATAAAATAACTATATCTCTCAAGTACAGGTCGGATATTGTAGAAGCATATTAATCCTAACAAGATAACCAAACAATTATTAAAATGGACAATTATGGATAAACACCGACTTTTGAGTCTAAATGTAGGTAAAATCCGTTGTTGAAGGGCATTTACATTGTTTGGGAGTGGCTGTAGATCATTTACTCTCCGTCCTACCATATCCCACAAATGTTCGGTTGGTGATAAGTCTGGCGAACGAGAAGGCCATGAAAGCATATCAACATTAGCGGTATTTAGAAACCCCATAGCAGCCCTTGCAATATGCGGCCGCGCATTAGCTTGCTGAAAAAGTGGATTTTCTATTTCTTGCAGCTATGGCAGTAATACTGGTTCAAGAACGTTGTTAATGTACCGATTTGCATTTAATGTTCCCTCAATAACTACTATAGGAAATTTGCTTCCATGGCACATAGCCCCCCACACCATCACACCTGTGAGAACAGTATATTATTGTACAGGACGTCTTCTAACGAATATACGACCATCATGAGCCCATAAACAAAAGTGTGATTCGTCACTAAAGATGACTTGATTCCATTGCACATTCCAATTCAACATCTCGTTACACCATTGCCGCCGTCCAGTACGATGGCGTGGAGTTAGAGGTAAAGAAAACAGTGGTCGCTATGATCTGAGCCCAAAAGATCGAATTCCTCGATTCTTCGATGGTAAGGAGATTTGATGATCAGTTAATCCTCTCCATCTGTCACCGATTTCCCTTGTTGATGAAAAACGATCCGGAAGAGCTACAAACCGAAGAACACGATTTTCCGATCAGTGGTGCGTATAGGACGTCCGGGACGCAAACGTCGTCGTTTCTCATTATTTTCTGACCATCTTCGCCAAAATAAGGAAATTGTGGCGAAACTGCGTCCCATGCGAGCGAAAACATCACGAATTGATAATCCGGCTTCTCGTAGACCGATTATTCTGCCACGTTCAAACTCGGTTAACTGATGTAGATTTGCAGGATTTAGTGTGTTTACTTATATAGTTTACAAATATGGTTAACATTGACACTTAAGCAACTAATGTCAAATGAAAAGAAAGAGTTTTCGTTCGATTGTCGATGATTACTCAATTAATCTTTATTGTATCTTGCTGAAATTTTCATCGTTTCTTAATTGGAATAAAATACACGTTTTCTGAATTTCATTAAAATACGTCAGCGTTTACCGGGTATTTTATGGCGGCCAGTACGAGCTTAGGGCTCAGTGAAATTCTTTATGTAAATGAAATAATTACTACTGATTTAATTTATGTGAACATTGATATTGATTTGATTAGATATATATATATATATATATATATATATATATATATATATATGTCCACTCTCAAAGTTCAACATAGAGAATTAACATGTAGGCTTTTGACAATTATTTCTATAATACAGCAATACATAAATATTAAGTAATAAATGCTTCAAATGATTTTTATTAGAAATGCAGTAAGGGAAAACAAATTATAATAAATATTCAAATAACCCTCCGTTTTGAGCTAAGCAATAGTCTGTTGTAAAAACTACGGCGTACATTAGCTTACTGCCTGTCAGTAGTTAACGTGATTCTCTCAAGAAATTAATATCCAGGTGGCGTTTTTTGTAAATTTTTCTTTTAATTTAAGAAGTCGCAAGGCGCCAAATCTAGAGATCTGGCTGGCCAATTTATAGTACCACCTCCATCAGCCAAACGATTTGGAAACGAATTATTTAAAAAATACTTAACATATATAAACTAAAATGCGGAGGACAGCAAATCTGATTTTCTATTGCAACGTCTTCCTATGCTATGATTAAAAATCCCGATCCAGATATTAATTTTTTTAGGATACTGAGTTCTGGTTGAAATATTAATCTAAGGGTTCTACTAAGCCCAATGTCGTGTATTTTGAACATTGCGTTCATTATTTAGGGTAAAACTATACTCGTCTCTGAAGCATATGGACCATAAGCACTCCTGCTTTCTTCGTCAAGATCAAAAATCTCTTGATAACATGGTTTTTTATGGGGATTTCAAATTTTTGTCTTGTATTTAAATTTAACGGCAAACAAATCTCGAACTTTTCGTAAACTAGCACCGCTATAAAAGGTTTAGTTATTATAATGATTAATTTTTTGGTAAATGAACCTTGACGTAAGTTTCTAAAAGATTCTCGATTTCTAAGATGTTTTGAATAATTATGATATTTTATTAATAACTAATCTTTAAGATGCGAATATTTCAGAAACGGTTGAATTTAGATATATGGTATATTTAATGAATTAATGCTTAGAATTCTACGAGGAATAAAAAAATGATTTAATGTATTAAGTGATTCATTAAAAAAAATTAACTTTTTGTTTTTCCTTGTATACTGATCCTTTTTACAAATATTTTATACGCAGAAAGAAAGTATTTTCCAGTACTTACTTAACCCTAGTTTCAGTTTTTTTTTTTTTTTGTCACACGTAAAATAAGAAAGTTAAAGTTGGGCGACGTTATAATGGATCACCTTGTACACGTTACCTGCTTCTCTAGTTTTGGTTATTTTTGATTCGAGTTTTCGCCAATAGCATATGTGGACAGGCAAGCAACCAAGGAAGGACTTTCGAATCGAGAAACTTTCGCGAAAACCGTAAAAAATTTTACTTTTTCACAAATAACTTTTCATGTTTTTTACCGATCATGCTGAAGTTTTGTAAATAAATTCATTATAACATCCCGGACATTTTACATTTTTAATGGCCACACGAATTTTGACTAAGAGATGTTAAAATCGTATTTTTGCGTGAAATTTGTTAGAAGAACGTCCTAAAGCGTATCATCGATGCCCCACAAGTAAATCTTATACATTTTCCGTGACCACATGGATTTTCACCAAGTGATGTCAAAATCGTTATTTACGCACCAATTTTGCTAATATCCCCAAGCACTGCATCGATGCTCAATAAGTAAATATTATGCATGTTGTGTGATCAAATGGTTTTTGGCCAAGAGATGTCAAAAGCCGTAATTAATGTAACAATTTCATTGGAAACACATCTCAAAGAATTGTGTGGTTGCCCAATAAGTGAATTTAATTAGTTTTTGTTGTGGATGGAGACGCGAAAATCAAACCGATTGCATCGTTGCCCAAGAAATATATTCAAAGCATTTTTATTTGTGACTTTATGGATTTTGGGTAAAAGATCTGAAAATCGTAATATGCATCAATTTCATGGGAAAACGTCCCAAGGCATTTTATTGTTGACCAATAAGTGAATTTAATGCATGGTTCTTATCCACAATAATTTTGACCAAGAAATGTTAAAATCGTTATTGATTCACCAATTTTGTGGGAAAACATCTCAAAGCATTGTGTTGTTGCCGAATAGGTGAAGTATTAAAGAAAATATTTGATTCATAAGCGACGCACCGATTGCTACGTTTTTGAACTTTTAAGATACGAATTTGTGTTGTAGTGGTTAAAATTAATAGACGGAGTAATTTTTTTTCCAAAGTGGGTGATTTATTTATTCCACAATCCTTATACATTTATAAATATTAGTCTATGCGTATACGAGGGTAAATTAGAACGTATCCAGATAACTTCTTATTACTCCGATTTTATGAATATACAGGGAGTGATCAATAAGTTTGCGACAACGTCTCTGTTTCAAAATTTTATTAAGCTATCGATAATAAGAAAATGTAAACTTTCACCATTATCACACATAATAAAATACTTATCTTTTTTGTTTTTTTTTAATGGTGTATTTTAAATTATACAATCTAAACGTTTCGATAACATTTACAGTTATCTTCGTCAGTAGTAATTCTGTTAAAAATTGTTAAAGATGTAAACAATTTTGTCAAAGTTGGAAAATTAAAACATAAATAAAATATGAAAATGTAAACTTTCACCATTAACACTCATAATAAAATACTTATCTTTTTTGGGATTTTTTAATGGTGTACCTTAAATTATACAATCTAAACGTTTCGATAACACTTACAGTTATCTTCGTCAGCAGTAATGTTTGTTAAAAATTGTTAAAGATGTAGTAAACAATTTTGTCAAATTTGAAAAATTAAAACATAAACATAAGCCTGCTATTAGTATAACAGTTTGGGAAACATATTGTATAATTTAAAGTACACCATTAAAAAATCCCAAAAAAGATAAGTATTTTATTATAAATAAAATACTTATCTTTTTTAGGTTTTTTTAATAGTGCATTTTAAATTATTCAATCTAAACATTTCGATAACACTTACAGTTATCTTCGTCAGTAGTAATTCTGTTAAAAATTGTTATAGATGTTGTAAAAAATTTTGTCAAAGTTGAAAAATTTAAACATTTGTTATTTTTCTTGAGAATGTTACGAACGGATCCCACACTAACATTATGTTTTAATGCAGTTTTCCCAATAGATGCACAAGGTTTTCCACAAATGTTTGCATAATGTCCAAGGCTTTCTCATCATTGGTTACGTTCTTTGGTGGGCCACTTTTAGAGCGATTTTTATTTGAACCCACTTCTTCAAAACGTTTCACAATTCTCCAAACTGCAATTTTATTTTAGAAACTGGGTTACAATTTGGATAGGTACTATTAAATAATTGAGCTACCTCATCATAACTTCTTTTACGATCATCGTAGTCTCACATCATCAGTATCGCTATCCTTTCCCTTCCATACACTGAAATTTTAAAAGTAACTACTTAAACATAAAATTTCAACATAACAAATATTGTTATTAATGACAATAACAAATAATAAAATAATTAGACTTTTAATTGTCACTAATGACATTTAGAAGTAGGTAATGACAGAAGCCTACTATTTTTTGCCATACATAATTTTTTAATAATTTTATTTCCAAACAAACACAAACTTTGGAACGAATAAAGTTAGATACATGCGGTTTTAACGGTTGTATTTCTAATTAATAGATTTTCAAAAAATGTCGAAATCTACAGGGTGTACCATGTAAACAAATATATCAATTACGTTATTCTGGACTAATGGTGCAGACTGTATATTTCTTATTGACTTTTTGTGATAGCTTGATTTATTTCGTATAGCTTTTATTTGAAACTTTTTTTTGTAAACCTACCAGAATTTAATTTTGTCCTTCACAAAAAGTGAGGCGAGTCAAATACTTCCATGATTTGCACAAATAATATAATTTACAATGAACTGTTTTTTGGTAAAAACTTCGCAAACGCAAATTTTTGACGTTAACTGATTTTAAATTCCTTGGTTTGGAACAACCAACAAAAGACAAGAACGATTGTGTGATTAAACCAAAGTACAAGTAATTTGATATTTACACGAAGCACAGTGCTAAATGTGTCTCATATATGAGAAATGTGGTATGGAAATCAATAGAGCATACGTAACTTTCCATCCACTATATCCGGGTAGATCAAATCTCACCTATGACAACCCTAAGACAGCGTGTCTACAATTATAAAGATGATTCTAAAAAACATTTGGTGTTCGTATCTATTAGTACAAAATTTTAAACCCGATGACACTAAAATAAAGATTAATTATTGTGAATTAATATTATTTAAAAGTCGGAAAGACGAAGATGTTTTCACAAAAATTAATTCGAACGTATGAGGTGCAATCTCAGAAGAATTGTAGATAAAACTGGCATACGTTCCATTAAGAGTAATACCAATCTTCTTATACTGCGTGAAAGAAAATCTCAAGCTTACTGTGGTACAGCTCATATCCTCACTAGGAGAGTAAGTATCGTAAAAGAGAATGGTCAGAAAGCGCCCCCCATCGTTAAATTTCTACAATAAACTGACATTAAAAAGGGTATGAAGAATGTCTTAGGGAAAAAAGGCATACTGCAAATGAGGTCACCCGAAATTTACCCAATTTACAAATTTACAACACAAAAAATTGTTCTAAAATTTATAGTAAACGTTTTAACAATTCTAAAATAAAATCAATACTAAATTTTAGTTTTCAAATAGAACCTTAGAGAATCCATAGCCAACTTCACTCAAAAATGACACAAGCTTACTTAAAAAGAAACGCTCTCTGTCTACGTGCTATTTCAAAATATTCAAATGCAAAATTTCATTTTAATCAAACTGACTAATCATTACTCAATAAATTTAAGAATTTTAATATTACACACTTTACCTTAAGGTGAACGATCCCTCAATAAGAATACGCTGTTATAATCAAATGTAAACCTGTAAAATAATTCAAAATTGAAGCACGTGCGCGTTAAAGAAAATGTCAATAGCTAAACCAACCATATGCATTATTAGGGCGAGTTTTTGAACAAATTTATAACCCAGCAGTTGGAATATTAATAAACAAATAATAGCATTAATCTAATTTAGTAGAATTTTAACGTGTGAAATGACTATAGATTCACAAACAAAGCGCGAAACATGATTGTTTGCATTTCTACGCAAATCCTAGGAAACTACGGTTCCGTTCAAATGTATGTCAGGTACTTTAAAATGATAAGGTAAACGAGAATGTACAAACACCATTCCTTTTGTCTACTCAAACACGTACATTTTTATAATCACAATAATTGCTAAATCAAGTTCTACATTTGAGTTAATAATAAACAAATAATAATCGAACCAGTGGAATGTTAGTACGTGCAAAATGGCTTATAGAACAAGGCACGCAAATAGTATTTATGATTACTATAGCATTGAAGTTCTACAAAAAAGAGCATACGGTTCCTTCTAACGAATGCTAAAACTCATCGTAATATAAACTGAAATCACAAATACTCAAACACGTAAACATTTTGCAATAACAAAAAATATAGAAAACAAATGAAGTTGCATATTCTATCCCACGGTACCGCGGGGTATATAAAACAATCATAAATACGTATTTGTAACAGTATAAAAATTGAAAGCATGCCTGAGGTGATTGAAAAAACAAAAAATGTACAGCTTAACGTCGAAGTAACCCTACTTAATGTTATATAACTGTTATAAATCCCCTTTCTATAGCAATACACAAACATAACCATTGTCATAAGAATTTGTTTTATTAGCTGTAATGATAAAAATAAATAACTAGACCAAATCCGTAAAAAAATAAATAAATATTAAATTAAATAAACAAATGACTAACTATATCTCGGAAATCTAAATTAAAAATAATTAAATCATTTGGTGGCAAATAAATAACAGCAAGTCCGGTAAGCACGAGAACTAAGAATCGCGTAGGGAACAATCTAATTGAAACGTAATGTGATTGAAAATTATAATACCCGGAAGAACGGAATATTATATATATATATATATATATATATATATATATATGATATTCCGTTCTCCGGGTATTATCCCACGTTTTTCTTGCTCCTTCTCCTCGACGAGGTTTCGACCAATCTCACTGGCCATTTTCAAGTCTTCTTTTCGTTGTTCGTGTTACTCGAACAAAACTATTGTTCTCCGTCAGGTGTAAAGGTTTTATTACTGCTTCACTTTCTCTTTTTTCACTTTCTCTTGCTTTCCCTCGGTTTCGGGTGACTGGTCCTTGTTGGACTTCTATTTCTGGTTTTCTATTTTGTTTTTCTTTTCTTGTTGTAATTGTGTCTGACGTATTTTACTTTTTTTTTGTTTTTCTTTGTATGTTGATTTAATGCTGTTTTCCATATTGGGGAAAGTCTCTGTGTGTCGTCTCGGGTGTTGAAGTTGTCTGGACGTTATTCAATTTCTATTGCTTCCCTTATAATTCGTCGTCTTGTATGTTCTATGTTGACAATCAGTCTAGTATTTTTAAAGTCAATAGCGTGTGATGTATTTTTGACATGCTATGCCAAGGATTACGTCTTTTGGCCCTTCTTCACCGTATTTTGGTGTTCCTCCATTCTTATTTGAAATCTCCTATTTGTTTGTCCAATGTAGAAACTTTCGCAATTTTTACAAGGAATCTCGTATACTCCTTGGTTTTCCAGATGAATTTTGGTTTTCGGATTTGCAAGTAGATTGCTGATTTTCTTGTCTGTGTTGAATATTGTTTTTATGTTATGTTTGTTCAGAATTCTGCTTATTTTATCTGTCGTACCTCTCACATACGGTAAAAAAGCAGGCGCTATGAACTGTTTGGTTTCGTCTTTGTCCGCTGATTTTTTGGGTTTTAATGCTTTGTGAATGTTGCATTCCGAAAAACTGTTTTGTCTTAAAGCCTGGTGAAGTTTTTTCTTTTCTTCCAGTCCATTGTCGTCGTCTGTCCGTTTCTGGGATCTGGTTACCAGTGTTAGCAGTTTTATTCAAGTAACACGAGCAACGAAAAGAAGACTTGAGAATGGCCTGTCAGATTTGGTCAAAACGTCGTCGAGACGCCGTCGGACGAAAAAAAACACACACACACACACACACACACACACACACACACACACACACACACACACATATATATATATATATATATATATATATAAATATATATATATATATATATATATATATATATAGTAAGTATACACTATATTATTTATACCTTTCTTGACTCTGTCTATATTTCTACAGCAGCTTAATATTCTGTGTGTATCGGAGACAAAACGCAAAGGAAAGGATGCTGTGGAGATGGAGGATGGCAGCCTAGTACTATGGTCAGGAGTCGAAACTCAAGTGCATGGCGTAAAAGGAGTTGGTGTGATCGTAAGTGAAAGAGCGAAAAGACGTGTTAAACAGTACGAATGGTGAATGAAACTGAGAAGGATATTGGGATAAATGAGGTAGAGAAAACGGTAGGAAGGTTGCAAAACAGTAAAGGAGCAGGCATAGATGAAATCACTGGTGAAATGCTAAAGTATGGAGGTGCATTAAGTGTGGAAAAGTGCCGAGGGATTGGAAGGGCGCCGTCATTGTACCACTGTGTAAGGATAATGGGAACAAGAGTGATTGCGAGAACTACAAAAGAATAAGTTTGCTCAGTGTACGTTGTAAAGTATTTGGAAGAATACTGATTGATAGAGTACGAGAAACTACAGAATCTAAGACTAGGGATGTGCAGGGTGGCTTCATGGCAAGGAGAGGATGTGTTGATCAGATGGTTGCTCTCCAGCAAGTGTAAAAAGGAAGCTGTACTGTGCGTTTGTAAATCTGGAGAAAGCATACGATAGAGTGAATAGGGAGAAGTTGTGAGAAATATTAAATAAATAAGGCGTAAATAAATGTCTAATAAACAAAATAAGGGCAGTATACAACTGTAGCCGGGCGTGTGTTCGGGTGAGAGAAGGTGTGAATACTATAATATTGAGCATGGAGTGCGACAAGGATGTTTGATGACACCGTGGTTGTTTAATGTATGCATGGATAAATGTGTTAGGTAATCATGTACCGATGTAAACGGTGTAATGGTTGGTGACGTGAATGTACGAGTTCTGGTATATAGGCAGATGACAAAGTCTTATTAAGTGATAGTGCGGATGAGCTACAAACTGTTCTGAGGAAGTTTGACACAGTCTGTGAGAGCACGGACCTAAAGGTAAACGTGAACAAAACTAAGATTGTGGTGTTCAATCGGGAGGGTGAAAAGGAGAGTAGAGTATCTGGGTAGAATGTTCACTGCACATGGTACAATAGATGGCAGGATTTGACGAAGGATCAATGCTTAAGGAAAGTGATTGACAGTATGTGCATGATAATGAGAAACCGAATAATGAGCCTAGCTGCGAAACGAGCAATCTATAATGGCGTGTTGTTCCGTCAGTAGTGTATGGAAGTGAGACATGGGTATGTAAAAAAAAAAGAAAAATACACATAGTTACTTTCAATTAGTTAGTTAGTTTCAATCATACATTGTTTCTTGCTAAGTACAAATCTCGCATTGTATCTCAGTACATACTCTTGCCTGTTTGTTCATTTTGTTGGGTCTATAAAATCCTGTTTTTAACTTGCTTCCATTTTGATTCTTTAAGAGACATATTAAGAAACGCGACGTCATCCTGAACGATGTGATCACAGATCACGGAAAGCATACATGTCACTCTTACAAAGTGTGCCAAAAACAGGATGCGTCCAGTGAAAATCATTGATGTGAGCAATTCACGACCGTATTTTTGGCAATTTTACGTATTTCAGGGGGCGTACATCCAATATTCTCATTCTTATCTTCCATTTCCCTGTTTTGTAACAGAATTTGGATAAAACAAAAAGGGACTAAATCAAATTTCCACTTTTAAAATTAAGGCATTCCCAACCGCCACAAAAATCCCTAAATCAACGAAAGTAGAAATCTTTCTTTAAACACGGCATAAAAGGGGCAAATTACAAAAAATAGCATAAAAGACCTGTTTCATAAGACCTTGAGCACGCCACACGCTTAAATTCGTGCTTCAAGACTGGTCTTATGAAACTTGCTTTTTAATATACTATTCTATTTTTACATAAGGTCAAGAAAATTCACAAAGTTCGATTAAGTATTCAAATGAACATATGCACCTTTGATTAGGGAAAAATTACGAAGAACATGAACGTGATTATGAAATACCAGAAGTTGATTATAAATGAAGCATAAAATTATTTTTAGACAAAATATCGTAACTACTACATTGCTAAATCTCAAAAAGGTGTTGATAAAAGCAAATTAACACAGTTTTGTAAATATGATATGACGAATAATTCATTTAAAAGGTTTATATGGATGGAATAACTTTCCACATATTATATAGCAGTACATTATGAATGACGTGAAAATAAACACTTCAAAGTAGTACCCCGCAATGCTTTGTTAAATAATTTCCCATTCTAAAATTAACCCTTCGTAAAGTGTACAAAAAATTTAATTTCATTAATGAATTACGAGAGGTAGAAGTACATTCTAAAACAGAGAAGAGGAAACCTAACTATGTACGTGATAATTCTCACTTTAAATGTAGTAAATAATTAGTATAAAAACACCTTGCGTGTAATATGATAATGTATAATAGTTTAAACTGTTATTCTTATGGATCATAAGTTTAATACACATACGAAGATCCGTAAATTAATTTCTACAATAAAAAAAATATATTAAAATTGAATATTAGCTGTTTTCCTTCGCACCTTGATATAGCATTTTGGCACACTGAAATGGAAAATAGCGGAGCTTTTGACGATTCGTTAGTTAAGAGCAGACTGAAAATGTCCAAAATAAAATTCATAAGTATTATGGAGAACATATATTATAATTTTATGCATTTCATTGAATAGTTCTAAAAGGAACAATGAATAAATTTGCATCTGGTCTAACTTAAGTTAACAGTAAGATTAATAACTAAAAACACCGAAATGTAAATCGATGCTCAGTAGTTTAACTTATAGAGAGCTTTTCTAATCAACAAGTTTTACTAACGTTAATTCCTATCTGAGAACTACATTTCTGAAGCACACAAACTTTAACCATTTGTACAAATACCAAGTAGAAACTGCTTAAAATATATAGAAAATTATTTGTGTTTGTGGAACGATTGTACCTATTCTATTGTAGAACAAATCAACGGACTCAAACCGTTTGTTACTTCAACAGATTTTTCTTCTTTTAACATATGCATATTTCAGATCGGCAGAGTATCTTTATGAGATCAAGATGGTAAAGAAAATGTATTTATTATTAATAATTTGTGTATTGAATGGTAGGAGTTATTAAGAGTGGAAAAAGTGCAAAACTTTTCCCGGTTCATCCTCGTAAAGAAAATGAGTGGTAACTTTATAAAAACGTCACCATTTTCAATTGAGAAAAGATTAAGCGGTTTTATGGTGTATGGAAGTGCACTAGGAAGATGAAATACGGATGTTTCTTAGTGGAAACTGTAAGTAACTTGCAGTCAAAAAAATTGTTAACAATGTCTCGCCTATGTGATACAGATGTGGTGGTACAACCACATTCCCATTTAAACACTTCGATAGGCGTAGTGCGCTGTCGGGACTTCTCGAATTGCACTAACGAAGAAATACTGGAAGGTTTAGTTGAATAAAAGGTAAGTGGTATGAAAAACATTATGATTAAAAAAGATGCAGTGTCCATCAGCACAGCCAGCACTTTAACTTTCAATTTGCCTAATGTCCCGGGATCAATTAAAGGGGACATTCGCCCATTGATAGTGAAGCCATATATCCCTAATCCCATGAGGTATTTTCGATGTCTAAATTTTGGCCACACCGCTAATTTTTGTAAAAGTGAAAAAGTCTGTGACTGTTGAGAAGCTGCTCAAGAAGTTACAGCACGAGGCAAGTTAGTCTGCGTAAACTGTGAGGTATCACACTCATCAAGTGTACAAACAAGAACAAATAATACGAGAATTAAAAACAATCAAAAACATTCCGTATCCCGAGGCAAAACCTCAAGCTAACACCCGTAGTTTCAAAGAGGACCTATTCCTCTGTTGTAGCACCTGCTCCGTCAACAGCTACAACGAAATGGTACCCATAATAAAAGATATAGCCAGGAACACGGTAAAAGAAGTTTTGAGATAAATTTACATCTATAGCACTCACAGCAGAGGAACTGATGCAAAGTGAAAGAAATTACGAACTAGAACATATAAGCGCAGACAAACAGCCTCAACGAGAGACACGTAGCACCACAAACATTGAAAATACTCCTGAGGTATTTCCAGCGAAGAGGAGGGTAGTCTCGAAAACAATTTTTGGGCCCTATCACTAGATAGCAAAAGGACAAATTGTCGTGCTCATGTTATTGCAATCGAAGATTAAGTGAGTAAAAGGAGTGATAATCATAACCATACTGAACACGCAGCGCATGTGGAAGTAAGTAAAGTTATGGATAACATCCGTAGCAGTGATAAACTTACTCAGGACGCGCCTAACTACATTGTGTCCAACGCTTCAGTAACAGCTAGCCAAACGGCTTCAACTCAACTTTCAAGGGTAGACAATATAAAACGGGCAATACGAAATATCCACCAAAAACAGACTGGTGCTCCATCGTTACTAACTGATCGCAATACTATCGTTTTTTCCCAAGAATTTATGATCACCAATCGTGAGGAACCGTTTTTATTGTTTGGTTCGGGTGCCTCACAAGATCGAACTGTAATATTTAGTACGAGGCACAACCTACAACTTTTAGCCGAGTATGCCGACGGTACGGTTAAAACAGTCCCGCATCTTATTCATCAGCTATATACTATTCATAGATTAAAGCAAAATAACAACATTGTTGCTACCAGACAAAACAGAAGGTACATACACTCGATTATTAAGAGAAATAAAAGAATTACAACCCCTTGTTGCACCAACAACTATAATGACAGATTTTCAACGTGCCATGGTTAATGCAATAACCGGTGAATCCCTCACTCCACGCAGCGAGGTTGCTTTTTTCATTTTTTCAATGTATCTATCCCAAATTCAGTTACATTTATTTCACTCTAAAAGCGAGACTGCTTTCTGCAATAGCACTTGTTCCTACCCAATATGTGATCGAAGCTTTGGAAACGTTATGTGACGATGATACTCTGCCACCAGAATTGCAACCCGTTGTGGATTATTTTGAGGATACGAAGATAGGACGTTCACATAGACGCCATCGACATGAACCACGATTCTACACATTTTATGGAGTTGTTTTGATACAGTAGTTTAATGGTATCCAAAAACCAACAATGCTGTAAAAGGTTTTGAGCAACACATTTCTGCAGAATATCCCAATATATAGAAATGTATTGAAGCAATTCGAAGTGAACAGGGACTTCACGAAATACAAATCTAACAATATGTAGGCGGACAACAAACGACTGCTAGTCGTCAAATGTATGAAGACTGTGCTGTAAGAATAAAATGGCTCACTGAAAACTTTGATCGAAATAATATATCCAACTATCTGAGTGGTATCGTGGTATAACAACACCAGTTATTAAAATATTATAGTTAATGGTGAATATAATAATAATGTGATAATTCGATAATTAAAATATTATGAATAACAAACATTAGAAAAACCACACAAAAGACTTAAAAATTTATAAAAAAAAAAAATTGTTAATATATTATACCGAGCCTAAATATAACTGTAAATTATGTAAACATTCGAATACTATAAACAGCAAACGCTAGAAAAAAAAACTCAAAATGTAAAATACAAAAAAACTAAAAAGTTTAGATAAGTGCAAAAAAAGTTAAAAATATACCATAATATTAGAAAGGGAGACTAGTAAACCGACTTCCACGTGATGTCTCCTGGGTAACGTTATACCTTTTTATGCTTAGCGAGGTATTACAACGGTTACAATTCGAAGCATTTTCTACAGAACATGGTTCATCTAATTACGAACAAGAAATTATATCTATTCAAAATTTACAAGACACAATTCTTGAAAGGAATGTAGAAGAAGCATATACTGTTTATAACAGTTTCCAAGAAAACGCTAATAATCTCCTAGCAGACTTTAAACATTTTATTCTGAAAAGATGCGAAGAGTCTGACCTTTTTAAATACTGGAATACTGTTTTAGTTCTAATAAGATTAGTGCGTAACCTAATTCGATCCGATCGCATGGCAGACTGGAATTTACATTTGGATACGGTTGAACAACTACAACCTATATTTCATGTGATGGATCGCACTAACTACGCACGTTGGTCATCAGTATATCTCCATGATATGTTGTTATTAGAAAAAACTACATCAGAACTTTTTTCTAAATTTATGGAAGGCCAATTTGTAGTAAAGCAGTCAAACATGCCTTTTACATCAGTTGGTACAGATCAAGCATTAGAGCAGACAATAAACAGATCAAAGAAAAGCTCGTCAGGGATTATTGGGCCTACTCGTAAAAAAGATTTTGTAGCTGCCTGGTACCTTGTTTATCATAAAATTTTGGCAATATCCAACCTTCACAGGGAAAAATCGTTTGTTCAAAATGACAATTACGAATTAAAATCCCATCATGAGTACCAACCAGGAAAAACACATCGGACTGAAGCTTTAATCCAAAAGATGGTAAAATTTATAACTGAAAGATTAAATCCGTTTAAGGAAGGAAACTAGCAACTCCGAAACATCGTAACACAAGAATGCCCTTCTGCCGAAACTACAAAGGCGTTGTTAGACGTGTTTAAAACTGGCTGTCGGATGTATGAAACTTTTCAGAAAGAGAGATTTAAAGAATTCAGCAAACCAATTTCTCAATGTATTAGCAGGGTCAAATTACCACAATTTAAAACACTTGCCCCTGATGTCAAACAAAAACAGTCCAAGGCATGTCGTAAACAAAACTGAGTATCAACGTATCTTTGACTTAGCTAGAGAAAGAAATTATGATATAAAGTCATTGTTATCTTTTGAATTGACTTATGAGAATATTCTTTTTGAAGAAGAAGATATGCTAAAAAAGGAACCCAATAAATCTAGTGTTTTAGAAGAGCTCTATAAAACTCTTGATGATGAAAATTTCACATTATCAGAAAACAATGATAAATTTTGTTTAATGGTAGATGTTATGATGGGACTACGAAAGCTTAACTGGAAAAACCTTAAAACTTTTAAAGATTTAGCTACTGAGTTTTGTAACCTTATGAGCAGAACATTAAAGGATAGGCTTAATAGGGTAGACTTCGTGTTCGATAGTTATTTAGAACTATCACCGAAAGCAGGAGAAAGGCTACGAAGATATAATGACGAGTGCATTTGTGTTCATGAAATTACAGAAGATATTCCGTTACCTGTTCAAGAAAAAAAGTTTTGGGGCTCTACTGAAAATAAAATTTTGCTTTAATCCTTTCTTCGCTCATTTATTCTGAAAAATGGTTTTAAATTCTGGCCTGGGGTTCAACTGATTTGCAGTGCTACCAATACCGAATCTTTCCAATCAACGTTATCATCTTCTGAGTTCCTGAATATGTTGGAAAAAAAGAGATAGAAGAAGCTGATATGAGAATAATGGTTCACATAGCTCAGGCAGTGCGTGATGGACATGAAAAAATATGTATTTTGTCGTCAGATACTGATATAATCATGGCATTATATCATATTAGAACATTTGAAGCTACCGGATTAAAGGTAAACCCTAAACCTGCAGCATTGGTTTTATTATTAATTTTGCTTTAATTTTTTCACAGGAACTTTGGATAAAAGCAAAAGCAGGTGCTAGAAAACGAGATATCCCATTACATGTTATGGCTGGTCGTTGTGGAACAGAAACTTGTTCGGTACTTCCTGCACTTTACCACTTAACAGGGGCGGATTATACGAGCAAGGTTGGAACAAAACGGGCTGCTCTTCATGCCGAACCAGAAAAATATCTTCTAAATTTTGCACAAGGTACAACTACCCTTAAAAATTATACCCCACATATGTACTTATTTCGAATATTTTTTAGGTTTATCTGAAACCGAAATAGAGAGTTCTGTTCGACTTGCAGAGGAGTTTTTAGTAAAAGTATACCGCAAGGACAATTCGTGTAAAACATTTAATGATCTGAGATATTGGACTTATCACCACCAAAAGACCGTTTCTCTAGAAAAGTTACCACCCACTTCTGCAAATATTAGGTTTCATATTTTACGTGCTTTTTATATTGTTTACAATCAAACCCATTGTTTGAAGAGAACACAAAGTGTTCTTGGTCCCCTTGTTTTCGGATGCAAAATCGAGAACGCTTGCCTATCACCAAAGTCTGTAACGAACCTTTTTCCACCAACTGAAGAGCTGGTACCAAGCTGCAATTGTTCGAAATGTGCGCGGCAAAATAGTTGCAGCTGTAGAGCGGCTGGGTTGAAGTGTTGCTCATTTTGTAATTGTCAAACATTAAACCAGTGCACCAATCCTAATGACTAAATCTAAATCTAAATCTGTTTAAATACCAAAACAATGCGTAAAAAATAAAAATTTATGAATTCACATTTTTTTTTATTTGGACCACCCTGTAGTATGAAATTATCTTACTGATACATTATTAACTTCATCTCACAATAATAAAACATTTAAAGATTTGGCTTAGGAAAATTAAAAACTTTTATGTATCAAACAACTTTAATTCCATAGTTCTAGCACTAACAAGGTGATCACCCTGTATAAAAACTTAACTGGCCATTTTTGGGCCTGGTAACCACAAGATTCTTAATAAGTACACCTTTGACAACATAATTCAGCAAAAACATTGCGGGGACCTCTCAAAAACACAGAACGTTACCTAGCGTGTGGACTAATGGACACATATGACTGGAAAGGGTTAAACGGATTACATATTATTATTATTATCGTTACTAAATTACAATAATATTCAACAAATAAATGTACCTATTTGTTATCGCAAGCTTGTTCTATACGTTTTCGTATTTTATAAATTTACTTGACATAATTATTTGTTATTCTTACTAATAACGATAACTGTAATGTTAGCGAAACGTATAGAGTGTCAGTTAGGTACATTGAAATACAGGGGTATAAAATCTAAGAGAAGTGTATAATTATGTTTTAAATCGTTTACATTTGAATGTTGCATTGACATATTCTAATACTTTGTTGTTTTATGTAAGAAATAACAAGATTTAGACAATAATTTTTAAAAATACAAAATCTTACTTGGCTTAACAAAAAGTATCTTTACAAAACTTTCAGTACTTTACCGGATATCTGTTTATTCGTAAATGTCACGTTTCGGAAGAATTGAACACTAATTTGATTGAATACAACAGCCTTAATAGAATTGTAAATGTATAATCTAATATTATTTTAATCCAGTTTTCTTAGGATTATAACAATATTTATACTAGCTTTTATGCAAAAATACTGTCTAACAGATGTTTGTAGAGCTTCAGATTTTACGTTACTGATAACTGCGTTAAGTTCATTTTGCTTTTAAATTCATATCTAAGTAATTCTGAGTTTGGTATGAAATGTTTTCAAGCAATTCTGTTCTGGTGGTAAACTAGGACAATACTAATTCGTAAAGTTTTAAACACAAAAAGTTATATAATGTTTTTGCGTATTAACCCAAAAACTTTATCATTTAAATAAACAATTTCTTCGAGATAGACTGCCAAAATTTAAAGTATTATAACTTTCAAACTGCATTTTTTCTTAAATTTATGATCGTGCAAACAGTTAATTTGTATTTTTTTCATTTCTTAAATAGTAAAACGTCGGAAAGTTCTTTAAAATTAAATCAAGATCATTATGAAAACCTGCCTAAATATTAATTAAAAATCACATATAATATATTTGTAATTAGTAATATTTTTTAAATGGGACGATATTAAAAATAATTTATAATCTTAAGCACTATAGAGTATTGTTTACAAAATCGTTAATCGAACGCATATTATTTAATCAGCAACACGACAAATTGAAAAATGATAAAATGCAACAAGTGCACTAGAATATTTTTCGATCATCGTGAAATTGTCGCACCAATAAATGTAATAACACTCAAATTCAATTTCTAGAGCTGTGATTTCTGAAATTAAAGTGAATAATTTCAATTAAAAAATCTTTGTGTCATTTACCAAACCAAGATTTAAAAAGCTCAAACTAGGGATTCAATAACTATGGTACATCTATATCGTTCAATTCATTTAGCATTTATTTATGTTTTAAACAGTTGTTTTTATTATGTTTATGTCAAAGCATAGTGTAAGTTACAGTTTATTATAAAAATGTAAACTTTCGCCATTATTAACATAATAAAATAGTTACTTTTTTGGGTTTTTTTAATGGTGTATTTTTATATTATACAATCGAAACGTTTGGATAACACTTACAGTAATCTTCGTCAGTAGTAATATCTATTAAAATTGTTAAAGATGTTGAAACAATTTTATTTTATTTGATGTCATGTTTATATTTGTGAATGCTTTTATCATTTTCGAATTGAATTTTTTCATAACTTTACACTTATATCATAACTTGATTAAATTTTGTTAAATGTTTTTTGGCTGAAATTTTTCATTTTTAACCTCCGACTGTTAGAGGGTGTTCTGATTTGTCATCTTTAAGACAGTTTAACAATATTTAATTTTTAATGATCTAGTTAATCTTTACTAAAATTTAGTTCCATACTTTGCTTTATAAGTTTCTCAAACTATTATATTAATAGCAGGTTAATGTTTATGTTTTAATTTTTCAACTTTCATAAAATTTTCAACATCTTTAACAATTTTAATAGATATTACTACTGACGAAGATTACTGTAAGTGTTATCGAAACGTTTAGATTGTATAATATAAAAATACACCATTAAAAAATCGCAAAAAAGATACGTATATTTTATTACAGTATATTAACCCTTTGACAGCTCAGCTGTGTTTAGAACAAGCTGTCCCCTAGTGCGCACAAAATCACCGCATGCGAGAATATACGTCTTGAGCACTGGAAATGGCGCGCGAGATATCTTTTCTTTTCTTCTTTTCTTGGCACGCACTGCTCAAGACGAGTACACCCGCAGATGGTTTTTTATGAAAAGAAAAGAATCTATATTACAGTCTGGATTTTTTATTAATAACTAGTATCAAATAACAACACTTCAAAAATAAACGTCTTAAAGTAAGTTTACGGTCAAGAAAACTGGTACAATGCGATTATGGAAAAATAAATAATTACTGTGAAAGTATCTTCTTTGTATGGAATATCTTGAAACAAGGCTGTACACAAACTGGCGTATAGCATTCTTTACACATATACCTTGTCTCTTTTCTTTTCTTCTGCTGCGAACATACAAAGCATCTCTTTGTTGGATTGGTACGGTGTGTAGTTGCTGGTATAGCTTCTGGAAAATGCCGTCCAGTCAACCTTAACGGATTTTGATCGAGTTGTCGCCTTCCTAAAAAAATAAAGAATTTAGACAGGCATCTCATGTATATAACTGACGCTATATTAGTTATTACCTCCGCCAGAATTTCTCTTGGTAACGGTGGGGTCATGATATTTTTCTAACATTTCTCTCGTGTCTTAATTTTTTTCTTGGTTGCAGTTCTATATAAAGCGCAGGAATTCAAAATGCAAAGGTCTAAAATGTGGAAGAATACCTTTCTATACCACTTCCTCGTTTTTCTGACAGTTTCTATAGAACTTAAGAGCATGTCCGCCTTATCAACTGCACCCATGTGCTTATTATAGTCCATAATACAGGTTGGTTTATATATTGTTTGACCATCAATTCGATTTTTTTTTCCCAGTGACTTCCATTGTTGGGTTATATTTAGTGGTAAGCATATAAATTTCACGCTTGTCATACCGCTTGACACACAGTTACTCCTCGGAAGATTTAAATGTTTCTTCCCCTTCGGCCAATTTTGCTTCTATTGATGGCATATTCTTTCTTGTTTTTCGGACTGTGCCACAAGCATTTGTTTTTTCTGAGTGAAGAGTCCTCAAAAGGTTGGGGCGGTTATACCAATTATCAATGTATAACGTGTGCCCTTTTTTTAGGTAAGGTTCCAAGAGTGTCATTACCACGTTTCGTGGCGTTTATTGGGTATGTATTGTTTGAATCCCAAACGTCCTTTATATAGAATCAAACTTTCGTCGATGCATAAATTTTCAAATGGTAACATATTGCGTTTGAAAGAAGCCTTGACAGGATCTAATACACTTCTCAATTTATATAGTCGGTCGTTATGATTAACATCATTATTGTTTGTGAAGTGCAAAACACGTAGGGTAAGTAAATATCGATCGCGAGACATTACTGATTGAAAAATTGGAGTTGCAAGCAAGGGATCTGTTGTCCAGTATTCAGCAAAATTGAGCTTTTTTACTCTTGCCATTAGAATCGATAAACAAATAAAACAGTAAATATCATTAGCAGTAACATCACGCCATCTTGCAAGTCGTGACTTACCAGCTACGTTTTTTTCAATTAATTGGGCCGCGCTGAATTTGTGTTCAGTGTTTGGTCAGTTACACCACTGAGTTGTGTAAAAGTATGTACCCTTGGTGCAAAGTCTCGCTTATGTTCCCAAACAAAGGTCGAAAAATCATATGCCTCTCTATCGTCAGAGTCACTATTTTCACTGTCACTCGGTGGTTTTTGAAATCTTCCACCCGGACGAGGTTTAGTTTTATTCCCTATGTTTTTAAAGTATTTGCAAATTATAAGTCCCAATATAACAAATTTACTTACCGATAACAGGTTGAACTGGTTGCATAGGCAATGGAAGTTCAGGAACCTCTTCGCTTTCCGATTCAAATTCCGAATCTTCGTCACTTTCCACCCTTTCTATACCTTCGTTTAAATCTAAATCCATTATTTCCTCATCACTCTCCATGAGTAATGCTTCAAGTTCTTTATCTGTGAGCTCTTGCGGAGTCATCCTAGAACTAGCAAAATTCGAGCAAACGAATGAACCGCACGTCTCAACAAACAAACTGTCCACTACTGCTAATGACGAGTCAGGGTGGGTAAGAATTTTAGCGCGCTGCGCATTAAACTTGCTTCTAGAACAATGTGAGTCACCAGTCATCGCATGCGAGACATCACAGACTTAGCAGATAACATATAAATGGCTTGCGAGTATTCTCGTCGCGAGCACTGGCGACACAAAAAATTCGCGATGAGTATACTCGGGCATAGCAGTTTAAGGGTTAATCATTTATAACATTGCAAAACATAGTGACGAATGGTATCAGATTACAAAATTACGAAACGATGGTGCATTTCTCAACGAAAATTTTACATATTTTTCTAAAAGATATACTAACACAAAACAAATGACAAAAATGTCACTTTCATTTTACATTTATGGGGATTAATCTTCATTAGTTCGGTTATGGTCAAATAGTTGCTTATACCCTAGAAGATAACGAGTAATTGATTAAGCTACTGACTTGTTTATATAATTAATGTGATGAAAGCAACAATTAAAAAATAAAAAATTGTACGCTGTACAGTAATGAATATTAAATTTAATGTTTATACCAGTTTCGTTAATTCTAATGTGGTTGAAATCACTAATGAAATGCTGAAATATGTATATGCAAAGCTTGAGTAAAGATTGTGTAAATAATATAATAATAATAATAATAATAATAATAATAATAATAATAATAATTTTTATTGAATTGAATTTTATTTATTGATCAGATCATAATACATTTGTGGGTCCTACCAAATCTACAGATTTAACGGTGGGTACCCTTAATATACAGTAGAGTTACAATAGTTGGTGCTATAAGTTCCGAATATGGATTATAATGGTATATACTATAAATATAACGTTATAATGCTAGTCTCAAGCTAAGATAAATGAATGAAAATGTAAAGTGTATGATAATGAAAGGGTTATATAATTGTAATGTGGTTATATAGTTTTTATTATCCACTCCTTGATTTCGGTTTTAAAAGTTCCAATCCTGTTGGGATATTTAATTTCAATAGGTATCGAGTTATACAACCGAGGTATAGTGCATTTAAGGGTTTTTTCTCCATATTTATTATAATAAAAGGGCACTTTGTAGTATTTCCTTCTAGTTCCGTAAGAGTGCGTTAGAGGTGTTTTGTACTCATGTTCACCATAGAAGGTAAGTATATTAATAAATTTGTAGAATCCTTTTGGAGTGAGAGTGTTAAATTTTTCTAACAGCGATTTTTCTTCTAATTGTTGGTTATGGTGGATCAAGCGGAGTATTTTTCTTTGTTGTGATTCTAGTTTTTTCATATAGGTTTGATCTGCACAGCCCCATACACGCACTGCATATCTCAATATGGATTCAATTAGTGATTTATAAATTATCGTTAGTACTTTTGTATTGGTGTATCGTTTTAGTAAGTATAAGCATCCAATCAGTTTCTTAATTTTGTTGTGTATGTAATTTATATGTAGGTTGTATTTCAGCTGGTGGTCAATCAAAAGCCCCAGGTACATAGTTTCTGTTACATTTTGAATTGTTGGGCAGCTGCACACAATATCGTTTCCTAAACAGTTGCAGTAGTGTAGGTATATTTTAACCGGAAATATTTTAGGCATATGAGAGGTCGTGAACACCATTAGAGAGGTTTTTTCGGGATTTATAATTAGATTTCGGTCATGTATCCATGTATTTAAATTGGTTATGTCTTCTTGAATTATCTTTTGACAGTAGTCTAAATCTTGATGTGCATACAGTAACACTGCATCATCTGCATACATAAAAATCTTAGCGTGCTTAACTGCACTAAATATGTTGTTTATGTAGATGAGGAAAAGTATTGGACCTAAATTACTGCCTTGCGGAACGCCATGTTTTATTTTTCTTTCCTGGCTTGTTGCTTCCCCTATTTTTACAATGTATTTTCTATCCCGTAGGTAACTTTTGAACCACTGAAGGGGTTTACCTTTTATTCCGATATTTTCCATACAGTTAAGAAGTAATGCGTGATTGACGGTATCAAAAGCTTTAGACATGTCGATATAAACTGCAACAGTAAATTTATGCTTGTCAAGTTGATTATTGATGTAATCAGTGTAACATGACAAAAGTTGTTCTGTACCTTTCCCTTTTTGAAAGCCATACTGGTGATCATTTATTACCTTATAATAATAATAATAATAATAATAATAATAATAATAATAATAATAATAAATATTTATTATGTGAACGTGTTGGTACACTTACACTCGTCAGGTTTAATAACACTTAATACAAGAATAACACATACTGTCACAATAACGTACAAACACAGCATAATCAATCTACAGTATAAACTTACAGTATAAACTTACATTTCGCTAAAAATTCATCCAAAGAGTAAAATGCGTTAAAAATTAGAATCTCTTTAATTTTAGTTTTAAATTCAGAGAATGGTAAACATTTAGTGTGACTAGGAAGTCGATTATATAAGGAGTGCGATAGACAAACAGGTCCATTTTGACTTTTAGCTAATCTGCACAGTGCTAAACGAACATTTTCCTTTTGTCTAGTATCGTGGTTATGTACATCAAATTGATGCTTAACTTGCGTACTGTGTTTTTTAGCATAACAGGGAGATTCTAAAATACTTAAAATACTTAATACATGATTTGAACGTAGAAAAATATCGACCAACTAGAAAAGTGCAGTTGTTTTTCCGCTGCTTAAGAGTAGGAGAGTAACAGTAATTGTAAAAACTACAAAAAAGATAACTTTATTGAGTGTACCTGGTAAGGTGTTTGGAAAAGTTTTAATTGATAGAGTACGTGAAATAACGCGAAGTAAGATTGTTTATGTTCAAGGTGGCTTCATATCAGGAAGAGGATACGTGGATCAGATGATTTCTCGGCAGCAGGTGATTTAGTATTGCATAAGTGTGAAGAAGAAACTGCACTGTGCATTTGTAGACTTGGAGAAACTGTATGCTCGAGTAAATCTTTGGGATATTTGAAGTGAGTATGGAGTTAGGGGTTAGGAAATCGGATAAGGGGAGTATATGAATATAGTCGAGTCTGTATCAGAGTGAGATGTAGCTTAAATGAATACTTCAAAATAGAGCAAGGAGTTAGGGAAGGCTGCGTGATGCCACCATGGCTGTTTAATGTATTCAATGATAAATGTGGTAAGCTAGCAACTACTGATGCAAATGGTTTAGTGATTAATCACTTGAATATACGAATTCGGGTGTATACTGATGATATAGTCTACTTAGCGAAAAATTCGTGGGAGCTGCATAAACTCCTAAGGAATCCTAATAAAATCTGTAAAGGTATGGATTTAAAGGTAAACGAGGGAAAACAAAAGTAACGTTTAATCGTGAATATGAAAAACAGGGTACCGTGTTTACCCTGCACCCTTTGTTTGGATAGAATGTCCACTGCAGATGATATAATGGATATTGAAATTGAGCGGCGTGTCAATCCAGAAAGAAAAGTGATTGATTGCCTGTATAAGGACCATAATGAAAATTGAGGGTCTTATACGAGCCAATCGAGCAATATACAATAGCGTGTTTGTCCCGTCAATACTGTACGGAAACTTGTATTTATGTTTCTTAATAACGGTTTGTTATACAGATTGCTTTCGTTTTATTTAACTTCTGATAAGTTTGCAATTTTTAGAATTGTTTATCGTTTATGGGTCGTGCTTACAGCTGATTCAAGAATAATTCAGAAAATTCACTACGTTTGACTTTTGGTATAAGACAGCATATATCTCATAAATTAACAGAATTGAAACGGTTGTCTATAAGAAACAGATAATATACTCTATACCCTTATACCAAAAAGATACATTTTACCGAAATAGCCAGATTTGATAATTTATTTAAACCAGCCAAACTTAACACCACCATGTTTGAAAGATTCTTTTCTTATAATTTTCCAGAAATTTATATATTTATATTTAAACAATAAACTAAAGACACTCTTAATCGGTTTAAAACTCAACTCACCAATATTATTCTTAATAAACAAAGTTTAAGTTAATTTTTTCTTTTATTTTAGTCATTATATTGAATTAATCCTAAGTTATCCATTCATCAATATACTTTCCTTAACTTTTTTTATAAATGGCTTTATTTTTTAAATTAATTAAAGTTTATACTATCCTGGTATATAGGTAAATTAAAATATAAAGAACAGGGTTATGTTGTTAATATCTGAACTACTGCAAAATGGATTTACATTGAGGCAGATCTGAAATGTCTCAAGACCTCGAAAACCGAGACCCACAGAGGAGGAGGAACCACCAGAAGCCAAGATCACGCTTCCGTATAGAAAGGAAACAACGGACAAGGTTGGTAAAATCCTCTATTTTTTCTTTTGTTAGTATGCTCATGCTTATGGTTAGTATTTACTTATTTATAGCTTATATGTCTTAGTAGTGGACTGTTCAGGAGTCCTTCCCCTCTTCGGCCCTTGTCAATCTGGGAAAATCCTCATCAAACACAGCATACACCGAAAACCAATATTAACTTAGAGGAGCCAGGAGTCTACACCATCCCTTGTAGAAAATATGAGAAGGTATACATACATAGGAGAAACATACATGAGGATTAACTTGCTACGAGAGGAACACAAAAAGGCTGTGAAGACATTATCTCTTGCGCAGCGTGTCGGCAGTACATCAAACACCATAGCGTTAAAAAATACCAACATCAAACGTGCAACAAAAAAGACCATCCGGGAACCCATCGAAATTGGAAAAACACGAACTAAACCTCAACGCACAATTGCGTAATGTATGGAGGTTAGTGCTCGCCAAGCATCGACACACAGGAAAACTCTCACCGTTGGAAGGGTCACCTATACCAACAGTGCCTATAACAGGAAGCTCAACAAGCAACACCGAGAAAACGGAAAAGGTCAAAGCAGCCGAAGTGAACAAAGTGAAAATGGTTAAAGTATACAACGCCAGATATAAACAGGAAACCGAACAGCAGAACATGAATTCGATTCTCGTAACACGGAGTCAAGCAAAGCCGTTGAAAAGAACCAGAAAATGGTAAATGAGACATTGCCGAAACGTCGTTTTTGTATTGATAGGAGTCAGAGACGACAACATCCGACGAGAGACAACATTCGGAGAAACAACAGCGCTTGTTTTGTATGCGTAGTATTCAATACGAGGTTATTTCAAGCAACGTAATACACTTTGAAATTGTTAAAGATTAAAGCTATTTGGTGTACGTTTTTTTTCCAGAGAAATTCATATTCTCGTTAATCTGCAACATCTCCCCTTAGCTTGGTTAACATACAATGAATGGTTGCATCCAAGAAGTGATGTATTTTGAAAACATCAGTACTTGTAACCAATGCTCGCCTCATAAAGCAAATTACCTTAATGCTACAAAAATCGTATAGAGATTCGATAAGACGTTTTTCTGATTGGAGACTTGGTATATTGTGAAGAACACCAAGGTATTTTTGGTATTGCGAAGAACAAATTCCAGAGGTGGTACATTACGTGAATATTCATAATTTGGCATACAACTTTTTTTTTTTGTTGCATTAATTTCACTACCAATTATTGACAGAATATTTTAATTTAGTAGTCGACTTCATTTAGTATTAATAAAATTTCCAATAAAATTTGTGTCAATAACGCTATACAGAATCGAGAAATCATTTCCACTATCGTGGAATATTTGTTTCTAGTCCGGACAGGCTGACACTTTTGCCCATGAAGTTGCTTAACTGTTGGTTCATGTATATTGTGGCAATGCGTTTATCTTTGATATAGATTCAGGTTTGTATAGAATGTCTAGCATCATTTTAAATGGGAAAACTCACAAATTCTGATATCCTACTGAACAATTTATTTGAAATACAGGTAGTACCTAGACCACCGTATTTAAAATTCAACTTTGTATATTTCGAATTTATCTAAATGGTAGTTAGAAGTTTTTTCTCATTTATAATTTTCTTGTAGAAAATTTTTTAAGTACATAGAATCAAAATAATAATATGTAGGTAAGGAAACAGAACTATATTTTTATACCTCAGACATAGTCATTCCTACTGTTATTTTGCAATAAATTAGTTCAGTTGAAAGAATTTATTTTAAAGATTACATTAAATTGAATTCAGAACCATTAAAAATGCACGATTACAACTATGTATAAAGTGGATAACTAATGACTAACATAAATCTATCATAAATCCATATTTACAAGTAATCAGTTGAAATTTTGAGGTATTTTAAAATGTAAAATTTATTTTAGAAACAGGTTTTAGATGCGAACCTGCATTTAACGCAACTGATTTTGCGATAAGAGAATTATCTTACTTAGCTTTTAATTTTAAGTGGTGGGTTTTCCCATTTCAAATAATGTTAGACAGTCTATAATATACATACAAATTTTATGTTTATCTGACGGATTGGATTACTTAAGTGTCGATAGATAATCCTGTGATCTCCTATAATAATAATAGACTCTACATTTTGGAATCCTTGATTTAGATAAGTGAAATTTTCGTTTTCACATTTGTCTTAAAATCTCTCGTTGGTTTGTTATCGTTAAAACCATATTCGATCCATTTGTTTTTAAATGAAAAAGGTCTATTCTTTGTTTGGACATATCAAAGGGGCTTTCCGATATCTACATTCATATGAATTGGATTTACGCTACTGATAGTAAGGCAGAATTTGTAACACACCGTATTAGCAATTTAACTACTGTGCATCTTTGAGTCACAGGTATGTTGGATCTACTGTACTCACATTTTTGTCAAATGGGCACTGATGTAGCCACAAGAAGCTAATGTACTCAATTTTGAGAATTGTAAATTCTGATTACAAAAGTATTGGCGGATTACTCGGTTAATAAAAGATAATGATCCATGAGATATACCTCCAGATTTAAACATTGGCAGTCTGCTCATATTTTAAGACCTCAGATAGTTTCAAATACACATGGTACCAGGTACCTTGCCTCTGAACTGTTAGCCGATTTTAACCACATAACAGAAACAAAGTTTCAATTCAGCCTTCATGATAAATGGCATAGAAAATTTGAGGTATATTAATACCCTTAGTAATTCACCTGGTTCTGGCTTGAACGGCATGAAGCTTGGCATCCAGCTGCACCAAAACCTAACCTGCTAAAATTCTTGGGGAAACTCTGTAAATATATTGCTATCTTCTTATTTTTCGATTTCATTTTTTGTAAGTTCAATTATAAAATCACTACACCATGGATTTATATTATTTGTTTTTATATCATCTCAACTGGCTTCAAATCAATAGGGTAGCAATCTCAGCATTTCATGGCCGCAATCTTTTGCTAAGTTATAATCCCTCAAAAAATTTCGAGATTTAACTATACTTCTAGTAGTTGTTTCACTGTATAATTTTCATCGAGGTATATGTCCTGAGTAATTAAGAAAATAATATCGGACGTTTTAAATGTGTGGTTCGGAGTCTCCTTTTGTAAACGGGAGAGATAACTGGCATTGTTCACCACTGTGCCTAAATTTAAATGAAGAGACGACAACACTTTTCCTTGGAAGTAATCCTCAAATAACTGTGGTATCATATCTGCATGATAATTAAGGCTGGAGTATTTTAATTTTTTTTGCAGAAAGTACGAATGCACCTACCTAACCTAGATGTGAACCCACGTAGAGAATAATCAGCCTCTGTCCTCAATAAAATGAACCAGTAATTGTAAACCACGAGAATCATTCATCCAACCCTTCTGTACTTTATCGTGCGTATCGTACCCGTTTCGTCCAAGTAACAAATAATCTTCTCTGTCTCACGGAATTTCTTTATTTTTTTTAAGTACTCACGTTGTAATATTTGAATTCTTTGCGACTCCTTACCTACTTGTCGTTTGTTGATCTTTAATTTAAAACCTAAGTTCTTTAACACCCGACGAAGTGTAGAGTCACAAATATTGATATCGGTATCACTCTGTAATTTCCACTGTAAACATATACTTTTGTGTATAAAGTCTACACTGTTCGCTATATAAAGTCCGCATTACAACTACCATTTTTTTTAAGTCCGGAATCGTTGCGTTTCGTACGGTCTTTAATTCACAATTTACTATTCTTGACACCGTACGTTCTTGAACTTTTCTAAATTTGGTGACTTCCTTTATATATTTTTTATTCGTTTTTTTAATGTCGTATACACATTTATCACAGTTTTTTAGGGTGGGTAGAAGGATGTTGCAATTTTTTTTCTGAAAACTCTTTTTCGAATGGTTTCTCCCATGATCTCCATGCTTTTACCGTTTTAAGTGTGTAAACGTAATAACACTTGGAACACTTCAGACCAGTTAATAAAAATCAATGGATTATACGTACATTAATTACTTTCCTAAATAACACTCCATCTCGTGCTTTAATACATCCTTTTCGTGGATTCAGGATTTCAAAGGAAATCTGTGTTTCTTAAACAAATGACTCACTTTACTTAAATTTCCTGTATTTGCAATGCGCTAGTGGGAATTCCATATTTTCATTGGAGTAATACCTCATATTGAAGTAAAATTCTGAGTTAACTACGGTAAAAAGATGATTATTGTATTGAGTAATAACGAATTTGTGACAGTAATGTTGAAAACCGGTCCTAAAATTTTCTTTCTTAGCTAACTTCAGTAAATAGGCTTAAGTACCCTAATTAAACTTACTTGACGCTCTAAATCTGCCTCGCCAATTATCATGAAAGCAGTCTGATACTGTAACAGAAGTAACTGTGCACATATAAAAGCTACTTACCATACACCTATTGTAGAATTTCTGATTTAATGCCGTATATTACATATATCTAATTTAAAGCTAAGATTTTTGCAACAGCCATTTTAATAAAATACTTAAAGTAGTGCTGATAAATGAAAAATTAGTGTTCCATAAGATAAGATCCGGTATTTATTATTCTTGGATATGTTGTAGGGACTAGTACCACTAGTAAAAACCCAAGTTTGCAGAATCCGAGACCCTGTGGAAGCAGAGTTATAGCTAAAAAACATTGAAATCTTCCCACTTTTTTTCAGTTTTTTATCTATATCTCCTTTCCTGTGCATCTGAGAGAAAAATAATTGTTACCAATTTTGGAGAGGAGAAAATTTACTAATATTTCGTACATATAGCTTTTTCTCTACAGGCTATAGTTGTCTAATTACAGAGCATCGATAATACGATAATTTGGAAGAAATAGACGTTTACAAGAAAAATGTATGCGTTTATTGGGTATTCATAAATAAATATTATTAACAAAAGATAGTAATTTTTTTGTATTTAGAGTTTAAGTTTTTTCGAAGGTCCTGGCATTGGAAAATTCTGTTCGTCACTCAAAGAATTCACAGGAGTGTGAAGGGAGCTGGTGCCTGTGATGGCATCCACATCCTCATCTTCGCCACTGTCTTCCAAATCATCAGTACAACCGTTCTGACATGATTGCATAGGGCACAAAGTACAAAGGCTTGAGCAGTTTAGGCCCGCTGTTTTACAGCTACAAGGTCCTCGGCACTGTATTTCGCAGCGAGCTGGAGTGAATTTTAGCAAGTATTGAGGTGCACGGTCTTTACTTGCATGAATTGGAGCTAGCCCTTGATCAGTGCGCATCCAACCCCAGCCTAAAGGGTTTATTTCAAAACCTAACCACTTTTGAACTGTGTGATATGTACGATAGGAGTGTAATTTGGCAGCGTCTTGTCTTGGAGGCAGTTGCGCAAGATTTATTTTGGTGGTCACAGCACCCTTTCTAAATTATTGATAACACAGGTTATCCAAATTTTCTGTGTCTATATCAACTCCCAACAAACAGACGATATACTTCTCTTCTGCAATGGCAATGCGTCAGGAGATGGGTTTTGTTTTGTAAATATTGAAACTAATTCTTTAAGCTGAATATTATTCTGTAGAGTGGTACAGCCCGTTATGGAAAGGGTGCAAGTTCATATTTAAAGTACTCTTCTAACTGCTTATCAGGTTGCTTAATGATGCAGACTCTCTGGAAAAGTGACAACGGATCGATCTCTACTTTCTTGTTATCTACTCTTACAGTGCTGGTAACGGCTGCAAGACTGGTCACTTTGTCCTTCCTTTTAAAACTTACTTTCCCAAAGTTGTTACCAACGATTGTTGAAATCCCTTCAATTCCAATTTGTTGAGCCATATAGCAATTTATGTTTTTAGCTCCAACAACTCCACTGCTGATCGAAATTGTTTTATCAGTATTTGGAAATGGATGATGATTTGTAAACCAATTTTTGCACATCTGCATCGTGTCTAACAATTCGAGAAGACATCATAACTACATGTTGCTCAGTTGTTGATGAGTTGAGATCACAAAAAGATTCAATACCGTCTTAATTATTCTGCACAAAAGTCATGCCCATAGTCCATCGTGAAAGCTCACTGTTTGTAATCCCACGTCCATGAGTCAGCCCACCATAACTTTTCATGGATTTCATTAGAACTTGCTCAATAATCATGTTTGACCAAATTCTCGACCAGAACTTATCGGATCGGCGAATATTGAAACATCCAGTTGTAGTAAACTTGTGGAATTCAGCTGGATCCATTCGTTCTTCAAGGTTTAACATATTCTGTAGGTAGAGACGTGCCCTCTATGTATAAAGAAAAGGACCTGTTGCATGAAAGAAGGGCAGCATTTTACTGATTGTGGCGTTCTGCAGCTTCCAGTCTCCCGCGCGCTCTACCTAAATGAAATGTTTTATAAGCACTGTCATTTGAATATATTGAACCCATAGCTTCGAAGTGGGTCCGTTACTTTCCACCTTGCTCAGTGCAATGCTAAACGCTATTGAAAATACTTGGTACTTCTCATTTGTCTCAATCAGTAGAATCATATGTCTGTCACCTTCGTCAAGCATACTTTCAATGTAAACCCGTTCTTCTTCTGTAAACTTCACCTCATTTAGGACTATGCTAACCAAAACTATATTTGTTAAAAGATGCGCTCGTATGACCCGTGAATGTGTAGGTGAGAAGCGTGAGAGAGAATGACGAAATAAATAAAAGTTAAAAATCCGGTCAAAGTGACTATTAATAATATTCAAATATTAGAATGGAGGCAGTGGCTAATAATAACATAAACTTTATACCTACATACCTTTTAGGAAAGAAACGTAGTGAAGTCCACGTTTAACACTCGCAGCACTCAGGGTAGCTATAACATTTTCTTTAATTACTATAACTTTACTGTCATCCAAAGTATTACGGCATATAAAACATTGGCCAGATTCTACAACAGACATTTTATTTTAAAAAAAACATAAGTAAACGCGTAAAATATCACTTGCTGAGTAGAGCAGGTATACAGTGGCCGGCGTGTAAGAAGACGAGCCCGCCTATGCGCGAAAGACGACTTTATGATGTTGTTCAAATTCCCGCGTTCGTTTACCTCAGAGGCGTCACATGGTGCATAATGTATATTTTAATGGTATATTAAAAGCAATTCAAAGAACCATATTTTATGTAAATACGCAACTTATTATAATTAATTTTCAAAAACTAATATGCATATGTACCAAGAATCCGGATATTTATATATCAAACCTCTAATTGCTGTCATTATGTTAACTGCTTATAAATTTATTATTTAGATAAGTATGTTTTTCCCCTCTAATCGTCTTTAAGACAATTTTCTAATGGGTACCTAATGCTTTCATTATTTCATTTTTATTAGTGTATATTAAAAATACATTCAAAATTACCCATTAGACAAATGGGAGAGATGCCTACATACTTCCAGGGATAGACGCCTATTATGCAAACATGAAAAACCAAATGTTAAAAAAAACGCGTCACCAATGGAAATATTGGAATTATTCATCTTCATACGCATTCTTCCAATATACATATAATTAAACATACAAATGTGATACGCCACTGCTTAGTATTTTTATTATAATCGGCAACCGCCGTAGTTCTTCGCGATGCGCCGGCTCCTCGTCTTCTTACACGCCGGCCACTGTAGACCGATAAGGAAGATGGTGTCAACGGAGACTGCATTCCAAGAGTGGTGAGTGGAGTGGCCATTGTATGGGGAATCCTTCCCACTTCATAGCTTCTATAGTCTACAGAAACACCAATAACGCACGTATATGTACAACTCAATTTACTTTTAAATGTTGTTTTTACTTTTAAGCGTATTATGTTTAAAGATTATTATGTTTTGTTAATATTTATTTATGAATATCCAATAAACGCACACATTTTTCTTGCAAAACGTGTATTTCTTTTATTTCTTCCAAATTATCGTATTTTCGATGCTCTGTAATTAGAAAACTATAGCCCATAGAGAAAAGCTATATATATATATATATATATATATATATATATATATATATATATATATATATATATATGAAATGCTAGTAAATTTTCTCCTCTACAAAACAATCATTTTTTCTCTCAAATGCACAGGAAGGGAGATGTAGATAGAAAACTGAAAAAAGTGGGAAAATTTCAATGTTTTTTAGCTTCCACGTGGTCTCGTATTCTGCAAACTTGAGTTTTTATTAGTGGTACTAGTCCCTACCACATATCTAAGAATAATAAATACCGGATCTTTTGCAATGAATCCCAATAGTTTTGTGTAAATTGACTGGACTATATCTAGAGTGGTTAAAATTTACTACAAATATAACCAAACATATTTCAAGTATTATATGAATGACCAGCAACTTTTGTAAAAAAAGTGCTGAGTTGAATGTAGGTAGTTGTTGATTCTATATCTTCGGGCAAAATATTACAAAATCAAAGTTCCATCTGTAAGTATCGATCATTATGAGAATTATTTTCTGAAATTTGAAAACGAAATTCATTTTTCTTGCGGATGTTATACAAATGAATTCAGTGCAAACAGTAATTTATTTTTGAAGACAAAATATTGACATTCTAGTATATATATATATATATATATATATATATTGAATATATGGTTTTAATATTAATATATGCTTAGAAAAATACGAGCTACATGTGTCCTTCCTGTTTAAAGGACATACTGTACGAATAGCCTTCTTTTGAACCAGGCCTACATTCGCATTTCTCCAGAATGTAATGCCATAGCGTAATTTTGATTCGAACAGTGCATAATATGCTTGAAGTAGGGTTTTTACATCACAGAAGTGCTGACACCTGGAAAGTGCAAAGACTGCAGTATTTAGTTTTGGTTTAAGATTTTGAATATGTTCGTGCCAATTGAAATTATGGTCTAACGTAGCTCCTACGAAATTACAGGTTTTGCGCATCACCAGCTTGAGGTTGTTTAAATTTACGTGTTATTTCCAATGTAAATTTTTTTGTTAGGTATAGATTAAACTATTCGTTTTTTTAAGATTAACTAAAAGTTTATTTACATTGAACCAGTTTATTAAAATTTCAAGTGAAGTGTTAAGATGACAAAGTAAGTTAGAGTTTTGACAGTTTATAGTAACATTGGTATCGTCAGCATAACATAAACATAAACAGTATGGGTCCCAGGACTGTACTTTGGGGTACACCATACTTCGACGTTTCCTCAATTATTTGACCTGTACTTGACAATCTTTCTATTACTACGTATTAATACCTTTGACTTAGGAACAATTTAAACAAATTCCAGTCCGTATCTCCAATCCCATATGAATATAGCTTAGACATCAATAAATGATGCTCAACCAAGTCAAAAGCTTTAGATAGACCATAATTTATTGATGCCACCACTTTGTTTTCATTGTGTGAGGTATGTATACAGTTTATCATACTTTCTAATGCTGGTAATGTTGATCTATTTGATCTATATTCTATTTCTATTTCTATTTTTAAGAATTGATTCAATTATTTTTGATAGTGAAGAATCGAGATTGGTCTATAATTGTCACGGTTTCTTTTACATTTAGATTTAAATAAGGATTTTATTTTAGCTATTTTACAGGGCTTTACCCACTTAACACAATATACATTAAAAATCTATTTGTTACGGATTTTATTACATAATGAAAACAAACTTCTCTAATTGTCATTAAGAAAACCAACTCATTTGTATTCTTTTGTCTTAATGACTATTAATTAAGTTTAGTTTCTTAGTGAATGTAAATAGGAAGTGATTCATTGCATTGAACTTAAAGCTTTTTCTCAAAGGGTAAAATTTATTTGATAATATTATGTAATGCTCTACCCAGCTTTAAAATAGAGCGCTATTAGTGCTATGTATTTCAACATAAATGACCTACAAGTACAGATTACAAAGTTGACAATTAATTCGAATGAAATCAACAACATATACATACCATTATTCCAAATATTGCTGAACATTTAGAATGGTACGCTTAAAGTATTTGTTAGCTCTATTTTTTGCTCAAAGCTTTTTAATACAAAACAAATGGAAAGCAATGTACGATAAAATAGTAAATAATCTACCTTTACAAAAACGAAACAGGAGTAAGTATTCTTTTATGTGAAACCTTCAAAGGTGCTATTGTCGAGTATTTAATACTGTGGTTTTGTATTCCGACACAATATTAGTGCGACACATGATAGTTTAAAACATCTGTGAAAATCAGTTTTTATATCATACTTTAAAATGAAAGAAATATTTATGAATGTTTAATTTATGGGAAAAAGTATGCATGTTTGATGAAAATATAGTTACTAATAACTTTTCTATTGCATTGTAGTTTTAAGAGTAGAAAGAAGATAGCGATTCAAATAGCAAAAAATTACATAGAAGACCAAATTTTCTTTACGTGTTTGTTAGCTCGCCTTTGGTTACACCTTCTGAAACTTTTTATTACATTATCGATTTTAATGAGTTTGTAGTTGTCGTCATTAATCAATCATTTATACCCTTGAGTTTACCTTTTTAGATTTAAAATTTTAAAATCAATTATATCATTGAAACTCAAAGTAAAAAGCCAATTTATTTATTTATAAATTTGTAGAAGAACTTGCTCTTATAGGTTTTTAAACTCAAATGACTCTTTTTTATTGTTCTTGATGTTCTATCTTTGGCCTGGTTAAAAAGTCGACATTTTTTCCATTTGTACATACACATTTGTGTCTCTAACGTTTTGTGTACTGACTTGAAATCTGAATAAAAATTAGTAATATTTTTATTTCTTAAATTTATAAATGAATTTTTTCTTCCATTTAACCCAGGGAAACTATGCATTGGCTTAATTAAACTAAATCAGTAGACAATGTTTGTCCAAAGCATCAAAAAAGAAACTAAGAAAACCATTTAATAGAACGAAAGTAATAGAGTGTGAAATGCGTGTTATACTTTTGTGTAAGAAAACTAGGATCTGAAAAACTAATTGTAGTTTTCATAGTGTTCAATGTTGATAGCACCAAGAAAATTAGGTAAAGCACAATAATGTCTGTTTTTAATGCAAAACTTAAAACACAAAATTTCAAGTTCTACTGGACCATTTTAATCAAAGTAAGAACCATTTTGATCTATACACTTTTGCCAACGTGATAACAGTTTATCAATCCCTTTCACAAAAAAATTTGGTTCTCTAGATTCAATTAAATCTTTAAATGCAATTTCGGCATCAGTCTGGTTTTTAAGCACTCTCCCATTAAGAAAGTTTGTTAAATGTGCGATGAAGTGAAAATCAGTTGGGGAGAGATCTGGTGAATAGTGTGGGTGAGGCAGACTTTCATACCCAACTTCGTTCAGTTTTTGAAGGGTGATACGTGCAACATGTGGCCTTGCATTATCATGAAGAATAATCGGCCCTTTTGTGTTTACCAATGCTGGACACTTCTTTTGCAAATGCTGGCGTATTTCATCAATTTGTGTATAGTACTTTTCAGCAGTTATTGTTTCACCTGGTTTTAAGAAGTTATAGTGGATTAACCCTCCACAATACTACCATACAGTCAACATGATTTTTTTGGGTGATTTGGCTTTGGAAAGTGTTTTGGTTTTTCATCTTTGTCTAAGCAATGACCTTAACGCTTTCTGTTGTCATAGAGCACCCATTTTTCATCACAAGTCATCACCATCAAGAAATGGGTCATTTTTGTTGTGCAAAGGAAGGGAAGAGCAAATTTCAAACCGATGATTTTTGTTCATTTCTGTATGTTCATGTAGAATCCACTTGTCAAGTTTTTTCACCGCTCATGCAAATGGTGATCAATAGTTGAATAGTGAACTTACAGTTCTTCTGTAAGTTCTCGAGTTGTTTTTGATAGGTCAGCTTCAACAATTTGTTTCAGCCATTCATTACCATCAGTTCCAGGCCGACTCTGACCATCCTCATCCAGGAGGCCTTCTTGACAACTTCGAAAATTTTCAAACCAAAGATGTACAGTTCTTTCATTAGCAGTACCTTCACCGAAAGCCTGGCTAACTTTTCGACTCGTCTCTGCTGCATTTGTACGTAATTTAAATTCATTGAAAAAAATTGCACGAATTTCGGATTTTTCCATCCGTAACAAAAAGATAAACAACTTATGTATACTGTGATTAAAAGTAAAACCTTTAGCTTAGATAGATAGGGCTAGTAATGGTCTTTAAAATAATATATAACTGGACAACGTTTTTAAAAAGCCTTATTTACTTTATACATTAAAGTTTAACAATAACAAAAACGGACATTATTTTTGCAACACCTTGATACTTGAATTAATAATTAATTTAATAACATAATTTGTAACATTTTATAGCCTTTTTTTTATTGAGTAATTTTATAATTAATGGATAACAGCATTTAAAACCTGAGAAAAGCCTATTATTTTTACTATTGACTAGGACTGAACCTTTTTTTACAAAGGGATTTAGAAATTATTTTATTGAATTACCTGTTAAAAGCTAAACTAATCTACAAAGCAACATTGCAATTCAGGCAGTTGGCTCCAAACTTCAATTATTTAAGTCGATTCAATAAAAAGCGAGTAAAAGGGAAGTACAATATAAAATTCATTCCTAAATTTATTAAATTTTAATAATAGCTTTTATATATGTGTAGTTTTCTTAAATGCAAATTTTTATTGCATTTAGAAAAAGTCTACTCCCTGAACAGATTCGAATCAGTTTTAATACTCACCTAAAATATTTTGAAAACCTGCAATGCTTATACAGAAGGCTATGAACCAGCTAAGCAAGCAGAACTAGCTGTTAAATGTCTTTCATCACTGGTATTTAATGGCAATAAAGAAGATAATCAAATTTTGTTTTAATATATGCGCATTATAAGATATAGTCTATAAACTAATTAAAATAATAATATAATTTGTTAATCCGAATTACTATGCATTTCAAATTAACAAACTGTACACTTCCATAGGGACTGATTCGTTTTACGCATCTTATCTTCATTTACACAAAATGTAACTTATTTCTTACCAATCAACTACACCATCACCTCGAATTTAAATTTTTTGAGTTTTTGTGAACGAAAGAAACAATCACATTAATCCCATTTTCTTATTACCCCATAAATCCAGCACTATCAAAAATACAAGGGTCTAGACATTTAGGTCATAAACACTTATATAAAATTTTAATGCAATTTTTTTTCAGTGTTTGGAGTTATTGCAGTCGAAAGAAAATCACACGAATCACTTAGATTTGGACATTAGATCACAGTTGTTCACGGGAAATTGGATCCCATAGTTTATCAAGCGTATTGCACACGCGCACGAGCTCGCGCGTGCACACGCACAAGCACATGCACACCCGCGCGAGTAAACGCACACATTTTGGACATTTTCAACCTTACTCTTTTGAACCCAAGGGACCTCAAAAAGTATAATTCCGGCCTGATTTTAAATTGTTATTTTTTGAACGATTTCAATAACTTTCTCTCTAAGTGGAAAAGCTAAACATATACTTAAGCATAATAATATTTAATGTGTATAATGCATAAAATTTAGTTAAAAAAATAATAACAAACTTTAATGACAAGGCATAAAATGATATTCTACGAAATCTCGGGAAAGGGTATCCATGTTAAGTTTTTGACATAAAGAAATTTAATAAATCGTAATTTAAAATTTGAAATAATGGTAATGTAAGTAACAGAATACGAGTTTTCATAATTATGCGCATGTCATTTACAGTATTAAAACGTTTGGTGAAGGTGAACTCGTGAAAAAATAAACGTGTAATGAAGAGCAATAAAATTAAGCAAAACTGAAACCAACGATGATTTTATTACAAATAAAGTATATCAGCGGCTGTTTGGCAAGTAACAACAAAAATTATGTACAAGAGCAATCAGTTTAAAAATTTAATTCCGTTCTAGGCAAGTGGACAGTAAAGTGATAAAGTAAAGATATTAGCATTTGTCTGGATTGGTACTAAAAATCTATCTTTTCAGAACGCTATCTCAACTACAACAAATCGATCAACCACAAAATTAATTTAGTTCTTGGGTTAGAGATCACATAGAGAAAACCTGTTATCTTAAGATTCTTCTAAACAATCTCAATAAATTAAGAAGGTTATAATAAAAGAATGTTTGTCTTACAAGATTGTTAATGCATCAACTAGCGAACCATAGTATAGTTTGTCAAATATGAGAGATATTGCTACCAGACCAAAAAAATACGTCTCATTTAAGATAACAGTTCATGTATAGGACTAAGATTATGAATCTTAGGAATGGATATGTCTATTGGGCTAAGTGGTACATTAGTGTATTTTGTTTTGTAACATTAAATGCGGTTCCAAGTGTATAAACACTAAAACTGGGCCAAGTTGTAACATTATAACAAAAGCGATGATGTAATAAACAATTTGTAATTGATCGAATAATTTTAATTAATATAACAAATTACCAAATAATAATCGCTACTGCCGTCGGCTCAATCCGAAGATGAAGATAGGGAGAGTTCTAATATACTGAGTTTAATTAACATACCTGAAATACTACTTGCTTCCCATCTGCTTAGTTATTTTCACTTATACTTAATTAATAAGAAAAATATGTAATGTAAATAAAAACAATAAAATGATACTTCGGGCGCCAAGCTATTTTTAAATATACGTTACGTTATTGGAACAGCTAAACCAAGTTTGTTAATAATAATACAACATTAATCAAAATGAAAATAAAATAACATGATATACTTAAGTTTATTCAATATCTGATTGAAAAGGTAAAAAAATCAGAAGTCTTATACTATTCTAAAATTATATAAAAACATTACCTTTGAACGGTTCTGTCCATAAACTATAACTGGTAACTATGAAGCAGAATGGTGAACTTGGTGAGGTCAATGTCTTGCTTATTTATCCTTAGTATATTGTGTCCATAAATTTATTGAATTTCTTTGAAGTTTAGGTATGTAGAACTTGCGTTGTAAAATGTAATTCAAGTAAAAATTTCCATTTTAAATAATAAAATAGTAAATTATTGACTTATAAGTGCCATTAAAGATAATTATTATAAAAATGCCATATAAAAGTATGCATTAAAAATATGAGTAAAATAATTGCAAAATAAGTGAAATAGAGTGCAAACTAAGTGCCTAAAAACAAACAAATGCTTTAGTTTTAAATATAATGAATTAGAAAATAACTTACCATCACAATCTGATGGCACCAAATATAAAAAAATTAGGTAAAAACCATGCTTACTGCTGTAACATTCAGCATTAAGTGAATTAAAAAAAGCTTTCAGAATAACTCAAATGAGTATTCCCCCTAAACGTTTTCACGTGTTGCGCGGATACAATAATATAAATCCAATTTTTTAAGAAAGGGAACTATAACTATTTATGTAATATTACACCCAAAAGATATGTTCTAGGAAATGCAAATTAAATTGCCTTTCTCAATTCTACATATTAATAATTAAAAACTTTTCTAATATTACGCCAAATAAATGAACGATTCTTAAATTAATGTACTTTTTAATACAACCACAAAAAAAGGTTGTTAGTTTCCAACTTCACACTTTCTCCAAAAAAGAAAAAAATGAAAACTTAACAATATTTCAACTTCAAGTAAACTTTGACATAGTCGTAATATGTATCACAACTTTGTGATTTTAATTTTATAAGCTAAGTCAGAATTAATGTTAGAAAGGTTAATTAGATATAATATCGTTTTACCAGAAGACTTATACAATTTTGTGTGGATAAAAGGTTACAATGAATATGCGATTATTTAGAATCAAATGGTTTTATTCAAACAATTCGTGGAAAGAAGTATTTGGACAACATATTTATAAATTTGTCTTTTGCTAGTTATAGTAGTAATAATACAGTGAATGTAGGATTATCGGACCACCAAGGGCAGCAAATTATATTAACCCTTTGAGTCCTAGCATATTACAAATTTACACAATTGGAAACATTTTCGCTCATGTTCATTGCGGTGGCAAAATGCGTCTAAATTATAACGGAAAGCGGTTAGACTAGTCACTGGAGTGGGGTATAAAGTCGACTGTCAAGATTCATTTGTTCATTTAAAAATATTAACATTCCACAGTCCATACTGTAAGATGTAATGTGAACTTACCAACTACAGGGATAAGGACTTCTCATAGCTACACAATCAAATTGTTAAATATTTTTTCTATTATTGCACTGCTTTAAGCTCCTGTTAATGTTTTCAATGGACAACTTTTGTTGTATTTATGCAATTATCATTTATATTTCATTTAAAGGAATGGACAAGACAACATTATTTGAGAATTTTTAAATTTTGTATTAAAGTTTTAGTAAAAATGTGTGGTAAAAAATAAATAAAATAAACAGTCATTATTCAAAAATAAGATATAACCCTTTATTTATACTCATGGAGTAACGTACAATTGATTACTTAAATATCCATACTCTATTTTCTGCACTATAACTTGCAACTTTTCAAATGTCAAATTAATGTACTAAACATGTACATCTGTAAAGTATTGATCTGATACGTTTGCTTTAGGGCTTTTTGTATATGGAATATATTGAATCGAGTGTCTCTAGGCGTTAGGAAACCTTTACATATATTTTAGTTGTTGGTTCTGTTACCACTTTTAAACGAATGCTTTTGATATGATTAACAGTTGTTTACGGCAAAAGGAATCTATGATGGGCTAGATTTACTTATTCATAGGCTTGTCTTGGGTATTAGCTACACCATGTACCATTTTTACTGTATATTTAATCTACTGATTATTTTAATATGTAATGTGCCAAATGTGAAATTCTCACAACTACTCTTGTTTTTTTGTGAGATATTGATGTAAGTTAATATAACAAAATACCTCCAAAGTCATCAGGAAAAAGTTATATTACTTTTTAATTATTTTTCACTTTGTTTTATTATTTTTATAATCAGAGCGCAACCAAATTTTGAATCTTCTATTTTTAGCAAAGCGATCAATACAAAAGGTAAATCACGAAAACCACTTTAACAAAATCTACGCATTTCAAAATAAAACTTTATTATTGACAGTAACAAATTTGCTAAAGAGAAGAAGGCTCGAGGAAATTTTGCAGTGCGCAAATCTCAACAATACATTACAGAAATCGTTTCCATATAATTTCCTATAAGGAAATCGTAACTGTAGATACTGTGATATATCATTCTATCTCATCTCTTCTTTTCAGTTCATATAGCAATGATCGTATCAAGCGTACGGTTTGTGTGGGTCCAATGGTTGTGTATACCGTATCGATTCCATAGATCGTGTTGATTATAATGATTCGTGCGATTGTTGCTTGTACATTTTATATCGATTCTATACTTTACGGTTTAAAGCTTTGCCCTATAACTAAAATATAGTATGGTACAGTATGGAGAACTGTTTTAATGTTCTAATACTGTAGATAAGATGACAAAATACGTCAAAGGTTTACCATGTCCTGTGGCGATAACGCGCCGAAGTTTATGGCTGTGGTGGCCAATACGTGTTGTAATCAGGTTGATCTGCCCGAAGTTAGCAGCAATTATTCAGCAGCCAAACTGCCCGAGACTAGTGAAGTCGCGAATGTTACAAAATACATTGTCTATTATATAAAAAATAAAACCATCAAATTTAATACAAAGTATATTATCTCATAAAAGTACATTTATTTGCAAACTGTCCTTGGGGTTTAATTTATCCCCCAAAAATTTTCACACAGACAAACAGACACACAGACACACATACACACAGACACACAGACACCCAGGTACACTGATACACAGACACACAGACACACGGAGACACAGACACACAGACACACAGACACACAGACACACAGACACACAGACACACAGACACACAGACACACAGACACACAGACACACAGACACACAGACACACAGACACACAGACACACAGACACAGACACACAGACACACAGACACACAGACACACAGACACACAGACACACAGACACACAGACACACAGACACACAGACACACAGACACACAGACACACAGACACACAGACACACAGACACACAGACACACAGACACACAGACACACAGACACACAGACACACAGACACACAGTCATACAGACACAGACACACAGACACACAGACACACAGACACACAGACACACAGACACACAGACACACAGACACACAGACACACAGACACACAGACACACAGACACAAAGACACACAGACACAAAGACACGCGGACACGCGGACACGCGGACACGCGGGCACGCGGACACACGGACACACCGACACACTGACACACGGACACACGGACACACGGACACACGGACACACGGACACACGGACACACGGTCACACGGACACACGGACACACGGACACACGGGCACACGGACACAAGGACACACGGACACACGGACACACGGACACACGGACACACGGACACACGGACACACGGACACACGGACACACGGACACACGGACACACGGGCACACGGGCACACGGACACACGGATACACGGACACACGGACACACGGACACACGGACACACGGACACACGGACACACGGACACACGTACACACGGACACACGGACACACGGACACACGGACACACGGACACACGGACACACGGACACACGGACACACAGACACACAGACAACCAGGCACACTGATACACAGACACACAGACACACAGACACACAGACACACAGACACACTGTTACGTGCAAACTTAAACTTTGTGATAAAACTTACACCAACAGAGAAGATACCTTTAAATATAGGACTTGCCGGTAGCTCGGTCACGGTAGAGATGGATGGGTCCCACAGTGATACGCAGTAAAACAGCTGAAAGAGAAGAGAAGGGCGCCAGCTAGAAGGATTAAACAGCCAGCCCTAGATACTTAGGTAATTTGCCACTTTTCTAGCCAAGTAACGAAAATGGTCAATGATCTGAGCACTAGGAAAAAAATAAGTATAAAGTAGAAAGTCCCCAAAACAAAAGCGGTATATTAATTCCTAATTATGGCAGTATATAGTTTGCATTTGTATGTACACACATATATAAATAATTTCTTACATTCCCCACAAAAAATAAAATATTTGTGCTTTTAAATGCACAATATAGCAAGCCACCCAAAGAAACTAATACTAGAATTTAGCAAATCAAATTCAGTGAAATTTACATTCAAAAATGGCAAAGTAACATTAGATAGAATTGGAAAGTTATGCTAAAACATAAGATTTATAGTTTTAGTAAAATACAGTAAACAGTTAATTTAAGCATTCCCAAGTTGTAAAGGCACATATAAATAATAGATTATAGTAATAATGCAATTGCTATGAATAACTTACAGTAAACAAAATAATAGAAATGATCAGATGGTTATAAAACCTTTAACTCGAATCTGTTGAGCTGAATGCATCCAGTTACACAGTTTCTTACAAAACAGTGTTTAATTACATACATTAACAATAGCATGCTATTTTATACTCAAACATGTTACCCAAAGCAATTTACTGTAAAGCTCAAAATTTGTGCAATAGCACTTAAAGGTTATCACAAATATGCACATAAATCTATACAACTTTTAGGATTGGTCACAGATTAACCAAAAGTATCCTAAAGGCACTGAATACGAGTAATTTATAACTTATCTGTACATCCCAGCCTGTCGGAAAGTTACAATTCAAATTTTCACAGGTGTGGACGTCAAATTCTTGCTAATTAGGCAATAAGTAACACACTTCATCAGCGAAACAGTATACGAATTATATCAAATGTATATATATTTACAGCATCCAGTATATTTAGATTTTATACGAGAAGTATAACATGTGGCATACCAAAGGTATATTGTATAGCTTCAAAAGTAATTGTATAGCATACGAAAAGTAATGGTATAGCATACGAAAAGTAATTGTAGAGCATCCGAAAATTACCTCTAAAATTAAATATATACAGTTAAATGAAAGCATGAATAGCAATCTTACCTTCGATGAGGTAAAGAATCAGAAAAGTATTATTTAGTAACGTTGAGAAATGGATTCAGTTAATTTCAGTATGAGTTCCCCTAAAATAAAAATAAAGCTAGCAACCGTTTAAGTAGGTTGTTACATTCTTACCAGCCAATCTAAAGTATAAACAGAACTTCGTAGTTAGAAAATTTGTAAGGTTAAGTTTAACCCCTTTAGCTAATTTGTTTATTGATTTAGTTAATGGATTTAATTCTTGAATCGAATCAGATCAATTTCCTGAAAGTAAAACGTGGTAGAAGAACAAAAACCAAGCGTGACAAAAGCTCACCTGTTTGAGTATTCCTACATATCCGATATAAATCGTTTGTCCCCACTAATCATAGTGAATTGGCACAAAATTTAGAAAATGTTATAAACCGATAATAATCGATGGGCTAATAAAGTCCAGAAATTTACATTTTCTTTTAGGAAACACAAATGGCTTTTCCTTCGCCAAGCACAGACCGGAAATAAATGAAATTAAAAGTCAAATATGCAAATGTCAAACGGATATATACCAGTGACACCCAACACATGAAGTTGAAATATAACATATAAGTGACCATCAAAAGGTTTATCTAATTATTCAGAAATGTTTTTAAATGTGAAGCGTAATATATTCAAGAAACTACAGGGATAAACTAAGAGAAATGTTATTATTTTTCGAGAAATAGAAAATTTAAAGAAACACGAGAATTCATTAATTCTAATAGATCGCAAAAATTTACTTAATAATACAGCAAAAGTAATGAATGTAACAACACACACACACAGACACACACACACAGACACACAGACACACAGACACACACACACACAGACACACAGACACACAGACACACACACACACAGACACACAGACACACAGACACACAGACACACAGACACACAGACACACAGACACACAGACACACAGACACACAGACACACAGACACACAGACACAGACACACAGACACACAGACACACAGACACACAGACACACAGACACACAGACACACAGACACACAGACACACAGACACAGACACACAGACACACAGACACACAGACACACAGGCACAGCACAGACACACAGACACACAGACACACAACACAGACACACAGACACACAGCACACAGACACACAGACACACAGACACACAGACACACAGACACACAACACACAGACACACAGACACACAGACACACAGACACACAGACACACACACACACAGACACACAGACACACAGACACACAGACACACAGACACACAGACACACAGACACACAGACACACAGACACACAGACACAAGACACACAGACACAAGACACCGGACACGCAGACACGACACGCGGACACACGACACCGACACACGACACACGGACACACGGACATGGACACACAGGACACACGGACACACGGACACACGGACACACGGGCACACGGACACAAGAACACACGGACACACGGACACACGGACACACGGAACACGGACACACGGACACACGGAACACGGACACGGACACAGACACACGGACACACGGCACACGGCACACGGACACACGGAACACGGACACACGGACACACGGACACACGGACACGACGGACACGGACACCGGACACGGACACACGGACACACGGACACAGGACACACGACACACGGACACACGGACACACAGACACACAGACAACAGCACACGAACACAGACACACAGACACACAGACACACAGACACACAGACACACAGACGACACAGACACACAGACACACAGACACACAGACACACGACAAGACACACAGACACACAGACACACAGACACACAGACACACAGACACACAGACACACAGACACACAGACACACAGACACACAGACACACAGACACACAGACACACAGACACACAGCACACGACACACAGACACACAGACACACAGACACACAGACACACAGACACGACAACGACACAGACAACAGACACACAGCACACACAGCACACAGACACACAGACACACAGACACACAGACACACAGACACACAGACACACAGACACACAGACACACAGACACAGACACACAGACACACAGACACACAGACACACAGACACACAGACACACAGACACACAGACACACGACAGACACACAGACACACAGACACACAGCACACAGACACACAGACACACAGACACACAGACACACAGACACCAGACACAGACACACAGACACACAGACACACACAGACACACAGACACACAGACACACAGACACACAGACACACAGACACACAGACACACAGACACGACACACAGACACACAGACACACAGACACACAGCGACACGACACGACACAGACACGCGGACACGCGGACACGCGGACACCGGACACGCGCACACGGACACACGGACACCGGACAACGGACACACGGACACACGGACACACGGACACACGGACACACGGACACCGGACACACGGACACACGGACACACGGACACACGGACACACACGGAAACACACGGACACACAGACACACGGACACACGGACACACGGACACACGACAACACACGGACACACGGCACACGGCACACGGACACACCGATACACGGACACACGGACACACGGACACACGGACACACGGACACACGGACACACGGACACACGGACACACGGACACCGACACGGACACACGGACACACGGACACACGGACACACGGACACACGGACACGGACCAACGGACACACGGGCACACGGACACACGGACACACGGACACACGGACACACGGACACACGGACACACGGACACACGGACACACGGACACACGACACACGACACACGGACACACGGACACACGGACACACGGACACACGGACACACGGACACACGGACACACGGACACACGGACATACGGGCACACGGATACACAGACACACAGACACACAGACACAGACACGCGGACACGCGGACACGCGGATACGCGGACACGCGGACACGCGGACACGCGGACACGCGGACACGCGGACACGCGGACACGCGGACACGCGGACACGCGGACACGCGGACACGCGGACACGCGGACACGCGGACAACGCGGACAACGCGGACAACGCGGACAACGCAGACACGCAGACACGCAGACACGCAGACACGCAGACACGCAGACACGCGGACACGCGGACACGCGGACACGCGGACACGCGGACACGCGGGCACGCGGACACGCGGACACGCGGACACGCGGACACGCGGACACGCGGACACGCGGACACGCGGACACGCGGACAACCGGACAACGCGGACAACGCTGACACGCAGACACGCAGACACACAGACACAGAACACAGACACACAGACACACAGACAGACACAGACACACACAGACACACAGACACACGACACACACACACAGACACAGACACACAGACACACAGACACACAGACACACAGACACACAGACACACAGACACACAGACACACAGACACACAGACACACAGACACAGACACAGACACACAGACACACAGAAACACAGACACACAGACACACAGACACACAGACACACAGACACACAGACACACTGACACACAGACACAGACACACAGACACACAGACACACAGACACACAGACACACAGACACACAGACACACAGACACACAGACACACAGACACACAGACACACAGACACACAGACACACACAGACACACAGACACACAGACACACAGACACACACAGACACACGACACACAGACACACAGACACACAGACACAACACGGACACACACACAGACACACGGACACAGACACGACGGACACACGGACACACGACACACGGACACGGACACACGGCACACGGACACGGACACACGGACACGGGACACACACAGGACACACGGACACACGGACAACACGGACACAGCACACGGACACACGGACACACGGACACGGACACACGGACACAGACACACGGCACACGGACACACGGACACACGGACACACGGACACACGAACGGACACACGGACACGCGACACGGACACACGGACACGACACACGGACACACGACACAGACACACGGACCAGCGACACGACAACGACCGGCACACGGACACACAGACACACAGACACACGACACAGACACACAGACACAGACACACGGACACACGGACACACAGCACACAGACACAGACACACAGCGACACAGACCAAGACACCAGACACCGACACACAGACACCAGACACGACAGGACAACGACACACGCGACACAGACACCAGACACCAGACACCAGACACCGACACCGACACCAGACACCGGACACCGGACACCGACACCGACACAGACAGCACGGACACCGGACACCGGACACCGACACCGACACGACACGACACGACACCGACACCGACACGACACACAGACACCAGACACCGACACCAGACACGCGACACGCGACACAGACGGACACAGGACACGACAGACACGCGACACGCGACACGCGGAGACACGCAGGACACGCGACACCGGACACGCAGAGCACGCGACACCGACGCACCGGACACCGGACACCGGACACGCAGGACACGACACGGACAACGCGAACAACGCGGACAACGGACACAGAACACGCAGACACGCAGACACCGGACACCAGACGACCAGACACGACCGGACACGCGACACACGGACACCGGACACCGGCACCGGACACGACGGACACGCCGGACACCGGACACCGACACGACACGCGGCACGCGACACGCGGACACACGCGGACAACGCGGACACACGCGACACGCAGACAACGCAGGACAGCACAGACACAGACACACAGACACACAGACACACAGACACCAGACACCAGACGACACGACACCAGACAGCACAGACACGACGGACACACAGACACACAGACACAGACACACAGACACACAGACACACAGACACACAGACACACAGACACACAGACACCGACACGACACACAGACACACAGACACACAGACACCAGACACAGCACACAGACACACAGACACCAGACACACAGACACACAGACACACAGACACACAGACACACAGACACACACACACAGACACGACACACAGAACACAGACACACAGACACACAGACACACAGACACACAGACACACAGACACACAGACACACAGACACACAGACACACAGACACACAGACACACAGACACACAGACACACAGACACACAGACACACAGACACACAGACACACAAGACACAAGCACACAGACACAGGACACGCGGACACGCGGACACGCGGCACGCGGACACACGGACACACGGACACACGACACGGCACACGGACACACGGTACACGGACACACGGACACACGGACACGGCACACGGACACAAGGACACGGACACACGGAACACGGACACACGGACACACGGACACACGGACACACGGACAACGGACACACGGACAACGGACACACGGGCACACGGACACACGGAACACGGACACACGGACACACGGACACACGGACACACGGACACACGGACACGACACACGGACACACGGACACACGGACACCGACACACGACACACGGACACACAGACACACAGACACCAGGCACACGACACAGACACACAGACACACAGACACACAGACACAGACACACAGACACACAGACACACAGACACACAGACACACAGACACACAGACACACAGACACACAGACACACAGACACACAGACACACAGACACCAGACACAGACACACAGACACACAGACACACAGACACACAGACAACGACAGACGACACAGACACACACGCACACAGACACACAGACACACGACCACAGACACACAGACACACAGACACACAGACACACAGACACACAGACACACAGACACAGACACCAGACACACAGACACACAGACACACAGCACACAGCACACCGACAACACAGGACACACGGACACACGAGACACACAGACACACAGACAACACAGACACACAGAACCAACACGGACACACGGACACACGGACACGGACACACGGACACGGAAACACGGACACACGGACACACGGACACACGGACACACGGACACACGGACACACGGACACACGGAACACACGGACACAGACACGGACACACGGCACACGGACAACGGATACACGGACACACGGACACACGGACACACGACACACGGACACACGGACACACGGACACACGGACACCACGGACACACACACGGACACACGGACACACGGACACACGGAACGACACAGGACACACGGACAACGGCACACGGACACAGAACACGCACACGACACACGACACGCACGGACACACGGGACACGGAACACGGACACACGCGCACGACACGACACCGGACACACGGACACCGGACACCGGACACACGAGACACCGACACGAGACACGGACTACGGGCACGCGATACACGACACGACACCAGACACACGACACGACACGCGACACGCGGACACGCGGTACACGCGGACACGCGGACACGCGGACACGCTGACACGCGGACACGCGGACACGCGGACACGCACACGCGGACAACGCGGACAACGCGGACAACGCATGACACGCAGACCGCAGACACGCAGACACGCAGGCACGCAGGACACGCGGACACGCGGACACGCGACACGCGGACACGCGAACGGCACGCGGACACGCGACAGCGGAACGCGGACAACGCGGACAACGCGGACACGCGGACACGCGGACACGCGACACGCGACACGCGACACGACGGAGCACGCGGACAACGCAGACAACGCAGGACAACGCTGACACGCAGACCGCAGACACGCAGACACGCAGACACGCAGACACGCAGACACGCAGACACGCAGACACGCAGACACGCAGGCACGCAGACACGCAGACACGACGGACACGCGGACACGGACAACGCGGACACACGCGGACACGCAACACGCAGACACGCAGACACGCAGACACGCAGACACGCAGACACGCAGACACGCAGACACGCAGGCACGCAGACACTCAGACACGCAGACACGCAGACACGCAGACGCGCAGACACGCAGACACGCAGACACGCAGACACGCAGACACGCAGCACGCAGGCACGCAAACACGCACGCACGCAGCACGCACGCACGGACGCACGGACACGCAGCACGCACACGCAACACGAACACACGCACGACACGCAACACGCAGCACAGCACGCACACACGCACACACGCGACACGACACGCGACACACGCGACACACGCACACACGCAGACACGCAGACACGCAGATACGCAGACACGCATACACGCAGATAGGCGGAGACGCAGACACGCGGACACGCGGGCACGCGGACACGCGGACACGCGGACAACGCGGACAACGCGGACACGCAGACACGCAGACACGCAGACACGCAGACACGCAGACACGCAGACACGCAGACACGCAGACACGCCGACACGCGGACACGCGGCACGCGGACAACGCGGACACGCGGACACGCAGACACGCAGACACGCAGACACGCAGACACGCAGACACGCAGACACGCAGACACGCAGGCACGCAGACACTCAGACACGCAGACACGCAGACACGCAGACGCGCAGACACGCACGCACACGCAGACACGCACACGCAGGCACGCAGACACGCAAACACGCACGCACGACGCACGCACGACGCACGACGCACGCACGCACGACGCACACACGACACACACGACACACGCACACAGCACACACGCACCACACGCACACACGCACACACGCACACACGCACACACGCACACACGCACCACGCACACACGCACCACACGCACACACACGCACACGCACACGCACACACACGACACGCACGCACGCACGCACGCACGCACTCACGCACTCACGCACGCATGCACGCACGCACCCACGCACGCACGCAGCTTCTCGCTGTAAACGAACATAATAATGAGATTGCCTTGATAAAATTTCCATATTGTCAAATTTAATTAAATTATTAGCTCATATGATCTTTACGTCTAGTGTCAAAACTACTTTTTGTGGTTTCAATGTATACTTTTACACAAAACAATTCATTACTGCAGAAGATATTAGTAGATTTGAAGGATGTTCAGGTGATCTTAAATGTACATTAATCCTTCTTGTAAGTTTTTCACTGCTTTGAACTTGCATTAAGGTTTCATTAAATTTTGTTAAATTTAAAAATGTAAACTTTTGCCATTATTACACATATTTAAAATACTTGGATTTTTGGTATTTTTTAATGGTATATTTTTGTATTTATGTTGATACAAATCTAAACTTTTCGATAATACTTACAGTTATCGTCCTCAATAGTAATAACTGCAAGTGTTATCGAAATGTTTAGGTTTGTATAAACATAAATACAAAAATACACCATTAAAAATCTCAAAAAGGTAAGTATTTTAAATATTTGTTAACTGTGGTTTGTACTTGTGACATTTATCGTTTCTGATTTGTAGTTTTCAGTGTACTGTATTTTTCGCTCAGCTTTACGATAGTAAAACTAATTCCTAAATCGAACCATAAACTACACTTCTAAAATAACCTATCTTTACGTAGAATCATTTCAAAATGAAAATTGAGGCTAAAACTAAATAGGTTTAATGAAATTAAAATTGATGACTTATATCAACAAAATAACAATGGTGCAAGTATTTGTATTATGAAACACTAAATAACTGAACTTCCTATTAACTGTGCATTTAACTTTCTGAGCGTTATTTGAGCTAGCTTTACATTGATGATTGTAAAGCATTTCATCTGGTTTGTCCACCTAATGTAATGTGCACAAAAAAAAAGGATATTTACTTTTTACGTTTGACAAAAGTACTCAACCTATAAGGCAAATATTATACTGAAACAAACTTGCTGCGAAAAAATTTCATATGGTATATAATTTTGCAAAACTTGATTTCCTCACAATAGGTAAAGGTATAACGATACGGTAATATCAAGACTTTTCAACAACGCAGAGGTAAACGCAATTTATTTTCGACCCAAAACAAGCAAAGTATACTTGGTTTAAAAATTATTATTAATTTTATTATAATAATAGTGATAATTTTCTTATAATAAATATATTTGGTTTCACTACAACTTGCAGACATAGTAAAAAGCAACGGAAACGTTTAATGCTTCAAGATTTAATGACATACAATAGTATCATTCAACTTAAATTCTTCCATCATCAGAACAACTCTTTGCGCTCTCGGTATAAATAACATAATCGCCTTCTTAACGCACGGTGTTAAAAACTTTCCTTAATAAGCGTGATCAGGAATTCCTTAACGCACGGGTTTAGGAATTTCTCACGTAAATATGATAAATTACCACAAAAATTAAATGGAATACCTTTCCAGGGAGCTAATCTTTACTAAAATAAAATTAAATTTCATGGCTACATATAATTTTTTTAATTATTACAGCAGGTTCATATCTGCATTTTCAGATTTGATACATTTATTTGACATCTTAGCTTTCAAAAACAATTATCATTTACTGAAGACCATAACTGAATTGTTATCGAAACCTTCAGATTTATACAACATTAATAAATATACACGATTTGATACCAAATGGATAAGTATTTTAATTAGTGATAATCGTGAAAGTTTCCATTTTCAAACCTTCGGTTATTTTCAATCGCTGATGTTGCACTTGTGAGTGTAATAACTATAATTGCAATTATAAGCTATCCACCCTTTGTAATATATATATATATATATATATATATATATATATATATATATATATATATATATATATATATTCAGGGTGTCCCGGTAGACAAACATGAATATCATTAGTTTCAACGTAAAATATAGAGTGCACCACCAACACCTTACTCATGTTTCTGGTTTCCGCTTAATTTTTTTTTGTTGATAAAAATTTTGTTAACATTTCTGAAAGCTCATTTTATTTTCTTTAAAAAAGGTACTCTTATTGTATATCGCTAAATGGTTCCGCTTTAGAGGAAAATGCACTTAATGTGAACTTTGCAGAATGTACATATTTCATTTGCATAAAATTTAATGCCAATTTAATCCAGTAGGTATCCATTACGAAATCGTAATTCTTATTTGACTTCTCATTAAATATCTTTGGTGTGTTTTTTACTTTGTTTTGTTTGTTGTTAGTTGTTTTGAGTATATCATTGTTTAAGTATTAAGTTTCCGTTTTAAGAATACCGCGACATAATTTGATCTCAAATATTGACATGAGTTATACGGTGGCAATTTCGCTGTACAAAATTCGAATGAACACGCTGCGGCCAGAAGTTACGGAAATATTTTTCCAAATTGTAGACAACCAGACAGAAAATTATTTTCAAGATTGTTTTTAAGATTGCGAGAAACATGTAGCTTTCGTCCTCGCCAGCATTACGAGCTATAGTGCGTACCATCGAACAAGAAGAAGAGGCCTTAAATTAGTTGCAATTGATTCGTCCATTAGCATTCGGCGAATATCTGCAAATACTGGGTTATCTCGCCGAGCAACATCAACTGTTTTCAATGATTTTTTGGCAAGAGCGAATTTTTACAACTAGATTTTAAGCCAGAAGAGGGATATTTAACAGCACAAACTGTCAAATCTGGTCTGCTGAAAACCCAAACTCCACAAGAGAGCGCTATTTTCAACACGAATTTAAAATTAATATTTGGTTTGGGACAGTGAACGATTTTTTTGTGGGAACTTTTGAACTTCCAGCTAAACTGAATGACCGCGAGTATCTAAACTTCCTTCAGCATAACTTGTTTAACCTGCTCAAGGAAGTTCCTTTAAACGTTAGTCGTGTGATGTGGTTTCTTCAACACGGCGCCCCTGCCCATTAATCTCTCTCGGTGCAAAATCACTTAAATAATGTATTTCCGCATCGTTGGATTGGAAGAGGAAGTGAACATCGTTGGCCTCCACGAAGTCCTGCTTTAAATCCAATATAATTTTTCTTCTGATGGTACATAAAAACTTTAGTATATTCTGCTGCTGTGATAAATACAAGAGCTGAACTACATCAAAAAATTGTTAAATGCAATTAGAAATCTGCATCTATCGTTTTTTGCAGTAAGAATTTTTTTGAAAAGATGCCAAAGATGTATTAGGGCGAATGGCGGACATTTTGAGAATACAATTAATCATACTTAAATACCTGTTCAGTTTATGTTAGTTTTTTAGTTGTTTGTAATGTGCAAGTGAAATATGTACATTCTGCAGAATTCACTTTAAGTGCATTTTCCTCTAAAGCGGAACCATTTAGCGATGTTCACTAAGAGTACCTTTTTCAATGAAAATAAAATGACCTTTCAGAAATGTTAACAAGTATTTCAAAATCTTTATCCACAAAAAAAAATGCAGCGGAAACCAAAAACATAAGTAAGGTATTGGTGGCGCCCTTTATCTTGAACGTTGAAATTAAATAAATATTTATGTTTGTCTACCCAAAAAACTCCCCTGTACCAACTTTAAACAAGATGTCTTGAAAAATGCGAGAGCTATCGAAAAAAAGTGAAATAAAAATTGCATCTCTTTAAGGAAGCAGAATTGGACTAAGGTAAGTTGGTTCCAATGGGGTTATTTTAACCCAACGAAACCATCTCGGAACTATGGCCCATTATTTACAGGACAGCCTGTATACAGGGTGTCTAGAATCTACCCACGTTCTATGGCTATCTTTGTTATTATAAGAGATACAGAGTCGGTTAAATTAGCAAAGTTGGGTAGAATTACATGCTAATCAAATACCGATAAGAAAATTCAACATTGTAGCGTCCGCCAGGTACGCTGTCTTGAAAAGCGTAATTTGTACTTATTTGCAATGATGCAAATTCAAGAACAACGCAATCGCTGACTGACAATAATGTCACTATTACTCAAATTAATTAACTTACTTACTTTGACTTTCCGGGCAATAATTAAAACATTAGAATTTAATTACAAGTCTGATATTTAATTACTCGCAAACCTCAAATCTGATCAAATGAAGTGGCCGTCTAGTGTTAGGTATGTTATGCCATCTAAGTGAGATAGTTTGGATATGGTACGTGTTGCATCATGAGGGGCAGGTAAAGAAAAATGAAACTACTCAAATTAAAATCAACGAGCTTTGCGCAGCGGTGGTTCAGTCCATTAATCTACTATTGTGGGAAAGAACCACCAATAAAACCCACTTTATTCATAAATAAGCAATTGCACAAGTACATTAATAAATCAAATAACACAAAAAAAAGCAATGAAAGGGTTAAATATATAACAAAACACCATTAAATCAGGTTAAAGTGCGTACAAAATTATAACATTAAGAGAAAATGAATAAATAGCAGTTTAGTTTCACAGAAACACAATAATAAAAAAACACATGTAGTCACACTCACTATTGGGGCATCAATAATCGAAATTATAATCATAAGAAAAATCGTAACACCAAACATGTGGCCCTTTTAAAAAACCAATCATGCCGGTCTTTAAGTAAATAAGCACATAAAATAATAAAGCAAATTACATACATACAAAATACAACAACAGTAAAATTGCACTGGTAATAAGGTAAATGCGAGGACAAAAGAAAACAGACAAGGAATTTAAAAATACCCAATTGTTTAGTGACAACTAAAGCACAAAATACATAAGTCACATTGTAATAAAGCACATACAAAAGAGAAATCAGCCCGCAGGCAAATAATTCAACTTCAACAAACTGAAATATAAGCTCATTAAAACAAAGCCTTACAAGAGTACGTTATAAATAGGTCACTAACATCGTGACCGATATATAAGTTCGAGTGCGTTAGAAAAATACCGTGCCCCTCTCTCCGTTTTACACACTCATCTATGCAACAAATAAAAATAATAGAAATAAAAATTCAAGGTGTTTAATGGTCTGGCTCGGGAGTGTGTACTAACACGCAATTGCTTTTTACAATTAATAACCTGCGGCATCCTATACCTATTCACCAGCCACCTCTACACAATTATAAATATAACCAACAACCAACAATGCTAATTCGCACAAATACCAGAGGCATATGGCACTGTACTGTCCTTTTATTTAGCAGATTTCAGCTTAATGAGCCCGCGTACGAATAAGATACCTTTGCAAGACAATGTTTGGTATTTAATATGTTATCTAGGCTGGTAAAACAATTTGCTGCGAGTTTTCAGTTATATAAAAATACATACTTACACTAGAATAAGTATTCCCTTAATTGATTACAGGCACAAATCGTTAACAGACGCGGTTTAACCACGAAAGGTAAGAGAACTTAGTGATGACGAATTCAAAAAAAATGTACACGCAAAAATTATTTTAAACACAAACTGTTTACAATGAAGGTATTTAATTAACCCAAAAATCGATCTGGCTCGATTGACAAGCTAACTATAACTGCCCGATTTCAAAACTAACTATATCTACTCCCGAAAAAGTAATAAAAAAGCCAAGAAACACTAACTTGTGTTGGAACAGTTTGATATTAATTCTTGCACGACATCTTAGTTTTAAAAATATGCATTCATTCGTAACAAACCCTATATTTACGTCTCTCGAGTTTCCCAGTAACAAAGATATCTTTTGATCGCGGTCTGTCCAGTGGTAATCAATCATTAAAGCAATGACATTTTTACATCAAGGGCGCGCACAAGAAAAATTACAATGATTTGTTACGCCCCTTCAGTAAAGCATTTTTAAGCATGCACCAGCCACTCACCCCCTAACATGTGTTTACATACATATTAGATACAGACAATCCTACATTCCTTAGATACAAATATATAAATAAAAATGTTTTGAAAACATTAGCGTATTATTAAGATATAAAAAAAATCCACTAATTATCTTTTCTGTCGTGGTAACAATGGCGATTTGACAATCGTTTATTACAATAATAAAATTTTCGCGATACGCTACCTACAGCATTGTTGCCAACTTGCTAAGGTATCTGAAAATAACTATAAATCGTCCAAATTTTCAATCGGCTATATCTTTTTTAATATTCAAAATAAGAAAAAGTTATAAGAGAGACTTTTGATAGCTATTTTTACGTAAAATGGGAAAATGCTAATACGAAAATTTTTTTAGTAATTATTTTTCGAGCTACAACCCAAACATAGATTTTTTTTAATGGCAACTATAGGTGGCTATATACCCGTTCGATGGCTTATTTTTTTCTGATTTCAAAAATGTATAGCTTTGTATGTTTAATATTATTAGTTAATTCACAATTTTCAAAAAAAAGGTAATTATAATATTTATTAAACAAATTAAAGCGTGCCGTGAACATTTAAATAACAAAATAAGCTCATATTCTACTACTAAATTTGTGGAAACAACAATAAATAATGTACTACATTATCAAAATAAAAAGTTCTAAATAAATTTAACTTACAACGAAGAGTAACAGCAAAAAAATATAAACAGATAACACAATCATAGAAGTGTTTCAAAATGCCCTCCATTATTTTGAACACACATTTGACATCGTTTTAAAATTTCGTTTTGAACTTTTAATAAACTTTGGGTTCTAATTTGTTGTATAGCAATAGGAATTTTATTTTTTAAATCCTCTAGATTACCAGGTTTTACTCGGTACAGTTTGTCTTTAATTGCACCCCACAAGAAAAAGTCCAGGGGGGTTAAGTCTGAAGATCGCGGCGGTCAAGCTATTGGACCTCGATTTCCTATCTAATTACTAAAACGTTCCTGTAAACAGTTACACACAAGTAATCCATTGTATGCTGGTGCCCCGTCGTGTTGAAAATAATTCAAATTTTGAATTACGTTCAACGGAAGGTCGTCCAAAATTTCTTCAAATTCGTTTCGTAAAAAAGTTAGATATCTTTCGGAATTTAAATTTTATTCATAAAAAAACGGCCCAAGGATTTTACCGCACCAAACGTTTACTGAAAAAGCATATTAACCTCTCCTCTCAACAATAATATGAGGATTTTCTTGGGACCCTTGGATATGATTTTTTCTATTGAAGATGCCGTTGTTTGTAAATTTTGCTTCATCGGTAAAAAGAATGGTTTTCAAGAATTGATTGTTTGCTCGATTTTCATTAATCAACCATGTAGCAAAACGTAATCTTTTCTGATAATGTTCAACATACAATGTATTTCCTATATGAAAATGATATGGCTTAAAATTATTTTGTTTCAAAATAACGTGGGCTTCATCTTTGGAAGTGTTGCACTCGTTCCCAATTTCACGAAGAGATGTAGTAGGTTTAAATTCGACGTAAGCTAAAACACTTTCTTCTATTTCTGTGCTAACATTAATTTTAAAATTTTGAGGTTTAGTAAAAACCCCATATTTTTTTTAATTCGATTCGAGTTTGGCAAATAATCTCACATCGGGTTGCCTTCTTTCCATATAAGTTTGAAGATATAATTTCCGAAGCAGCATTAGCATCTCTGTTAGACACGTAATAGCACAAAAGCATATCATTTCTTTCTTCAGAAGAATAAGCCATCAATAAATTAATATTCACTATTTAAGTACGAACTACAACTGGTTATTATAATTGAAAATTTGGACGATTTTTAGGTATCTTAGAATGTTGGCAACAATGTTGAATTTTCTTATCGGTATTTGAATTATCATGTAATTCTGCTCAACTTTGCTAATTTAACCGACTCTGTATCTCTTATAATAACAAAGATAGCCACAGAACGTGGGTAGATTCCATACACCCTGTATGTATATATATATATATATATATATATATATATATATATATATATATATATATATGTAATTCATCTTTTATTGAATCAGGTACGTTTTGGTGCATTTTATCCGCAAGTTTAGTTACTTTTGTATCTCAAATAGCGTCATGTTGCTTAACATCGCTGATTCAGCTTAATAATGAAAAAAACATTGCTAATGCGGTGGTTAAAAATACATAGATAAACGTTTTATTAATAAATGTTTGTTAATGTTAAATAATCCTATGAAATATGTGAAAACGGAACAGAATACTATTTCAAGTATCTCATAATCTCTATAAGTTTATATTTTTTAATAAAAGGTTTCTTTTCTTATTTTATTAAGGAAAATAACTGCAATTGTTATCGAAACTGAAACGTACCAATTTTTTACCCTCTAAAGTTAAAATTTTATTAAGACCATAAATCGTGAAAATTTTTATCTCATATTTCGTACGTTTGCTTCCATTTTTTTAATCAAGCGTCGGTATACAGTTGCCACTGTTACGAATACTTCTATGCAAGGATACAAAATACCAGTTGACGTAAAATGTATACATAACCTTTCTAAGCATTACCATACGTCATTACTAAGCACTTTTCGGTTTAAAAATGTGTATTGTAGATATAGATATATTATAGCGTAATAAATATACAAATTTATTTTTAGTTCTTTAATTTAAATTTAAACAATAATAAATTATATTCTTAGGAGTAAAAGTGGTAGTTTATGTGGCGAAGCTGATTGTTTATTTAGCCGAACGAAGTGAGGCAAATAATTATTTAGCTGAGCTACATGAACTCACTTTGACTCCGAATAACATATACTATTTTATCTGCAAACGTAATCAGATAGGTAAATTAAAAATAATTGAGAAAAGATCGAAACGAAAGGACGTTTTGCAAATAATGAAACCATAATAGCGCTCATTAAATAAGCAAATTGGTAAAAGTAAAAATTCCTAAGCGCAAAATCGAAACTGTTAATCCATATCCGAGAAGTAAAACTTTTACCTGTGACAGTTAGTCATAAAAGTGTCAGTTTTGTGACGTTTGCGGATAAATGTCATTTTTTTAATATTGTCATGTTCGTCTACTTTGATGTAAGTTCTGTTTGTATAGCATTAGATCAAGTTAATTGTTGGAAAAATTCTCAGTCTTATGTTTTAAATCGTTTATTATTAGGTAGGGGGAATCCGGGAGAATTGCCCAGGTGGGAGAGATGAACCATATTGCCAAAATCGTTTTAAAAACCACGTCATTGGGTTCGCTACAGGTGACTGCACGCTCGTTCATAGCTTGTTACATACGTGACAACATATCGGCTTTCAGTATACGGTTTGATGGTGAGTGAAGTATATAGGTTTTTAATCGTCCCGAGTAACAAAAAAAGATTTTTTTTTCACATTACACCGAAAAATATTAAGGTACATAATATCTTTTTAATTCTAACGTCGACATCATCATGCCATTTCAATACAAAAAAAAAGAACGTTCTACCCGCAAGGAAACCAACAATCAGGATTTGCAAGATGCTATTCAAGAAATTAAACCTGGCATCTCTCTAAAAAAAAGAGCAGTGAAATATGAAATCAACAGGGCTACTTTACGTCGATATACTAAACACGAAAAAAATCTGCAAACGTTCGACGAAAATGGCAGATACCAAGCTGCTCAGATTTTACCAATATCAGAGGACAAACTTTTAAATGGATATCTATTAAACTGTAGTAAAATGACCTATGGTCTGACTCTGATAGAAGCAATGAAATTATCTATTGAGTTTCTTCGGAGAAATACTGAAATAAGACTCCTGAAGTAACTAGTTCGTCAAGAGCTACCAGTTTCAACAAAAAAAAAATGTATGCGATTTTTTTTTTTGAAAAAATCAGTTCGAAAAAAGTATAAATTTGAGCCGCAAAAAAAAATTTATAATTGCGACGAGACCGGATGTATCACTGTCTAAGACTGCCCTAAGGTGCTAGCGAGCAAGAAGTTCAAACAAGTGGGACAGGTTACTTCTGCTGAGTGAGGAACTCTGGTTACACTCTGTGTCAATGTAATTTGTAATGTTATACCACCATTTTTTATATTTCTTCGTGTGAAATAACGGGAAGATTTTGTGTCTAATGGGTCTGAAGGGTCATATGATGCATACTCTACTAGGAAGGGCTTCTTAAAATTTATGGAACATTTCAAGAAACATTCTTGTGCATTAAAAGAAAATACTGCCTTGCTGATTCTTGACAATCACGAACCAAAGATAATGGCCTAACGCTACTGACCCTTCCTCCGCACTGCCGTAATAAATTGCAGCCATTAGACGTTGCTGTTTACTCTTCGTTTAAATCAAGATACAACAATGTTATGAACAACTGGATGCTATCAAATCCTGGCAAAACAGTAACAATTTATAACATTCCTGGTTTCATAAAAACTATGTTGTCACAACCTTTAAGTCAATCAAACATCCTAGGTGGATTCAGGAGTTCCGGTATCCATCCATTCGACCCTGATATTTTCCGTCAAGCTCAACTTATCTTTTCCACTGATACAGAAGGTCCATCATCCTTACAGTCCAGTTTCGATGTCAAAAGATCTAAGCCCTAGCTGATACTGATGGTACTCCAAGAGCATCATCCACTTGTCAGAAGATGTCACTTGTAACTCCAAATATAATTAGACTATACCCAAAAGTTGCACCCAGGAAGAATACAGAACGTGGCCGTCAACCAGGAAAAACAAAAATTCTAACCCTAACCCCAGAAAAGGACGCTCTAGACGATTCAACTCACAGTGAGACTGGGATATCTAAACCGAAAAAAAATTCTTCAGGATAGTGGGAACGAAGAGCGTGATCGTACCAAAAATTTTACAGTCCAAATCAAAAAGAAAGCAATTGTGGAGAAACAAAAAAAAATAAATTTACAAAGTAAATCAGAAAGTGAAAGTAAAACAAGAAAAATATGTAAGACCAAGATCAAAAAACGCACTCGAACCAGTGAAAGTGAATCTAAAGGCGAAAGTGCCGTTCCATATTCTGACAGTTCTAGTGATGATTGGGAAGAAGATCTGGATGTAAGTGACCGTTGGTATTGTTTCGTATGCCAGATGGAAGAAGTTTTAGACATGAGACTGTATTTCCTGCAAGAGATATCTTCACAAAATATTATGTGTTGGGTTGACCAATAAAGATGGAGGCAATTTTATATGTCATGAATGCGGAACTTAAATACTGACATATTAAACAACTAAAGTGATTGTGAATGTACCATAAAAAATTAGAGACTGATTATTAATTTATTTATTTGTTTTCATATTTTTGTTTATGTATTATTATTTGTTTTCACGGCTTCCTCCTTGACGTTTGAGGTATTTTCTGAATAAAATATTTTATTTGTCATTATATGCGTTGGGAAGATTTGGACCATAAATCAATTTTTTTTAATTAATCAAACTAAAGTTGATAGGTTAATAGTGGCTTTGAGATTCTAAAATGATACCTAACTACCCAAGCTTTGTATACGTTATGGGGCTGTCAAGATTGAAGCTATGGCTAGAATTTTGTACATGATAGAGTAATAGGGGGTTGAACTCTTTTTGATATTCTATTTATAGTGAAAAATATGTATGCAATAGTAGTGCAATAAACGCGTTTCAACAGCTAAGGTATCATCATTAGCGATCGATAGCTTAGCCACAGATAGAAGTACTACAGATAGCTCAATTAATGTTTTTATTAAATTTTGTGCGCATTGCCTATGTTATAGGCTTTTGAGGTTGATTTATATATTTTAACCACTCCTGTAGTTACTGTTTATCACGTTAATTGTCGAAGTATAGACTCGTAATTGGTAAAATAATGCATGCTGAATATGTTTCAGTGTTGATCGAAAGAGTCTCAAGTTATCTATGCTACTCATATGACAAAAACACAAACGCAAAATCGTTTTCTGTTTACAATATTTTTATAATACAAAGTTTAGTATATTACAAATTTAATTTAGTACATTGCACATGTTTTTTCTCATATCATGTAAAACTTACTACATCATATTAGATTTTTTACTAAACCATTCTTTTCTTTAATTTAATACATTTTCAAAGTAAAGTAAGAATAAAGATTGTTAAATTTTTATTATAGGTAAGGTAAAATCCAAGTTAAAAATAGGGAGACAAACAACTAAAACTTCTGCATCAAATATTTTGTGGAAGCATTTTAAAATTAAATTTACGTACAGAACAATATCTTCTTTAGGACTTCTAAACCCTGTAGAAAACCTCTGTTACTATACATTTTTTTCTAATATAAATAATTCATCTATTCTATTTCATTTTGAATTGCAACTAATTATGCGATTTTCACAATCTGCACAATTAAATTTCGTCAGTAATTTATGGCATATATACCCAGCAACATACGAGTATACCACTGCACAGCCTTGTAGCTGATGTTCTTCAATTAAAGGAGATGAGGTACTCTTTAAAACCGGATTGGTAGTGTTCTTTTCTAGTGAAGTTAAATCCATTTCTAAAGGATAGCTCGGAATTTCTTTTTCCTCATTTAGAGATGAGTGTGCTAAATCCAAAAACCTAATCATCATCCTCACAATTTGAACTCTCTGGCAGTTTTATTAAATTGTTGATAACGTTAAATCGGAAGACGGTTCGATAAACTCTTGCAGTGGGGTTTCTATTGCATCCTCCTCTTGATCTAACACATCCAAAGTAGTTTTCCAAAGAGACTTGATTTAATCGTGAAGTCAGAATAGATGATTCGACTTCCTGCATATCATCCGAAAGCTGGTGCAACGAAGAAAGAGTTAACAATATCGTCTCGAAACAGGGTGGTCTGCTTTGTTTGCCTTTGTTATCAACTTTCTCGATGTTGGCGAAGACGTCGTTTGCCTCATTAATAACAGCCGATAACAGATTATTATCCCTGCTATAAGCGCACCTATACGGATTTCAGTGTCTTTTGAACTTACTATTTAATAAATCAAATAATTTGTCTACTAATTCAACGAACTCGGCAGTATCAGTAGCGGTGTTACTTGTCAATGTGCCCATCCCAACATTTATTCTAATGGCGGCCGCCACGGAATGACTGAGAACTTACATTACAAATTTACAGCTCATTTGTTGGAAGGCATTGGAATTTATATGAGTGTCTGTAAATTTCGGGAGTAGCCTATCAGAGTTTAAATGTTTGTCGTTCTGGTACATAATATCTTCAAAATCAATTTCCTTTTTTACATTTCTATAGCGAAAATATCCGTTTAGAGTAAACGCCAAGTACGAAGACATCTGCGCAGAAACCGAAAATTGCATTGTTTTCTAACCTCATTTTTCGTGCACGTTTTTATCAATTGTAAACAGTTTTTTTCAAAACTCCTTCCGTTTCAGCACCTTTTATTTACAAATAAGTTGTATTTGTAATCCACAGTAATATGTATTAATATAATATATTGATTTAGATCGTTGTTTTATTATCGCAAGATGCCCGCGAAATTATTTGGAATGTTTATCAGTTTCATAAAAATATGAATGAAGGTATGTCATTATTGTACGATTAACATCTGTCAGTTTTTTCACGATTACATTTCTTTACAGTTAACGTTCTTGATATCGTTATGAAAGCAACTGGAGTATTTAAAAGTACCGTCGTTAGAATTATTAGAGAAGGGAGTGCAATTCAACGTGCTGAAATAGAATCGTTCACTTCTAATAAAAAAATGAAAACCGCACCAAGAAATAAGTGTAGAGTAATTGTCTAATATTTTATTTCATCGACAATCTTGAAAATGTACTTTTTTGAAAGTATAAAACTGTTTAGACACGAATTATTTACCCTTAGAACTGTGGTTAATAATTAAAATGCGAATTACAACATTTCCGAGTAAATTTATGAACAAGTAACATAACCTTATATTTAACTTTTCACAATTAAATAAATGTTATTTTAGTTTAAATTGTCCTAATTATAAAATGTAAACATCATAATTAAGAGGTTATTAACTAAAAAATGTACAAAACGTAACTTTTACTTTTTTTTTAAAAAATAATATTTTCCGGTTGAATAGTACACGGTCACGTGATTTTTTTCGCGCAGCTTGGTGTCTTCGTATTTGGCGTTTAGTCTGACACTTTTGATTAAGTGAGGTGGATCATATCAAAAACCTTGACATCCCCAATCATTACGAATGGAGGGGATACTGACACACCCATAGATTTTATTGTTGTAACATTCGTCGTTCCTTGATGGCACACCGATGCTTTCACTTTAGTTTCACACATAAGTAATTTTCTTATAATGTTCTCAATAATTTAACGCAAATGTACTTTGGATATGCCGCTTTCGCTGAGAAAGAACGCTATTTGTAATTTCCATTTTGACAACAAACCTCCTAGCTTTTTTTGATGGTTTGTTTTTTCACCCTAAATAGCCAAGATCCTTAACACCTTTTATTAAATCTAATACTTTTGAATACTTATAGCACTGCCTGATTGCCATTTCATCAAAACATAAAACAGCTGCTCTATCTTCTTCTTGCATTGCAGTTGCCTTATTTTTTATTTGTTTAAATAGTTCGTCATTCAGTCCAGGTAGATATTTAGAATTTCCAATCCACTTTTTTACCGTACTTACTCTTGGCAATACTATATTTTGTTTCTTCATGTTCTTGTAAGCAGATGGGGACGAACAATAAAACCAAAAATTTTCGAACTCTTTTTCTTGTTTAGTCCAATTTTTGTTTTTCTTGTGGGTTTGCAAGAGTCTGCGCTTGAGTAGAAGGAAAATGAATAATATTTTTAATTTTATATTTTTGTTTTAATTTACTTATTTGAGCATTTTCTTATTTTTATCAGCTTTTTTTGTTTCTCCAGCTGTTCAGATAGTTGTTTAATCTTTTTTAAACTGGCACTGTCAATCTTAGGATCAGAGTTTTCCTTATACAACGAAAAATTTGTACATGAAGAGGTCAAGGTATTGGCAAAGAAGTCATTTGATGAAGTCGAAGGAGATGGGTTTTCGATGTTAATCCTCTTTGGTGGTATACACTCGAAATAATCTTTGACTTCATATTTACTTTTTGGAAGGTTTACAACTAATGGAGGATCATCAGAGTCATCGATATGCTTTACGGCGCCTTTAACCAAATATCCAGTTATTTTATGTCCTCAGGATTAAAATGGAACTGACACACAAAACTGTTTCGAAGAATGTCAGGAGGAGTACATGCAATGTCTTCATTGCCTAAAATATAAAAACAATAATTAGTAAATTCAAATAATCTAAAATTTTACGCGGCTTAACCATTGAAAAAAAGGCTATTAAGAACGCAAATAAAAGCATAAAAAGTCGTATCCAAAAACCCACATTTACAAATTGAGTTATGACATTGTAAAAAAGTACAAGGCTTTCCTTTCAGCGGTGCAATGACGCCGACTGTTTTTATGACTAGGGATCGGGATAGGCAAATTTATTTGATGTTATTGTCGAAAAGGACACAAATATGATAATTGTGCTTTATCAAATAAACGGTGTCCATGTACCTAGTTATTGTGATCACAGATCAGTACTTATCTGTGTTGTAATCCTGCTCTTAAACTTCATGCTGACGAAGGGATTAAAAGGAATACTTCATTACCTGGCGTTCAAAGTATACGTAATGTTACTACAGATAAGTACTTATCTGTGATGTTACGTTCTTGCAAAGCAAAAGTTTTTTTAAATAATGCCTATTAAATAGGTCTTGCTTGTAATTATACTAATGTGTGTATGTGTGCATACATACATGTACGATTTATGAACCCTTAATTTTCGTATTGAAATACACTAAAACTCACAATCAATAAGAATTAAAAAAAAATGCTTGTAATTAGGACTGTATTGAAAATTAGAATAATTTCGTTCAACTACACAATTACTTTGCAAGTTCATAAATTAATCATATATTAGTTACTTACCACAATTTATTATCCATTGCGTGTACAATTCAGATTGTGTTGGAAAACGAAACAATTTTAAGTCTTTGCAATTTCTACGTGTTTTGCCACAGTTTATATACACACTTAGTTCCACCAGCTAAAGACGGCATTTTCTTTAAATAAATAAATAAATATTAAAGTAACTCCGGCTTGCTTATGCACTCGGCGACGATACACCACCGACTGAGAATAGCGCCATCCCGTTGTAAAACAAACCGTTTAGATACTAACAAAATTCCGTTTCGATTTCGTTTAAGTTTGGACAACCAAATCCTTATAAGAGCAAGGCTATCTGTTATCTGTGGCTTAACTGTTGAAACACGATTTTAATTTTTTGTGGTAGGTGGGTGTATTTTGTTTATTACAGGTCCTACTACAAACCCAGTGTTTGAGATATTCAAATTTTTTTGATTAAAAAAGAATGAACACTTTTAAATTGTTTGCATGTTATATCCTCTTTGTCGCCTGTTCCTGTTTGCTTACGTTTTTTAATGGTTCGCTCAAGAAAAAAATAATATAGTACCTATTTGAAATTTTGTTTCTAGATATTTAATACAAATATATGGTTGTACTTATACATTGCAAATCGTTTTTGATTAAAACCATCAATTAATTTTGTGTAATCTATACATGCACCCTTAACTGAATAATCAAACTGCAATAATTAAAATAGAGCTGTTATCAAAAAATTCTCGCTATTTATGTATCAAAATTATGTCCCGTAACATGACAATCTAATAATTATTTTCTTTCATAAGTATAATTATATAAAATTATGAGAATTTTCATGTTTTAGAATTGATTGTTGATAAATTAATACAATTAATTCTTGCTTCTACCGTGGTTTGCATAGTAACATAACCTCAACATATAACTAGTCAGTTTACCCAAAAGGTTAAATGGGTGGTTGGCATAGTTTGTGTATGCATTTGAAATTTAATAATTCCAACACAAAGTTTGGATTGACGCCAATATATTAATTTGAAATTTATTTCAAAGTATGGGTTAAGTTCCGGGGGAAACACAATACGATATGATGTATGTAAGAAATAAAAATTTGTTTTTTTTTGTGCAAGTCGATATACGTTATAATTAGTATGGTATATAGCATGATTCACTGCTAATAACTTTATGAGGCATTCACAAAAGTTTGAACTTGTTTTAAAATAGGTTTCTGCTTTACATAACAAAAACTTATAATGAAACTAAAAACTGCTCCAACAAAATGCTTTAATAGAACTATGTCTCATTATACCTATTGCAGTGTAATTTTTATGTTCCCCAATATTATTGCGTATTGGAAAATTGAGTATGTATTAGGTATAGTTAAAACAAACTAAGCTTATACATTTGTGATTACATTAGCCTTTATTAATATTTTGATTGTATTCATTTCCCTTTTTTTTGTTTTTAATAAGTTGTTTGTATCACGAGTTAACAATGGGTTTTATAATTTTTTGTTAACTTATATACAAAGCATAATTTTTTAACAATAATACAATAGCATTGGATATACGACTACCAGTGGTAAACTACGTCAATATTGTTAGTGGTTGGTATTATACCTGATTTGATGTTGGTCAATTTAAAAGCGTTTACTTTGACGTAATATGTGTAGAAAGCTATTAAACTTTATGAGTTAAATAAAACAATCAATATTTATAACAAACATTGTTACACTTTTTAGAAATAATGAATTGACAGGAACATTAATCTTATTCTTAATTATTATTTATGTTCATTGCGTCCCTAAATAAATTTCGAACTAAAAGTAGATTATAAAAGCTAATTAATTTGACAAAATTGATTACAGTGAATGCAGTACCAGTACAATAATATCTTAATAATAAATATTAGCGGCATTACATTGTAATTATAAAGAATTCATTATCTCTTGTGAAAAGTAATGTGGAAAATTTGTAATAGAGGGAGATAAAAATAAAAGCTTATATACGGTGTGAATGAATTGCATGATGTAAGCAACGATAAAATGTGTATCTAGTGTACGATCTAGTATTGACAAATTACAGATTACTTATGACGCAATTCATAATTGAACAAGATTTTTTTTGAATTGTTATGCAATGTTGCGGTGGTTACTTCACATATACTAATTATATTTATAACAGTTTTACTCTTTATTGTTAATGAACATTCGTTATTTATTGACTAACATAAACTAATGGATGTCGGGCCGGTTTCACCAACTACAGTTAAAGAATTTATTTGTCAGTTACACTAACCTACAAATGAATATGTTGTTTTTTGTTCCACCAACTATAATTAGTATTATTCGTCCAATAGATCTCGTAATAAACTAACCGACCAAGGAGGCAAGGTTAAAATTTTTATTCGTTGAATAATGAGTAGTTTTAAGGTTATATAATTTGAGTTTGTAATTGTTTGAAAAATGAATAGTAGGTAAGTATAGTGAAAAAAGTTTATATACATTATAATTGTGTTTTAATAACGTAGGATGCTTACATCTTCATCATCTTCATCCTCTGATGAAGAAGACTTAAATCCTAGAAGAGCACGTTTAATTAACGTCAGAGAAAATATTTTAGAACAGTTCGACGACATGAATTTTAAGATGCGCTTTCGAGTATCAAAAGACTGTGCGACAGAAATTCACCTAGAACTTCTAAGCGGTAGAAATATGCCAATACCTGCAGTGACTCAATTGCTTCTTAAATTGAGATATGCGACTGGCTCTTTTCAGATATGTACTGGTGATATTTTTAAGGTCTCTAAAGCAAGTGTCAGCCGTATTGTAACAAAGGTTTCCCATTACATTGCTTTATTGGGGCCACAGTTTATTCACTTACCAAAAGCACAGAATGAAAAGAATACTATCCATAATGAATTTAATACAATCAGTGGTTTTCCTGGAGTTTTAGGAGCAATTGAATGCACCCACATCAAAATTCAATCACCTGGCGGCGATATGGCAGAAATGTATAGAAATCGTAAAGGATGGTTTTCTATTAACGTCCAAACAGTATCTGACCCTGCATTCAAAATTGTGGATATAGTAGCGCAATGGCCAGGTTCAGTACATGATTCTACTATTTTTAATCAGTCAGCATTAACAGCACGCTTTGAAGGTGACAATTTAAATGACTGTTATCTACTTTCTACTGGGATATGGTGGTTATGCATGTAGACGGTATTTATTAACACCTCTTTTAAACCCCACTACTAATTCTGAACGTGCGAATAATGAAGTCCAGATTAGGGCACGCAACGTGGTTGAAAAAAGATCATGTGCTGTATGCCGTGTCCCGGTTTCCATGCTTGGCATTGGGCATGAGAATTAACACCGAGCAAGTGTTAAGCATTATAGTAGCTACAGCTGTATTACACATTTGTATTGAGATGTCCAGTAGATATTAACGTTGAAATACCACCGCTTGTCGACTCAGGAAATCAATTGCAACATGGCGCTAATAACAATGCAGCAACAGGGAGAGCATTAATAAATACCATATTTAATCAATAAACATATTAATTTAAAAAAATACTAATTATAAGTACACATTATTGTTTATTATGTAGCATTTCCTTCTTTAATTTATCTAATTCTATCTTCTTCATTTCTAATTCTATGGTTTCTTTTTCTTTAATAATTTGTAAAATGTCCATTTTTGCTTTGTGTCTTTCCTTCGTCATAAACAATAATTTTTCATTGTTTGTTTTTTTTTGTTTTGTTGAATTTTTGTAAAAAATGAACGTTTAACTGTGGTACTCGCAGAATTTATAGTAGGCACTGTGACATTGCCTGTATCACTTGCAGTTGGTCCATTATCAACTGCTACAGTACAATTTGATTGGGCAGCAGTGTCACTACATTCTATTACATCCCCTATTAAGAATGTTCTCCGATCATGGCCAATATTTTTTCATCCGTGTGGTCGAAAGAAGATGATGTACATCCACCACCTGTTGTATATACTTCCATCTAAAATAATAAATAAATTTCAAATTGTATGTCATGAGTCACAGAATTACTTCATACAACATTATAAGCATCTTTAACTTTTAGTAAGGATGTTTGCACAAAAATAATGCTCATTGTTATCATTATTTCTGTATTACAGTGAGGTGTACTTTGTTTTCAACGAGATTTACAAAATACAGTGCAAAATACTCTTATAATACATATTACAAACTACCTACCTTATCATGAGCCTTATGCTTTTTCGCTTTCTTTTTTAAAGCTTCATATAAAAGCTTTAGTTGCTGACCATTTCTCGGTCCTGTAGTAGCAATAGAATTAAATTGGGAAGTAATCACATCCCACACGTGCATCTTCTCTTTTGATGTAATCTCATCTGTTTTTTTAATTTCAATTATATGCAAATATCCTTTTGCTATAATTAACAGATTTTCCTTCTCCTGTTCTGTAAAGTTTTTCCCTCTATCGCGCTTTTTCACATTAGTGTCCATTATTATAGAGGTATACTTTAATATTTTATAGGTTGTGACAGTTATGTTACGACGCAGCTAACTTCAAGTTATTTAAAATAGTGCTCAAAATGTTTCAAATAAGATTTAAGCAGCGAATAACTAACTGTGCAAGAAGTGTCGTAGGTGGAACACAATTAATTCTAACTAGAGAATACATTTTATTCTTCGAATAGTTATTCATTCATTTAATAGTTGTTGGTGAAACCGGCCATAAGTCAATAGACTATTCATAATTTTTAAATTATAATTATAATTCTTATTAATTATTAAATGAAAACCCATTCACCAAAATTCAATGTGCACCCTATCAACACGCGTTGTTACTTACTAAAATAATTATTGTATAATTTTGAAAATTGGAATCAAGAATTAATGAAGTCAATAATATGAACAATATTGAGATACTATGTATATTTACCCATTCCATTTGGCTGACACACATTACGTGTATTTTGAAATTATAAGGATTATTTGAAAATGTAAACTTTCACCATTATTATACATAATTAAAATACTTTGTACTACTAGTAACTGCACTTGTTTTGTAATTTTATTGACAAATAAATTACCAAATTTGTTTAGCCGAGTTTTAATAGTGTCTAAGTCGTATTAAGTTGAAAGTAGTGGTTGCACGAAGATTTTGAGAAGTGAAAAAAAGTGAACTTAGTGCTGTCATCAAGTACCTACAAAAGAAAGATTTAACACTTAAATAAATTCATAAAGATATGGTTGGCGTGCTTGGAGATTCTGCTCCTTCCTATCAAGTAGTACAAAATTAGTCTCGAGCGTTTAAATGGGGCAGAACAACCTGCGAACATGCAAATGGTGCTGGTCTGCGTGTATTCAAGAAAACATTGATCTTGTGAATGACATGATCAGAGAAGATCGTCGATTGACAACAAGAGATCTAGCTGAGATAATAGGCCTTTCAAATGGTACGATTGGAACCATAATAAATGACTATCTAGGACTTCATAAGGTGTCAGCAAGATGGGCACCCGAACAAAAGCGTTGGAGAATCACTTTTTCAATATCCAATTTAGCCTTGTTTAACCGTAACCCTAAATGTTTCCTCGCTCACTATGTTACGGTTGATGATAAAACTTGGGTTCATCACTTCGAGTGCAAACAACAAAGTATGGAGTGGCGCCATCCAAGATCTCCTCCGTCACACAAATTTCGTATACAGGTTTCAGCGGGCAAGGTAATGGGTACAGTTTTTTGGGATGCCGAAGGAATTTTACTAGTAGATTTTTTGGAACGTGGCCACACGATCACTGGTGAATATTATGCAGCATTAGTTACAAAACTTCGTTATTGCATTAAAAAAAAAAGAAGAAGAAAACTGTCACGCGGAATTCTCTTTCAAGACAACACCCCAGTTCATAAGAGCCTTATTTCTATGAATGCAATTCATGACACTGGGTTTGAAGTTATAGAGCATCCACACTACTCCCCTGACTTAGCTCCAGTCATTTTTATTTATTTTCAAAGCTAAAAGAGCCTTCGGGGAACACAATTTGAGAGCGATGACGCAGTTATAGCAGCAGTGCATGACTTCTTCTGTGACCAAGACTTCGAGCTTTTCAAGAAGGTGCTTGAACATGGGTGGAAATACTGTCTTCACGTTCAAGGGGATTATGTTGAAAAATAATGTTGTATTCTATACTAAGGACATTAGATACTGTACATCTCTCGTATATTTTATATAACATTATACATTTCGATAACAATTCCAGTTATCGTCATCAATAAATCGTAATATCTAAAAGAATTTCTTGAGATGTTAGAACAAATTTATACATCAATATTTAACAAAATTACTACAAGCTAATGAATATTCACATAAAGATATTAATACTGTTATTACAACTGCTAGACAAAGCCATTAAGAAAAACTAGTGGTTATCGTAGATACTGCTTTTCTTCTTTTTATAACTAATGTTACCGATAGAATTGAAAAAATCCTAATTAGTCATGGCATTAGAACTGTTATTAAACCTACAAGAAAAAAGGATGAAAAGAATTTATCTTGTTCTTGTGGAAAAGTATACATTGGGACCACAAAACGTAGCTTTGATACAAGGCGTAAGAATTATATAAGATTTTGTAGATTGGGCCAACCAGAGAAATCTGCGGTAGCCAAGCATGCTTTCAATAATTCAAATCATGACATTCAATTTGATAATATGAAAATATTATCAAGGCAAACTCATTATTATGTTCGTCTACAACGTGAAGCTATTGTGATATATAAACGTCCTAATAACTGCAATAGGCAAGACAAAAATCTCCGTTTGAATAGGTTTTGGTATCTTACACTTAAAAAAAGGCGCATTGGTACGTCTGAATTTTAATTTTAGCTATTAGCATGTCTAGATTTTTGTTAGACCTTGAAGTAAATGTAATTTTGTTTTATAATACTTATGAAGAAACCAATGATCCCTTATATTGTTAACATTAATATGATATATATATATATATATATATATATATATATATATATAAACCTAGCAATCAAATTGTTTATACTGTCAGCTCTTATCAAAGCATCTTTAAAAAAAGGATAGAAACATACTTGAAGTGCATTTGATACAATCGACATATGTCATTGAATAGTTTCGTGCTATGAAAAGAGAAATAAAATACTCGTTGGTATTGTTTAACGTGCATTTGGCTCTAATTTGACTAACGCGTAATTTTAGCACATAACCTCACTATCTTGCATTCAAGAGGTAGGTAATATTTATTTTTATTTCACTATTGTAATTGCAAAATTGCAGCGTGTTGCAAATGCTCTGGCTACGGCCATAGTGAAGAATATCAAGTCTCACAATAGATCTAATCCAATTTTGTCCAGTAAAGGTAAAAAACGACCTCATAAAAACACAAAATGGAACGATCTGCCGAAACATCCAAAATGTGCATTAGGAATACATTGTACAACATGTATGCATAAAGTGAGTACAATATAACGTATACATATTCCCACATCTGAAATGCTCTTATTTACAGAAAAGCATGTCATAATTGAAGCTTTAAATGCTGAACTCCGTGATAGTCATGTTTTATTAAGTGGTAGAACATAAAATCGTGCATTACATACATTTTGATTCAACATCAAAAAAGATTCTAATCGTAGAGCTGTATTGGAAAAACAAAATGTAGCTGACATGCGAGTTCATTTTTTCTAACGATACATTCAAGATATCAATTATTGGTCTAAGATGATTTCGTTGTTAACACAAAAATACATTAGTCATAAACCCACACTACTCAAAACTGAACTTATTAAATCTCGGCAAATACAGAAAATGTATGAGGTAGATGAAATAATTAGAAGCTGTGGACATGAAGTGTTACGATTGCCACCGTTTAAAAATTTGGTAGTTTAAGTTTATTGTTACAACATAACAGTGTAGATGATTGAAAGAGATGTGCAGATTTTTGTAATATAATTATTTTGTGCAGTTATTGAACTCTAAATGAATTACACTTAAATAAGTCAAGCCATTAAATTTCATTTTAGATATTTATTTGGCATAACGTAGATGATGTATGGTTTGTTAAATTATCATCTCGGGAAAGAGTAATTAAGGAAATAATTTAAACCCTATTAACTCGTAATATTGTAAGTGATGACGCAGGTTTATTCTTTGGTGGCGAGGCATATATATATATATATATATATATATATATATATATATATATATATATATATATATATATATAGGGTTTTCAAAGTTAAGTCTGCACTATTGCTAACTTTCTTGTTAATAGAGCTACGAAGTCGGTTAAATTAGCAAAGTAGTGTTTTTACGCTGATTACGATGGTGGAAAAAGAAAAACAATTGAAAGTCGCATTCTCGAAAAATCGACGAAAACGTACTTTTTTCTAATGGAACGCCCTGTATACAATATTCCCAGTCGATAGAGAATTAAATTCTGAGCAAAAGTGGTCATATGGATTTCTATCTTACAGTAAAAAATAAGGGAGATTTTGGCGATTTTTTAATTTCATCATGTAAGCTATGATTCTAAAGTAATCCTTTATTTTATGAATATGAACACGCTCTAAATAATAAATAATTAACAGGTCTTAAATTAAATGCTGGAAAAGTTCTCCTCTTTGTTCCATATATTTTTCTACGTGCTTATAAACACGTCTTGCGGCCATCAAAATAGTTCTAGCATCAATACTGTTAATAATATGAATAATCGTTAGTTGGAGTTCGATATTTGTTTAACGTCTTTTATACAATTCATTTTTTAAATATCTCTACAAGTAAAAGCCCAAAGGGGTTATGTACGGATACCGAGGAGGCCAGCGAACAGGACCATTCGTAGCTACGCATCTATTACCAAAAATTTCTGAATAAAAAATAAACAATCACTTTTGAATCAAGCGTATTTGATGAAATCAAAAATCGGCAAAATCTCCCTTAATTTTTTCTATAGGATAGAAATACATATGACAACTTTTGCTCAGAATTTAATTCTCTATCGACTGAGAATATTGTATACAGGGTGTTCCAGTAGAAAAAAGTATGTTTTAGTCGATTTTTGTAGAATGCGATTTTCAATTGGTTTTCTTTACCATCGTAATCAGCGTAAAAATACACACTACTTTGCTAATTTAACCGACTTCGTAGCTCCATTAATAAGAAAGTTAGCAATAGTGCAAACTTAACTTTGAAAACCCTGTATATATATATATATATATATATATATATATATATATATATATATATATATATATATTTTGTAAACACCTTGGTCTTTCAAATTAATTTTAGTTTTTGGATTAGGAAGCAACATAACAATTTTCTTGTCTGTTTTGAATACTGTGTGTATTTTTTTTTAGTGTTCCGCTAACTTTGTCATAGGCTGTCTGTCTTGTATACAAGCATATCTAGGAATGGTAGTTTTCCATGTTCTTCTACTTCCGTTGTGAATTTAGTTTTATTGTGTATTTCTTCCAAATGTTCTAGAAAATTGTTTAATTTTTCTCGACCATGTGTCCAAATTACAAATGTATCATCCACTTATTTTAACTACAAGTTGGGTTTGTGGTTGGTTGTATCCATTTCACGTTTTTGTAGATCCATGATAAAAATATTAGCTAAAGCCGGCGATAATGGGGAACCCATAGGTGCTCCTTCAATGTTCTTGTACTTTTTGTCTCCATATACGAAGTATGTGTTCTTAGTGCAGTGTTATGTGAGATTGATAATGTCTGCTGGTTGGTATTTTGTTTTAAGTAACTCCAGTGTCTCATTCATAAGTACATTTGTAAATAGTGCCACTACAGCGAAACTCACTAGTGGGTGCTCCTTTTTTACTACTTTTGTTATTAACTCCAAAAAATGACGAGAGCTCTTCACACAAGACTCTGACCATTCTGTCACTATCGGTCTCAATGGTACCTCCGGTTTATGAATTTTTGACAGAGCGTATAATTTTGGAATTTTCGACGATTTCTCTCTTGACAAAACAATAACAACGAAGATAACGAATGCAGAGAAAGTAAAAGTGGAGAAGGCGGCTCCTATATATAACCAGGATAAAACATCAGACGACAGTTCAATCCGAATAACGAGGAGTAGAGCCAAGTTATTGGTGACCGGAAGACGGCAAATAGGATTTTGTCGAAACGTCAAGATAATTCAGGTTTTTTTAAGAACCTCATCAACACACGAGATGGAGGATCCGGAAAACAGATGGATATATATATATATATATATATATATATATATATATATATATATATATATATATACAAACAAGGTGTCTCTAAAAACAAAATACTAGGACAAATTCCGGAGACTAAAATATGAGGGCCCCACTAGCAGCCCTTTGTCTGCATTTAAAGCTCTATAACTATATAAGTTATACCTTGTATATGTCGCTTCGAGTAGCCGTTTCTGTGACAATCGAATTTAAATGTTTCCTTTCGTACTAAAATACATCATAGCGACGACTAAACATTATTAACTATTGTCATTAGTTGCGAAAGAGTATTGTCAAACAATTCAGTCTGATAAATCTTTATTGTAATTTTAATTTCCTTCAATTTTTCGCTATGGCCGTACCCTACAATAACGCAGAAATGACCGATATGATATTAGTTTATGGTTATTGCTCAGGAAATGGTCGGAAATCGGTCAGAGTATACCAAGAAGGATTTCAAAATAGACTCGTTTCAAACTATCGAACATTTGCCACTGTTGAAAGGCATATTCGACCAACCGATAGTTTTGCTCCTTCTACGGTTGATTATGGACGGAATCGTACTATTAGAACAGCCGAGATCGAGGAACAAATTTTAGAACGAGTTGCAGAAGATCCGAGTCTGAGTACCAGACACATTGGTTTGGAACTCGGCGTTTCTAAGGATTGGATTAACAAAACTTTAAGAGAACAGCTGTTACATCCATTTCACCTCCAACCCAAGGATACGGTTAACAGAACTTTCAAAAAACAGCTGTAACATCCATTTCACCTCCAAGCAATACAATAACTTTTACCTAATTACCCAGAATTAAGACTACGCTTCTGCAAGTTGGCCACCTCGCTCAATGGATTTGATGCTCATGGATTACTTCTTGTGGGCAACACTTAAAGCGATGGTATATTCTAAACCAATAAACACCGAAGAAGAATTGTGGACGCATACAAAATTCAGTTCATTTTACGGTTAGATGCAGAGATGATGGATAGGGTAAAGTTTTCTCCGTAGAATTAGTCTTTGTGTGCACAAAAACGGGGTCACTTTCAACATTTACTTAAAGTTTAATTGAACAATTTATAACTTAATAAAAGTTTGCTGTCTTGATCATTTGTTATTGACTTTGTATGCTATCCCTCTTGGTCTTTGCCAGTTCATCCTTACATTCTTATGTTGTTGTGTGAAGTTCTGTTGTTGTTGGCCGTTTTAAAGTGTGAAAGAGGGCTATGATGAATTTTAGTACGCAATGAAACATTTAAATTCGATTAACAGAGAAACGGCTGCTCGAAGCGACATCTACAAGGTAACTTTTTGAAGGAAACATAGGAAATAAGAATTTCTGACTAGAATTTGATATACCGAGGCAGAAAAAGGTTAGGAGCTTTAAATGTAGACAAAGGGCTGCTGGTGACGCCCTCTGGAAGATACATCAAAACTATGATCAAATATGAATTTCTCATCATAGAAAACCTCTAGGTGCCAAATTTCATACAAATCCTGTTGTTATTAAGATAAATATTTAAAAAAGAGTTAAAAAAAATAATAATTTTGACATCCTGTATTTCTGAAACTATCAACTTTTTTACAAAGGTAAATTGGGCTAGATCCTCATATTTTAGTCTCAGTAATTTTTCCTAGTATGTTGTACAGACCTTTTAGAGACAGCATATATATATATATATATATATATATATATATATATATATATATATTGGGTGTTACTTAATGATAGGCCGTAATTATAAGCGCATTCCTGAACCAAATTCAAGTAGAAAAGTTTGCATGAACATGAACCCTGGAAAGTCTCGTTTTCAAGATACAGGGTGTCAAAAAGTTTAAAAAAAAATTTTGCTGAAATTTGGCAATGTCATTTATTGTGATAAGACACTAGGCTATCACTAACTAGATGATAATTATAAGTTTCAGTAGCGTTTCGGGGAGCAATTTCACAAATAATATTGACAAAAAAATTTGCGCTACTGACTTTTTAAAAATCATATTTTTGTCTGTTTAAACGGATAAAAATACAGCTTTTTAGTCTCTTGCTTCATTTTTAAGAAAAAATAAAGCCAGTTCATGCATGTCGGAAAGTTAACTTTGCTCGTTGCTAGAAAATGTCGTTTTACTGTTATGAACACAATGTTTTTTACATTCCGTGACAGTTTGTTGTCATTTTTCCTTTGGTCAAAAGGTTTGACCTAAGATTCTATTTTCCCAAACAGATCCTTTGGACAGATGAGGCCACCTTTACATTCAATGGCACTGTAAGTTCGCAAAATTATAGATGACGATCTTCTGAAAATCCCAATTTTTTCGTGGAGTGCCCAGAACTTCTTTAAGGCAAATGTGTGTAATGGTGAACAATTATCTCTTTGGTCCTTTTTTTTGTGGGAACTTTTAAATAATAATTTGACCGATTTTTCCAACGAACTTCCCCTAAGTATCAGGAAAAACTTATGATTCCAATTGGATTGTGCGCCAATTCATCCAACAGTGCAAATAAAAAATTTCTTAATTCACAGGTTTAATGGAAGTTGGATAGGATGCTTTTCCGATTATCCATGGCCACCGATATGACCCCGCTTGATTTTTTTCTTTTGCGGATACTTAAAAGAAGAAGTTTATGCTGACAGAAGTTTTAAGAATAACGTTGAATTAGAATACACTATAAGAGAGATGGCAATGCAGATACCCCCTGAATTTTTAGTGGTGTGATGGATGTTTCAAGGCGGACCATATTATGCATATAACGGGAAAGTGGACATTAAAAAATGTGAAATTCCTTGTTGTTATATTAGTAGTTACTAGGTTTATGTTTGTTAATAAACAAATAATTAAATATTTTGTTATATTTGTATGTTTCTTAGCAATGTAAATTTTCAGATATGTTTCCTATTTCATAAAGTATAATAATTGTATTTATTTGTAAAAAGTGGAAAAGTTATTTTAACTTTGTATCACATATATTAATATATTGAAGTCCTCGTTTTGATATTTCCGAAAAACCAAGTAAAGTATGCAAAAATACTTACGAAGTAAGTATTTTACTCTCAAATACGTTAATATGGGTAGATGAAGTCGATTTTTTTATTTGCCGAAAGTAGTGCAAAATCAAATTCATCGTAGGTGGCTCAGACTTTGTACATGGGTATAAAGTGTTAAGTTTGACAAATGACCGTCGTCATTTAGCGAATAGTTATGCATGATTTTTTATCGAATTTGAAGCACAAACTAATGCCCAAATCAAATCTTGTTTAATTATTTCAAAAGTAAATATGTAATTCAAAATCATTATTAATTGTATTAAATACATAAATAAAGACAAAATTTACATCGATTGGGGCTTGTATCTCGATAGTGCAGTTGGTTAGCGCGGTACTCTAGCAAAGTACAGGTCGTAGGTTCAAATCATACTCGAGGTAAACTTTTTATTTATGGATTTAATAAAATTAGTAATTATTTTTAATTAAATCTTATTTAAATATAATAATAAAGAAATATTCCATATGATGCGAACTTTTGAAAGACACTATATATATATATATATATATATATATATATATATATATATATATATATATATATATATATATATATATATATATATATATATTATATGCAGGTGTCCGTTTAGTGTGTAATTGTCCGATTATGGGCTTTCAGACTGCTTGTCCGAAAAGGTGTGAGCAGGCTTCCCAAATAGACTAAAGGTTGCACGTTTTAAAAATATTTTCATATATACAGAGTGATTCAGAAAAACGTGATCAACCAAACTTGATTACCACGAGAGAAGACATGAAAAATCGTATCACGGAGGCCTTTCAAAGTGTTAATTTGCTTATTAGATGGACCAATTCCAATTAATATGGGAACAAAATAAGAGAATTATCCATAAAATACTACATTAATTCGGACGCGGGTTAAGTTAACCGAGTAAGCATCTTCAAAATTGGTATGAACTCTCTGACTTTGTTTTCATGTTTGCCATCTTTCATATTACCTTCTTATTGTAGAATGTAACCTTAACTTTGTAGATACAAAATAAATAAATAATTATTTGTATGCTCCTAATTACGTAGTGGACTGTAAAAGTATTTAGTGTCCAAATGCGAATGGAGCACCACCTTTGAGAGAGAAAATTCATTATGTAATAATAATGTACTGCATGCAAGTATTTTTTTATTCAGCTGCAAAAGCACCCATTAGATGGTCACAGAAGCAATTCAAACGTAAGAAACTTGTTATCCCAATCCTCAAAGCCTACTCTACAAAAAAAGGGACTTCCTAACGTATTTTGTGAAAAAAATAATTAGTTTTTATCGAATAAATCAAAAACTGCTTATTTTAGGTATAGGGCACGTCAGCAACTTTCCTATTGATTTTAAAAGGAGAAGTCACTAGTGACAAAAAAAATGGTGGTTTCCATTTGAAAAAATTGAGTTTTCCGATATTTGTGATGTCAAAGTTTAAACCAAAATTTTCGGACGCCCTGTACAATATTTTCGGGTATTGGGAATGGTTCTTAGTAAGGCCGTACTCAGACTCTAACACCTCAGAAAATCATTTTTATCTCTACAATAACTTCCACGGTACACTAATTTCTTTGACCTTTAAAAAATTTTGAAATAATGCGAATAACTCGAAAACCGCTGAAACTAGGGATATTAATTACGCGTCAAATGTATGCAAAATTTTACGAGTTATTCGATGGCGCGAAATTATACAGGGTGTTAAATTTAAACAAAATCAAGTTTAGTTGACCACGTTTTTCTGAATCACCCTGTATACATGAAAATATTTTCAAAATGTGCAACTTTTAGTCTATTTGGGAAACCTGCTCACACCTTTTCGGACAAGTAGTCTGGGAGCCCATAATCGGACAATTACACACTAAATGGACACCCGGTATATGTATAATACTGTGCTCGAGTGTTATATATGTTTTCATTTCTTCCGGGTCCATGAGTTCTTATATTGATGGGGTTCATGTAAAAAGATTCGTTGATTCCACAACGTTTCGGCACTCTCATATGCCATCTTCAGGTTACTAATAATCTTGTTCTGCTTCGCGTTACTGGAATTGAACTAGTATCATCTTCAATTCGAATAACGCGAAGCAGAACAAGGTTATTAGTTACCTGAAAATGGCAAATGAAGATTTGGCGAGACGTCGTCAATTCAGCAAAGGTTCTTATATCAACCCTTTCAATACAGAATCACATGGACACGGAAGAAATGGATATACAATTCACGTTTATTTATTACAAGTATAATTTACAATTACAGGTTTGGGCACTATATTCTTAATAATATTTTGCTGTAATCGTAAAAATAGTTAATTTATTAAAGAAGACTATTATAATTAAACGGAATACCTTAAAAATTGTTAATTTTAGTGAAGTTATTGTTAGCTACTACAGTCATAATTCAAATCTTCTAACCGTGTTTTTATACGCTATTTAAACTAAAATATTTTTCCGTTGCTTAAGCTTAAGTAAATAGTGTGTTAAAAATATTTTATGTTGCTTACATTCGTCCTTCTTCGACTATTCTGCTGTATTATAACAATCATGTTTTTAAATATTTCAAACATTCCAACACAGTAGAAGTAGCGTTCGTTATCAGATAGAGTTTTTAATCATGAAATCAGTTCACCACTTCTCTCTAAACTAAACTCAAAATATTATTGTTCTAATGACGTTGCATTTTCAAAAGGATTCCTTTCATTCTAATGCTGAACATAACTTCTGTTAAACTTACAGGACCGTCACTATCTCACAGCTAAGATTTTCTGTGGAATGCTATAGCTTAACAAACATTTGAAGGTGTAATGATTGCAGAAAATATTCTGCGGTAGGAAATGGCTTCCTCGATGTCTCAGCAAATACTAAATTTTAAAATCTTCTACAAAGAAATATAGATTTTCTTCCGTTATTCCTAACGTTTGGTATACCTTTCTACTTAAGACAGCTTGATCTCTTGTGATGACCATGGTTGATTCTTCGCAAATAGTTTAACACTTTTAGATTTCACACTTAATAGTTCCGCATTTTTTGGGTTTGTAACTTTGGTTAAAATATTTTTCTTTAGCACAATATTGCAATGTCATATTTCAGCAAGACGGAGCTCCTGCACATAATTCCCGTGTAGTTAGTGACTACTTAAATTTGCGTTTCCCTAATAGCTGGATAGGAACGACAGCATCAATTTTATGGCCTGCTCGTTCACCCGATCTTTCGCCTCTAGATTTCCTTTTATGGGGTTTTTTGAAAAACATTATATACAAAAGAACTAATAATACTGTGAATGAGTTAAAAGAAACTGTTCGTGTGGCTTTTACACAATTCACACCATTATCTATATATATATATATATATATATATATATATATATATATATATATATATATAACTCCATAAATTCAATTAGAAGACGACGCGAAGTCTGCATCCAAAAAGAGGGCGCACTGTTTAAAAAATATTTGTAGTTTTAGTGTGTTTTTTATATTGATATTTTGTGTTCATATTTTTGTTCGTTTATAGAATTTGATGTTTACATACGTATAAAAATTAATTTGCTGTTAGCTTTTCATAATTTCTGATGATGTTATATTGTTTATTTTCATTTCATTTCATTTGCATTTGAGGTTTTTTGATAATTTTATATTCAATCTTCAGATTTTATAATTTATTACCATTGCACAAGAACAACATTATAATTAAACTTATTTGAATTACAAAATGTCTCTAAAATATTTTACTGGAAGTGAAATTTCTTTTTTGAATAGAATATCTTCATTCAATTTCATATCTGGTTTTCTAAGCCAACTGTTATCCTTAATAAATATACCAATTAAGAAAAACTTAAAAAAATCAATTCATTATTAAAATAGCATAGAGGTGTTATATATTTTTAAAAAGCACAAAAAGAAACGTCATTTAAAAATATCATAGCCAACTATGGTTTCCATATAAAAAAATACAACTTTATGTCATATCTTTTTAAATTAAGGAGGTATTAAAAATGTGAATGCACTAACGGATTCTTCTTAAAAAAGTGCCTGAAGAATGTTTTTACAGTTTATCGATACATTTAGAAATAAAAAAGTTATTCAAGTTTTTCAAAATCGCCATTTTTCAATTTGGCTAATTGCGCAATAACGGTCAGAGATATCTTGATTATGACTATTGGATCTTAATTAACACCAAAATCCAGCACAAGGACCCCATATTACTTTTTGTCTATCTGTAATAAAGCGTACTTCCCATAGGAAAACATCGAAAATGAACCACCCTGTACATCCAGTTATTCTCAATTTCTTATTAGTCAGACTGGGTTTAACGGCTTAGCCCTCCCCAGAATCTTCCTTTTTTAGTGCCTTGTATATGAGGATGTATGCAGTAAAGATATTTTTTAATTTGACATGCCAGTCAGGATAGAATAAAAACGAAAAGATTGTTTACGTTTCGCCTAGATCTGGGTTTTTTATTTAAAATAAAGAATGTATCATTATGTTAATTAATTTTGATAGAAATTTAAAATAAAGTTAAATTTTTTATTGTAGGGGACGAAATCTACCCCTGCTGCAATAAAAAAACTTTTCTTTTATTTTACAAAAAGATAATAAATTCTTTATTAAAATCAAAAAAAAAAAAAGAAATGGTACAGCCTACGCCTAGGTGAAACTGGTATGAAAACTTAAAAAATAATGTTTTCGAACTAACCTATGTGAAGTTAGACACGGATTTCAACTACGGAATTTTTTGTCTATAAAATGTTTAATTTGAACTTGCTCGAAATGTTTACATCTCACATGATTGATATGTGATTAATCAATATATGAGCTATTATAATAACATAGAGGTTTGACAAAATTTTATCTCCATCAAATCAGCCACGTGCTGTATACTGCTGTATACGCCCGTAGGGATCTTCAGCGACAGTGTAGCTTATTAATTCTGCATCTTAATTTTTGTTATATATGATTAATTAATATATAAGCTATTAGCTATTAGCTTTCAGAAATTTTATGGTCAGCTACGTAGTATTTGTTTCTATATCCGCCCGTAAGCGTTTTTAGCGAAATGCCTATGTCAAATTTTTTAGGTGTCATCAATATATAAGCTATTGAAAAAACAAAAAATTTTTAGGCCATCGTGTCAACCACGAATAATTTTGTTTCGCCTAGAAATGTCTTCTGCGAAATTTTACAATTTTTTCTGAAGTTACGATAAATACCTAAATCTAAAACTTTCATGTCATTAATTAATGTATAAGCCGTTAAAATAACATAAAGGTTTCTAAAAATTTTAGGGCCTTAGGATCAGCCTGTACTATAGTGAAAGTCACACTGAGAATGCAGTGTGGAGTCTTATAGAGCACACCGTTGCCAGTTGTCGTTACGCTGGGATCGGTTAAACCTCAAGTCCGGTCTCAGGCAAATTTCGCCGCTCTCACAGACTCGCTAAAAACTTGTTGGAAGTTTGATGATGTTTATACCTTCGCCTTTGTTTAAATGTTTTCAATAATTAATAATAATAAACAATAAATTTCAAAATTACAAAAGAATTATTTCAGGCAAAGTTAATTTAAGAAAAATAAACAGAGAATTAATTATTACAAGTTTTTGTTATGAACGAATAAGTTCAAAGGTAAATATGTAATTAAAAAGTATTATTAATTTTATTAAATACATAAATAAAAAGTTTACCTCGAGTAGGATTTGAACCTACGACCTGTATTTTGCTAGAGTACCGCGCTAACCAACTGTGCCATCCTTGCGATATTGCAGGCTCACATTCCATTAATATAAGTAATTTGATTGTAATCTCATTATATTTAGAATTTACATCAGTTCTACATACATAAAGACAAAATTTATATCGATTGGGGCTTGAACCTTGATGGCGCAGTTGGTTAGCGCGGTACTCTAGCAAAGTACAGGTCGTAGGTTCAAATCCGGCGTAAGATCTTATCAGCCTATACCCTCACATAATATGTAAATGTTTAAAATATCATTTCCATGTAACATTAGCGACTTTTGCCGCTGCGATTGTCAAAATTCAAAGTTGGTGTAACAAATACGGTAATGTTTCCTTCTCTCCATATATTTTTCTGGTTTAATGTTGACTGTCTAGTATATAAAGTGCATGCATGAGTTAGGGTTAAATCAGCGGTTAAATGGAAGACCACATGGAAATGCTACCTGCGTGTGAACTTCACTCTTTGGGTATATGTGTTTAATTTATCAACAACGCTCTTTTATTTTCATTTCACTCTGTTTGTACCCATTACAGACAATATTATGGTTATTACTATATTATTATTATTATTGCCATTATTATGAATTGAACATTTTATCGAAACAAAAATATTTAATATATATATATATATATATATATATATATATATATATATATATATATATATATATATATATATATATATATATATATATGTATTGTGTGTGGTGTTGTGTGTGTGTGTGTGTGTGTGTGTGCGTGTGTGCGTGTGTGCGTGTGTGCGTGTGTGCGTGTGTGCGTGTGTGCGTGTGTGCGTGTGTGCTGTGTGCGTGTGCGTGTGTGCGTGTGTGCGTGTGTGCGTGTGCGTGTGCGTGTGTGCGTGTGTGCGTGTCGTGTGTGCGTGTGGGTGTGCGTGTGTGCGTGTGCGCGTGTGTGCGTGTGTGCTGTGCTGCGTGCGTGCGTGCGTCGTGCGCGTGCGCGCGTGTGCGCGTGTGCGCGTGTGCGCGTGTGCGCGTGTGCGCGTGTGCGCGTGTGCGTGTGCGCGTGTGCGCGTGTGCGCGTGTGCGCGTGTGCGCGTGTGCGCGTGTGCGCGTGTGCGCGTGTGCGTGTGTGCGTGTGTGCGTGTGTGCGTGCGTGCGTGCGTGCGTGCGTGCGTGCGTGCGTGCGTGCGTGCGTGCGTGCGTGCGTGTGTATTGACAATATTTTCATCAACTTACTTTAATGTTTATAAATTTTTAAGAGGTTTATTGTGGTTTAATTTGTAATCAAAGGGTTCCAAACATATTTTAGTACGTAGTTTAGTCCAGTTCGTCGCTTTTAAACCGGATGGTTGGCTAATATAATAAATGTTAGATAATGAATGATGAAAAAATCTTTCGCTTCTAGTGTTTCAGGTGTCGTATAACATCTTACAACCGAAGGGAAAGAAAATTTCAATCGACGTTTTGCTGAACCATACACTCTGACGGAACCTCCTTTTTTTTGCCAACCGATATTTTTAGGGAAATCCCATTCTCCACACATATATTATTAGCAGTATTGTCAGATTTGTAGTTAAAGGGAATAGCATTGCGCAAAAGTTTAGTTCTTTGAAAAGTAAGAAATTAAAATATAAGGAACAGGTTTTTTTTTTGACAAAGATTATCTTCATCTAATTCAAACAGTTCAAAATCTTCACCAGTCACTTGTTACTTCTTTGCTTTTCCGATGAAAAACGAAAAGATTTAAATGAAAATTTCTATGATTTTGTTTACATTCAAAATAAACACACGCCATAACACTCGACGAGAACGATAAAAAACAATTTTCAAAAAATACTATTACTATAACTATATAGTGTAGTAGCAGTATTATTTAATGTAGAAAATCATATTTCTACTTTTTTTTAATGGTAACGAAGGGAAATGCCCGTATAAATGCTTCATTTCGTGTATAAAAATATTAGTTTTGAGCATTGACATCAAAGTATCGCTTTAAAAGGTGAAACCCTCTGTAGAATCCTGCATTATCTTACATTAATGAACTTCATTGATACTGAAACCCACTTCAAGACGACCTCCCTAGCTGTCGGTTTCATATTTGTGTAGCGTTGAATCCATTTATATTTTGCCCTCTTTGGTACTGCAATACATGAAATCCTATCAACGCTTTATAGTAATACTGATCTTAATCTTATTATACAATCATTTCGACTAGGGAAGGGAGACTGCAAAACCATAGTTCCGTAAAATTCAATTCACTACTTTGTCTTACTTCATCTGCAACAACCATTCGTCACACTTTACGTGAAATGACCAGTGAAATTTATCACTATAAAACTCCAACAATTTTATAGGGAAGTGAAAGAACTTCTTAACGAAAAATTTGTTATATAAATACATTAGTTTCGTCGTTGTCGGAAAACTATAAATGCCCAACAAATTAACTTTAAACATATATTACCCGGTCGTTTTCTACCATTCAGTTTTATTCATGACGGTTCAACTTTTTGAAGAAAATTATTAACATTGGTTTCCTAATGCTCATTGCCTTAAACACAATTTTCTAAAGTCGATTTCATTGGTTTATACACTTATTTTATTCGTGCTGATTGTTTATGTATCAATAACGTTGAACATGTTAATGGCTACGTTGGCGCATTATATTTTAGTAGACACAGTGCTTCTGAATTATGTGTTTTGCGTGCATAACACATTTCCTTCTGTGGTTTATTTCTAAACTTATACGCAACGTGTATCTAAAAAGGTGTCATCACAAGAGATGGAAGAATTCCGGTAGTATTATAAACTACAATGAATTCAAAATGGTCATAAACTTATTAATGTAATTATCCTATCAAGAAGACGCTTTATTTCCTAATAAGTGGAAAAAAGGAAAGGAAATTAACCTGTTTCATTCCCTCCCCAAAGGGCGAGGCGGGCTACTTGAACTTTTCACACTTCTTCAGCCACAGCGAAGGATTCCCGACATGATAGTATTAAGGATGTGTGCGGTCATGATATGATCGGAAGGAATGGTTCTGAGGAGGAGGATACTAACCCAACATTCGCCTAAATAGCCGTACATGATGTGCGTATACGCAGTGATCATGATGCTCTGTGTGAGAAAATTTTCATACAAGGTAGGTGGTAACGGGGATCGAACCCATTACCTCCCGAATGCCAAGCAGAGTGTGGTATCACAGATCCAACTAGCTCGGTAATATGATAAATGGAAAACGATTAGGTTAATTTTTGTTTAGCAGGTAGGTGAACCGTCTCTATTCTCAAACTACGGTCTGGTCGCTTTAATCTACCATCAAAACGATTAGAACGAGTTCTATATAAACAAAATTAGTACCTACGTCAGACCGTTTATATTTATTCAACAACACTACAAATCTTTTCAGTATTTCTTAGTGCGAAAAATGAATAATAAAGGTAAGTTGACATTGTGTATATGGATTTTACGCGCATCTTTAACGGTATCTCTCATAGGCTTATAAAAACTGGATAGTTCTTAGATCTAATACGCTCGTATCTTACCTTGCAAATGAGTGATCTGCTTTATAACGGCTTCTGCTGAGATGAATTTATATCCAGCTCAGGAGTGTTTTAGGTCTCAATCTCGACCATTTGCCGTTTATATCATTTCTTGGCGATTTCATGCTTAAACTTTCTTGCACCTTTCTCGCCCATGGAGAAGATCACAAGATATTTACGATCATTGAACCATTGGATGATTGTTATAGGTTGCAATTGGATGTTAACACCTTATTTAGCTAGTAAAACGGTGTTCTAAAGTTAAACTAATTCTTATTTTAACAAAATGCGTCAATATAGCGTACACTCGCAAATTCAGTCCTTTTAGGTAGTAATATACGCTGTGTGCAAGATAAGGATTCTCACTATGGGGATGTCGGAAATGGTAATAGATACAACTCCGGTTAAACGGGAAAAAAGTGTAGAGGACCAAAAAAATTATACAAAAGAATCGATGGTGTGATTTTTTGTTTTTGAGATATTTGAAAAAATTTGAATTTTTGAAATTTCTATTTTATTTTTTTCTGGCCTTATTATAAATGCACAGTGTACAGATGGAGTTGAGCTACACAGCAATACGAAGATGAACGATCTGAGTACTTGCGTTCATTCGAAACTATCATTTGTAACACATGTTATTTACACACACACACACACACACACACACACACACATATATATATATATATATATATATATATATATAGGTTTGCCAAAAATTCACAAAGCTTGCAAAGCATTTTACATCTCTATTACAGTCTCTTATAGCAAAAACAACTCATCATTTTAAAAATTCTGGATATTTCATTGCAAAATATGCAAGTAGTTGACATTATGGACAGCTTTGGTGCTGTATCATTATTTACTAAAGTTCCTTTAAAAGAACTCTTTGTTTTCAGTAGAATGGTAATTTCAATAAAAAACTTAATGGGGTAGTTATGGGAGTTATAGAACTCAATTTTCAATGTTATATAGTCAAGTTATAATATTCTATTATTAATTAGCTGCAGACCAATATCTAACAATTCTTGCCGATATAAAAACTACTGCGATTTTGAAAAACAATTATATACAGTAAACCATTCAACAGTATCTGTATGTCCACATTGTTTATTTGAATACCCTCAAGATGACATTTAATCCCCGTATCAAAGGAGAATGTGTTTTAACATATAACGTTCGTGGTATACCAATTTATTTAGTAGGTGCTCAGTAATACTTTTTCCTGTAAAAAAAAAACCTTTCAGCCTTTATAGACTTGATCAAAGTTTGAACTTCATGACTGTTCAGGTTCCATAATTAAGTTTTATCGTACGTTCCAGTAGAATTTTTCTAGTAAAACTTATATAGCTTCATATATCTAATTTGGCTTTTAACAATTGCATATCATGCAAGTGTCTATTATATAGGAAATGGCAGATGTGAAAGTATGGAGTCACTTGTTAACTCATGCCAAATCGCTAATATTTCAATGTACTATTGATATCAAAACCCATGGTACAAGCGCCCAGTTATCCAGTTATATATATATATATATATATATATATATATATATATATATATATATATATATATATATATATATTTACATTATACAACTGAGCGCTTGAACCATGGGTTTTCGTTTGGTCATTTAATTATCAAATGCACTTCGGTGAAAATAAACAATGCTGTTTCAAAATTATTATAATTATCTCTCTTATAGTACTGTTGGTGTAACCATTCACAAAATCTTGCAGACTATGACCAATTTTGAATTTTTCATAGAGTGCAATTCAAACAAGTACGTGATCTCTTACATTTTTTCAAAAATCCTGATTGTTCAACCATTTGTCAACTGAATTTGTAATATATACTCCTCAGAGCATATTTATTATACAGGCGGTTGGTTCTACTAAAAAATTATACAGTAAAAAAAAAATTGGTAACAACCTATAGAGCATGCGAGATCTTTTTAAGCTGATTTTTCTTAATTTGATCATAACTATTTTCCTTCACCGACAAGATATCAATATATAGCCTCTAAATCATCCTAATGAATGCAGATAAGAAAAATCAATATTAATTCGTTAATTAAAACAATTCAACTTAAACGTCTTTGAGAAATTTAATAGAGTTTATAAAGAAATATTGTATTTAGGAAAATGTAAACTTTCAACAGTATTACACATAATAAAATACTTAGCTTTCTTGGATTTTTTAAATGGTGTATTTGTATATTATACAATCTAAACGTTTCCATAACACTTACAGGTAGTAGGTAAGATTGGAGACTTTTGGAACACACCATAATACCAAGGTCCCACATTTCCAAGGTTGCGAATGAAGTAGGCCATGTTTATACACAAAATTCCCAAGGTCGCACATTTCGAAGAGTACCACAGCTCCAAGGTAACACAACATGCGTAGGTCACTAACACTCAACACATTCTCAAGGCTATTTGCGCACCCTACCTACTGAGATAGCCATCTCACTTTTTCAAGGCTTGCTTATGTAATTTTCTACACTTCTCTGATACCACACTTAGAACCAAATTAAAAAAAGATAATGATATGCTAATATATTTATTTGTTGTATGTACAAATGTAATCAGTGTATTATTCAGATGTATGATTTTCTCTAGGAATAAAACATTTTGATTTAGTACAAGTGCAAAAGGTCCTTTCCACTTCTGTATCATTACACCTGCGTCGGAGTCGTAGTCACCAGTGTTGAGGTAATCTTTCCCAGCACAGGAAGAACATACTCCTTCAACACTGGATGATATGCTGGCGAAGTCATCACTATCATCGTTATGTTCGTCTATGTCAATAGGTGGTGGTGTATCCTCGTCACTGATAGTAATGATTTCGGCATTGGTCATGTCAAGTATTACTGTATCCGCATCAAGACTGTAATTTTGTAGAGAGTCCAGGACTACGGTCGTCAGTTCATAAATTTCGTCGTCGCTGGGTTGGGCGTCCATGGTAATATGAGAGGATGCATAGGGCAGGATATACAGAACCTCAGGTGAAGAGGGAGAGGAATACTGAGGTGTGAGAGTTGAAGGGAGGTCAACGTCAATTGGATAGGAAACCTGATGTGTAGGAGTTGGCGGGATGTCGGGGAGAGGAGTTGAGGAGGCTAGCGGGATGAAGTCGAAGGGATGCAGTGGTTCCCGAAGAAATGAAGAAGAAGGGGGGGGGAGGTAAGAGCAACCTGTAAAAATGAAATAAAGCATTAGAAATGTATCAAGAATGAAAAAAAATAAAAAATATAAAACTTAGTGGTTTTACTTGGGGAGATGATGAGGAACTTGCTCTTTAAGTCATTGTATGTTCAGTAGTGTCAACTATAGGATCAGTTGTACGAATAATTTGTACTGTTTTCATTTCGCTAAATATAGATGTGTCCGCCACTAAAAACAACGTTTTTCATACATTTTTGGAGGACATTTTTCAAGGTCTGGGTCTTGTAAAATTTTTCGAAAATTGTTTTGTGAACTTAGAATAATTTTCAATAAAATCTTTACGGACTTATAAGAATTTGCAAAAGTTATTTTGCTAACTTTCATCTTCTTTATACTAATAATAGTAATCGCTTTTAGATTCTGTAAACCCAAGTGTAGCCGCCACCATAGTGGAGAATATTACGTCAACCGTAAACAGATGTAAGAAAGCGCTTTCATGTATTACTGGCACAGTTGAGTAATTTACATTCTTTCTCCTTTAGGTAGGTCACTAGCATGCGTGGCTTATGATCGTCCCGTAGTGGTGGGTGGACGAGTTAACATCATAAGCCGCGTTATGATACTATCGCGGGATGACACTCCCATCCTGATGAGGTTGCTGGGAGACCGACATCATACGAATCATGCACAGGATGTGATGGAGCTGCTCCAGGAAGGCGGTGCTGCCGGTGACCTGGTGGAGAGCGGGCAGTATTTCGACCAGGATGACTGTGAAATAGCGTTGCGGTTTTTGCATACACCACCTCCAGCGGACGATTTGGATGTGGTATTATCACGCACGTACGAGCAGGCAGACATGGGCGAAATACTGATCACCCTACAACTTGCACGTGAGCCGTATGAGAGGGTGCAGTCACCCGTGAGTGAAGATCAGGTAGTATTGTACCATGTCTTAAGTCCTGGCTGCATTTCAGAGTTTGGGGATCGATGGTCTCCACTTGCGGAAGATCGTTCAACATCAAGCTCTGTAGCGCAGTCGGTGCTGGGGAGAGGGGAACCTCCTATTACTCTGAGACCTGCATGCGTTGTAGATGAGCAATCGTCCGCATCTGCAACATATGCAGAGCGCAGAATAGTAGGGAATCCAGTTGAAGGTTTGATAAGCCCTGCTTCTACCGTAGAAGTTATGAAAATATATCCGAAAAAGAACACTGTCGCGTCCTACAGGTGTGGGATCACTTCAAGTGTAATACACTCGGTGATTATGCTGACATATATTTAAAATCAGACGTGTTGCTGTTGGCAGACGTGTTCGAAAACTTTAGGCGGCTATGGATAGACATGTATGGATTAGAACCAGCGCAGTATGTTACAATACCTGGATTGGCGTGGGATGCCATGTTGAAATGTACTAGAGTAGAGTTAGAATTACTGACTGATACGGATATGTACCACTTTTTTAAGAAAGGTATTCGTGGTGGAGTGAGTACTTGCGTTAAGCGAATAAGTATTGCTAACAACGAGTTTGTCCCAAATTATGACCCTAATCGTCCAAAAGTCTTTTTAGATTAGTTAGATGCCACGAATTTATACGGATGGAGTATGCGGCAACATCTACCTCATAATGGGTTTACGTGGTTAACTGAAGAGGAAATTCAAAACTTTGATGTACTGAAGATGATGATGCTGAGAGTTGGTATGTGCTAGAGGTAGATATACATATCCACACCACCTGCATGATGAACGCAATGATTATCCTTTTTGTCCCGAAATGATCTGCGCACCACATTCCAAGGAGGAAAAATTAATTTCTAACTTATGTGATAATACCAACTATGTTATACATTACCGATATTTAAAACAATGTATACAGCATGGGTTAATTGTTACTCATATTCATAGAGTTTTACGGTTTCGTCAAAGTCCTTGACTAGTACCATACATAGAACTTAATACAACTCTTCGAAATCAAGCCAAGAACAAATTCGAAAAGGATTTCTTTAAATGCATGAAGAACTGTGTGTTTGTTAAAACAATGAAGAATGTCGACAAAGAAGAGCAATAAAGTTATTAACACATTGGGAAAATAACGGACGTCGCATGGATTTAGCAGGGTACGTAGCAAAACCGCAATTTAAGAATTTTATTCAATTTACTGATAAATTATTTGCAGTGGAATTGTCCAAACAGGTCGTTACGTATCACAAACCCGTATATTTTGAATTTAGTATTTTAGATCTTTCCAAAATTATAATGTATCGATTTTTTTGCGATATCTTGCGCAGTCATTACGGTAATAATGTAACGTTGCTCTATACAGACACAGATTCTTTAATTGTCGAGATAACAACTGATGATGTGTATGTGCATATGCGGCATAATGTTGATGATTATGACACATCCAACTATCAAAACGGTCTGTATGGTATACAACGAATACATCTGTCGTTGGGAGAATGCAAGATGAGTATGCAGGGAAAGCTATTCAATATTTTTATGGAGCAGGATCAAAATCTTATTGTCTAAAGCTTGTTGATGATCAAGTGGTTAAGAAAGCGAAATGTGTTAAGAAAATCGTTATTCAAAAAGTGCTGACGGAGGTAGACTACAAATCTGTAGCGGAGGCGTCTGATAAAACAGTAATGTGTAAAATGTTCGTGTTTAGATCAACTTTGCATTATATATGCACTGAGATGTTATACAAAATCGCCTTACGTCCCAGGAAGACAAACGGTATTAATTTCGTGACACGTGTACAACATTGGCGTGGGGGCATTGGCGAATTCCGGAATTGGAAACGTCGATACTTTGAGCGGTCTACTAGAGGTTGCTAGGCAAATGAATTTGTATAATCCAGATATATATATATATATATATATATATTATCTCCATAATGAAGCTAGGAACATACATAAACATACATGTTAATGCGTATAATATCGATACAGCATTCCAAGTCGGCTACTTCATTTAGTAACTTTTTAGTGGAATATAGACTAATATTGTGTCATAATTCATTATCGAGAAGGTATATACAGAATGTACTCATATTGTGTGATATATAGAAGAAATAAACAAAATATATATTTTAAAAATTCTTGTTAAAAAAAAAGCTTTACTGCATTACATAAGTATCGTACAGATGGTATACGTTAGACAGAGCACAGTGACATAACGATTTACATGATAATAACAAACTGGTTGCAAAGGAGGAAGAGTAGGATGTTCCTCAAGTTCTATAACGGGTTGTGTAACAAATCTTCTGATGTAATCTGCTTTCTCTCTACCCTTGACGTAGATAGTATCTGTAGGTTGAATCAACCGACTGAGAATTTTGCGAAATTGGTGTGGTGGTGTATGCCCCTCTTCCCATTTTATACAATGTTGATTATGCATTAACCAAGTAGCTTGACGGCGACTCTCCGCGTCTAACGTATGCCGTGTATACGGCGATGTAAACATGTAGTGGGCTACATGTGTTCCATTAAAAATTGCGAGTTCTTTCGGTATAAAAACTTATAAAATTTTAAAGCCTTGCACGTCGACTTTGACGGGCATCGTATTCCAGCTGACTTACTGCTTTGGTTAACGCGTTATACGTAACTAAGCGATCGTGGAGTATAGCACAGTATGCTGTCGTATTCGCGGGTATGTTGACTGCTGTTTCGAATTCTATACGAAGTACTACTGCTTTAGAGTGTAATGTCTCTTTTTGATTCGAACAGTCTACCACTATCAATGGTGCGACTGCGTAAATTGATTAAACATTTCATACAATGTAGCCAAGAAATTATTATTGTAATTTACGTTTAAATTGTCATACGGATAACAATCCGTGTTAACGAATACCTTAATATTCTTTAGTGCACATTTATCGAATCTTTTCATATATATCTTGAGAAACATTATTTTCTCGCCCCGTTTGAAATCCGATAATAATGTATCTAGGTGTTTCTATACTAGTCGATGTTTTGATTGCCCATGTATGTTTATCTATGGTGGGAACTGCTGGATATGTGTGTGTTTCCCAACTTCTAAATGCTACTGGAGTATTTACATCTTTATCAATATACTTCGTTAACGCCAATTCCTCCGCTAATGCTGGAGTGATGTGCGGAACTTACCAATATATTTTATCTACGTTAACTTTTAGTATTTCATCTGCAGCAGTTCAAATTACCGCATCGGTATCAATGTTACTGAAAATTAAAACCAATTCTTGTCTGATGTTCAAAATCACTTTATTGTAGTCTTGATGGGTGTGGAGTTCGGAATTTACTATAGCATTATCAACAACAACTTTTTCGTTTACGTTTAATATACTCATTGTATTACTATGAAACCAAGACTTTGCAAGTATGCTCTATTCTGCGCTGTCAATGCTTTGAGGGTTGACCGCTTACTGACTCTCGCATCTCCACACTTCGATCTTCTATAGTTCACCTTGTTGTGGTTCTTTTCTTTAAATGTAATCCTATCGTTATGACTTCACCGTTGAAATTGACGAGGTCTCCGTCTTGGTCTACTATTTTAAGTGTTATGGTTGAAATGGTAGATGTATTTATACGTAAATAGATGACATGTAGAAGGGATCCAACTATTTTGTATCCCGCTGGTACACTGGGAAAAATTTGATGAATAATATGTGACGGCTCTCCATTTTTAAAAATTCCACTTGTTATACTGCATTCCATAATTAACGAATTAATCTTAATCATGTTAATATTTCAGAGGTGTGTAATTCATGACCTATATAAACTGTTTTGTTATATCCCAGCATAGGTCCTATAGAATTTTCTACATTAAAGTTAATATAATGTGTTGCTTTCATAGTGTTATTGTTCGCCCGTAAATTAAAAAATTTATTCGAACCCTTCACTGTATCATTTATCTGCTTATTCACAACCGCGATTTCGTATGATCCTAGCGGCACTGTAACTCTAGTTCCTTCAAATATCAGTTGGTTATTCTTGGAAGTAACGTTTTGTATAGTATTGAAAGATTCAAAACTAGTCAACCCCATTACATATTCCGACTCATTATCAAGATAAGTCGGTGGGTTAAAGTTGGCTTGCAAAATTCTGCTTGCATCGGTAAATGTAAATGTGTACGACATTACGATCAAGCAAATACTACTGAGGATGAAAACGAACCGTCATATAAAAATCGTAAGACTAAATGACCGCAATTGTATGTATTGAAGTTTTGAACCTTGGTATAGCTATAGTCAATCGTGTTCCTGCTACCATCACTTTTAAAATAGTGATTTAATTCTAATGGTGGTTTAATACGTCCTATGCTATCAAAATATATAATATGCCCATTACGCTTGATGTAAGCCGTCCGGTGTGTTCCCATGTTATTTTGATCATCCAGATTCACGATATCACATTCGTTCGTATGGATTCGTGTAGATAATTTATCTCGGACGTATATCCTTCTAAAATAGGAGATTTTTAATTTCTCAACAAATTTTGATAGCTGAACGTTGCTTATGGCGTGACGTGGTAGCTTCAGTGGGAGTTTTTTGAATACGGTTGTAGATATAGGCCTAAACCCCGCTTACAAGATTTTATATGTACGCCTTTTCCTTAGGTAGCTGCTTCCATTGCTTGTTTGTGTCGTTTGGTTTCTTCTAACGTTTTTGATGCGGGTTTTCCGTCAGTGACCGCTTTTACAACTGCGGCTACACCTCCACCCAAAGAACCTAAAGCTCCTAATGCTGCAAATAGGGGAATAAGAGGTATGAATCCCCCACGTTTTGGTATTCGTAATATTCTTCTCTTGGGTGTCAAGATTTTTTTATGTTTTAAAACGTTTAAGGCTTATTGTACCGTAGATTTTAACGATGACCGAGGTTTACCACCAACACGACGTCGCGCTAGAAGCACTGCTTTGTTGAATGAAATTGGTCTGTTTCTGTGAGAACGCTTCCTACGTCGTGATTTGATTCCTATTCCCATTGTTCTTTTTCCTTTCATTATACCGGCTATGGTTAATGCAGTTGCTCTTTCTCCAAAGGTGGCGTTTGAGGTACGAAATCCATTCCAAGCTTTTTGTTGCAAAGCCTTATCAGTTATGTGGCGATGCCTTAGATATATATATATATATATATATTACCCATACAAGTTATAGTTCAGTACTACAATGGGTGACACCGTTTCATTCCACAAGATACTGAATTACCTATAAAAAATTATGACATCTCTTTTAACAACAATCACTACTCAAAACATAGTAGTGTAGTAAAAGGGGGTTGTAAACGAGGTATAATAATCGGTCCATCAGGTTGCAGAAAAATAAATGTTATGATTACCTTATTAGAACATCCAAATGGTTTACGTTTTGAAAATGTTTATGTATACTGCAAATCTTTATATCAACCCAAATACCAGTACCTACGAAATTTACTTGCACCTTTAAAAAATATCGGGTATTACGAATACAGTGATAACAGTAACATTATATCCCCTAGTGATTCATGTAAAAACTCAATAATGATTTTTGATGATGTAGCATGCCATAAACGGAATGAAATAAGGGATCATTTCTGTTTTGGCAGACATCAAAACGTATTCTTCTATTCCAAAACAGCGTATACGTGATAATGCGAGTTTACTAGTTCTGTTTCAACAAGATAGCACCAATCTTAAGCATGTGCATGATGATCACGTTAACGTGGATATGGCATTTGATAGATTTTTAACCACCTGTGTTTCTTTTGCTGGCGTGACAAATTTGGACTTCTTGTGATTGATAAAGAGAGTGATGTTAATGCAGGTTGTTTCCGTAAGGGATTTGACTGTTACATTGCATTATAAATACTGCACCTGTTATGTAAACATGCTGTCGTAATAGAGGAGCGCTTAGTATAAGACATTTTGCGCGCTCGCAAGAGTGTACAACAAAAATATGCTAGTTTAAAGGAAGACACTGCACTTACAGAGCGTGCAATGGAGGCATACTATAAACCTATAACACAACCTTTGAAACAATTGATTACTAAACAAGATGGTTCTCTCGTCAAAGCTGAACCCTTTACATCAGAATTCGGAAAAACTGAGGCTGTTGCACATGAAAAGGAGGTCTTTTTACATCATACACCTAAAACATCTCAAACTCGGAAGGCACCACTTATTCTTGTTCCTGACGCCATTACACAAGTTTAAGAGAAAACTGTGGTTGCTGATACCACACATGATGACAAGAGGGAGATTCCTACTTTACGACAATTGAAATCAGAACTGTTAGCTGCTGGATCTCAACCGGCCTTTGAAGAGTACCTTAGTCAGTATGAAAGATTAGCGAAATATTATGTGGAAGGTATATTTAGAGATCCCGAAGATGAGTATGGTTTAACATACGATGTACACTTTCTTCCCGAAAAAGAGAAACTTTTTATTGGTGATGCTAAACTAGACTTTGTTGTTGGAGAGAAATTTCGTATCGCTCTTCCTGATGGATCATCATTAGATTATGATGGAACTCCGGGATTATGTGAGATACTATTTAAAAAAGTTCCTACGGATACAAAAAGACTGATCTGCAGCAATACAGTGACATTTTGCGCCTCACAAATGCTGCTCGACGTAATTATAACCCAGATGACCAAAGCCAAGGCACTAATAGTAGGATATACATTGAGATCATTAAACCATAACTTCAACCTAGAAAACGACCCACTACATCAACACCTCCTGCCACAAGATCTCGCACAACTTCTGTCTCCAAGAGAGAGGGTGGAATGCAACTATTACGATATAATAACAAAGCGATTGAATTTGTACCTTGGAATGATCCGAATAAAGTAGTGGATTGGTTACGGGAGTTATTGGGATCAATGTCGGCAGGAAATACTAGCAATCACAACGAAATAATATATATATATATATATATATATATATATATATATATATATATATATATATATATATATATATATATATATATATATATATATATATATATATTAGACAGTTCTAAAGCTAAAGTAATAAAGTAGAATCTCTTGTTATGAACCTATTACTATATTGATTTCATTTCATTATTACAACGACCATCACTATAGATACTACTACATATGCAGCACTGATGTCGATAGATAAATTTGGCGGACACCTTCATCATCAAATGACAATAGACAAATTTGGTAAACGTATTGTTCAGAATTCTTGTGATCTTCATTACGAACATTTCATTTCTTTCTCTGGAATAGCCAGTAAAAGGAGAATTAGTATTCCTGTTGGTATAGCTGACACCTATACCTTTCCCTGTAATGTAACGAGGGTACCGTAGTGTATAGCAAGGGCAGTCCTCCGGGTCTCGAGCTGAACATAAATGGTAAAAAGTTTGCGCTTGCTAGGGTTATAATTGGTCACCACATAACCAGGAAAACCGCAATTACAGAGACTACACCAGAGTTTATACAGTTTGCAACTGTCACCATGTTCCATGTAGAGCTCGCAGTACAATCCAAAGTGTTAAATTGAGTAAAGCTGATGTTGAAGAACTGCACAAGCCAGCAGGAAGAAATTTTCCGGGGCGTTGTGTGGTACTTAAGGGTTTAAATGATCTGTTTCAAGCTGATTTAGTAGAAATGATACCTTATGCCCGGGTAAATAAAGGACATGGGAATGGAGTTTTATAATGCTGAGTTTAAAAAAGTAATGAAAAAATTTAATATTAATCATTACAGCAGTTATTCAAACTTTAAGAGTAGCATAGTTAAAGCAATAATATGGAAAACGTTCAGTATGCAAGATTCCTATAAATGACTATCAATATTACCTCAAATTGTTGCGGATTATAATTCAAGAAAGCATAGAACCACCGAATATAAACCTATAGATGTAACGGAAAAAATGCTACCTCTGTTTTGAAACATTTAAAATGTCATAAAGTTCTTGACCGCAAGACGCCTAAATTTAAAATGGGGGATTATGTACGTATTAGCAAATGCAGAAGCATATTCTCTACGTTCTGTACGATTCCTTTTATATATTGTAATATTATTATGTAATAAATAACTCTTTTTTTATTTAAAATTTTTTTTATTTATTATTAATACATACAATACTATGCACTACTAAAGCGTACACAATCACGATGTTGCTTTTCCAGGACAGCTGAAATTATTTTACTACACTCTTCTATTCTTTTCCTAAAGCGTGCAGAGTCTCTAGCTAACTGTTCCCATTCTCCTATTCGCTCCCATTCTACTACATCGTGAACTACGTTTTTGAGCCCATTAATGCAGACCCCCTTCACTTGTGTTGTCATCTGTTGAAATATAATTCGGTAAATGACATTCTATTTCATGTACAAATTGTTTCAAAGATATCTCTCTAAGTTCTTCTATTAATCGCTTCATACAACAAATGCACTCTACACCATCGTCATGCAATTGAAAATATTTTTCACACAGCCGTATCCCACTACTATACTAGATTATCTAAGTAGTCATCACTAAACGTGCCCCGTCCGTACACTTTTTCATGTTCAACATCTAATTCTAATGATTAAAATTGATATATTAGTCTTTGCACTGCACTAACACAATCTACAGCCTTGGGCCACGACTGTGCACTATAACACATCCACATATTGACTAAACATTTATTATTATCCCTATTCTCGATATACGATATACCCCCACTTATTACTTAACGGCAATATCAATCAATATCAATTTGCTCCTTAGCAAATTCTACAATTTGCATAACACATGCTATATTGAGATCAAATATATCTTGTAATGGAACTATTAACCTGTATATGTCAACATCATGCAGTTCCGCTGCCGCATGTCTTATTTTATTATAAAATTTAAGAAATTCCATAGTAGGTACTAAATCCAATCCGTAACTGACTATCTTAAGAAGTCTCCATAACTGTTCTATAGACTCCCATCCTAAATAGATTTCTGATTCTTCACAATCAGAGATGTGTATAATTTTCTTCTTGTTAATAGTTTCATACAATATCGTTTTCGAACCCATCTTAGTAGATAGCCATGTCCCTTCAGGTGTGCAGAAATAATTTGTAATTATCCCTTGATTATCCATAAGCATGTGCCATTCCTGCTTATCAAACACCACTCCATTACTCTTAGATCGACCAAGTTTCACGACTGGTTCAAAATTGAATTGGTGTGACATACCAACACTAACATACTTCGATTTACTTTTATTTAAAAGATACTGCACATCGCTAATTACAATATCACGACATCCTCTTGAATTCATAACACTCACAATCTTTGCCTTTTCTACCGCTTGACGTAGTATGTTCTCCATTACATACAATGCTGGTTTCACATGTACTCCCTCTGCATTTATATCCTAATTTCCCCACTATTTCTACCGTCAAGGTTACCTGCTTCAATTTGATCGCCACACTACACGTTACTTCAGCAATCCTACCGTTTCAAGGCCTTCCTTCACGACGTTTCTGCAAGGTGGGCAGGATCACACCAACCACTTCAAGGATGTGTTCTTTACCTTTCCGGCCCCCACATTTTCAAAGTCTGCCATTATCCAGGTTCACTCAATTACAATGTCCTCCATTCTCACGTTTACCACTATTCCAAGGTTATCATTTTCAAGGTTCACACACCCTCAAGGTTGTCAAAACCTCAAGGTTCCCACACTTACGATGTCCTCCACCTCTCACGTTTACCACTTTTACAAGGTTACACAATACCGATATCAATCATGTCATTTTTCAAGGTTAACTATACATATTTTTTGAAGGTCACTCCTTTATTTAAAAGTAGGGGTAACTACAATTATAGTCTCGTGTTATTTCCAACAGTGTCAATATGTCTGCTACCCCAGTACAAAACAATTGGGATGATAGGTAGTGCTACCAACCATTATCACTCCTTAATCTGAGTGTACGGTGAGCATATGAAATAATTCCAAACTGGGTGCAATTCGAAAAAAAGGGACTACTGCCTTCTACGACATTAGAAGCGCAGTGGAATACTGAATGGTTTTCCCACTTAGATAAACGAATTCGCTACTTTCACCATCATGCCTTCATGAGTAATTTGGGATATTATTTACACATTTGGCCTCCATACTCGTTATCATCTTGCTGGCCATATGCATTTATGCTACGACTGTTACAAAGCATTGCAACCAAGTAAATACCGAGTTATTGATCACCATACACATATGGATAGATGGGTCGCAATTTAACACATGTCACACGAAGAATATGGGTGCTCATCGTGTAGAGCGCTCCTAACAATGCTGCACGAGGTATATGAAGTTGATTCATGCATTCTCTGCGGTGAAGTGTATTATTTGGACAATTAGTTTTTTTTTTATACTGTATATATTGTATATAATAAATTATTTCCTGTTAGTATCTTACTGTGTTCTCCGGTGAGAACATGTGTGACGTGACACCAACATTTCATTATCCACAGTATTACAATTGTTTCGATAAACGTTTACTTACGTATCGAACATGGTCTGGAGTTCACTCACCTCCATCGCTTGCAGCAGCAGGATTCATTTCCATATCTTCAGACGATACCGTTAAATGCTTCATGTGTGGTGTTCGAATAAATCAATGGCGGTCATTGACACTCCGCTACAGGAGCATCTCCGATGGGCACCACACTGCACGTACGCTCAATTACTTGCACCACGTCCTTGCAGGTGTAATGATACAGAAGTGGAAAGGACCTTTTGCACTTGTACTAAATCAAAATATTTTATTCCTAGAGAAAATCATATATCTGAATAGTACACTGATTCCATTTGTACATACAACAAATAAATATATTAGCATATCATTATTTTTTTTAAATTTGGTTCTAAGTGTGGTATCAGAGAAGTGTAAAAAATTACATGAGCAAGCCTTGAAAAAGTGAGATGGCTATCTGAGTACGTAGGGTGCGCAAATAGCCTTGAGAATGTGTTGAATGTTAGTGACCTACGCATGTTGTTTAGCCTTGGAGCTGTGGTACTCTTAGAAATGTGCGACCTTGGGAATTTTGTGTATAAACGTGGCCTATTTCTTTCCCAACCTTGAGCCGGTGGTAGCTTGAAATTGTGGTGTGTTCCAAAAGTCTCCAATCTTACCTATTACAGTTATCTTCGTCAGTAATAAATTATCTATTACAACTGTTAAAGATGTTGAAACAATTTTGTGAAAGTTGAAAAATTAGAACATAAACATAAGCCTTCTATTAATATAACAGTTTGAGAATCGTATAAAGCTAACATTTTTCATCGTTAGTCTTCGACCGTTAGAGGGTATTCTGATTTGTCATCTTTAAGAGAGTTTAACGATATTTAACTTTTAATGATCTAGTTATTCTTTACTAAAATTGAAGTCTACAGTTGGCTTTATACGTTTCTCAAAGTGTTATATTAATAGCAGGGTTGTGTTTATGTTTTAATTTTTCAACGTTCACAAAATTATTTCAACATCGTTAACAATTTTAATAGATAATTTACTAATGACGAAGATTACTGCAAGTGTTATCGAAACATTTAGATTGTATAATATACAAATACACCATTAAAAAAATCCAAAAAAAGAAGTATTTTAATATTGTATTTACTATATATTTTTATTTTAAGATTTCTCCTGTACTTTCTTGTACTCGCTAATTCTTGATTTTGATTACATTTTCTCATTTAAAGAGGATCTGCAGCACTGCTGGAGTTTCAGCTGTTATTCTCGAATTAACTTTGCATCTTTGAATGAAACTTTTTTTTTTAATTGTTTATTAAGTTTACTTAAGCGTTACTTTCTGTATTTATATTTAAATTTTATACCCGTTACCATATTGGACCTCTGTCACCGTAAAATTAAAATTCTTCCCGTATATTTTAAGCAGTTGAGAATTGCAACGTTACTTTCATCTGTTGTCGTTCCTTTCTCTTTGTCAATCCCAATTAAATTTTGTTTTATTTTCTACTTTAAACACATCGTGATCTGTACATATTGGTAAATAACTATATGATATGAAAAGGATTATTATGCCGAGAAACAAAAGACAGAGTAAGTTCTTTGAGTCAAAATGTTCCGTAAAACTAAAAGTTGAACTTACTGTATTTAATAACATCCTCGCGTTTCAAACGCGTTCTTTCCCCAATTCAAGTTCCTTTCGCTTGTACAAATATAAGACTTGACGGTAGTGGCTGTTGTCCCGGTTTTCAACCTCCAATTTTCGGTACTAAATTATTTTTGTTTTATCTCAGCATTTCAGTATCCAAAAATTGAATTCCGTTGGTAATTCTAGTGATCAGTAGGGAACCAATTTTACATATCGTACCTCGATATTTTAATGTATCATTTGATTTGTTGACTCGGAAATTCAAGCTAGTCAGTTAAACAATTACGTATATAAGAAAAATATGGTATTCTTTTCATTATAATTAATACGTAGCTGCTGATACTGAGCAAGCAAGACCCTACTATTGACACAATTCCTTAACTAGTACATAATTATGTTATAAGATGATTCAATTAATACCTACTTAAATTAATATTATTACTATGCTATGCGCAAATATAATACCTAGGTATTGTGTAAAGCGTTAACAAAAAGTTTATGACTTAAGTATGTTGTTTTGCTAATAGACATAGATTTAATTCTAGTATGGAGGAAATACTGTGCGATTCTCCAATTTTGTCAAATCTCTATTGTGATGTGGTTAATCACAAATGTATTATTTCCATCGTCGCCAAAAATCGAATTTGCCCAAAATCCCTATTCAAGATATATTTATGGTTTCACCGTTTACATAATTTTAAGTTGGTCTGGCTCGTTATGCATGGTTGCGCGGAGATATACGCTGGTTGTTTATTTTATAAGATAAATAGTCAAGAATTATCTTATTGTTTTGGTTGCATTTATTGTGTTCCGGTCATTATGACCCGGGAGCCATAGTTGTCGTTAAATTAATATAACAGTAAATAATAATACGAAATAAGATGTAGTATTTATTATTTATTACATTTTATTGTGTTATTTTATTTTTATTACATATTATAAATGTTATGTAAAGAACAACTGAAAAACGTAGTAGTTAGGTATATACATTTATTTGTTACAGTCTTGACAGTAATAATATACATGAGGTTTACATAGGTATTTTGAGCAATTACAACATACCATATTAGTTATATTATCATTTACAGAGGGACAAAAATTACATCTTTTACGCTTGGTTGTGGTTGATTGTTCCCTTACTTCGGCATTACTGGTTGAAGAACGTGACTTTATAACCATTTCAGCTGCTGGAATACTTTGAGGGAGACGTTTTCTTTCTTGCAATAATGGAGTGATCAAGGAATTACCCAATTCTTCAAGAAATATTCGCCGTTTTGTAAGTTTTCCAGCAATTCCAGGTTCGAGATACTTCGCACCACAGAACATAAGTGTTGTAAGCTAAAACGTCCATGATATTGTAAAAGGTAGTCATTGGCCATCTTTTACTTTGCCGTCTGCATGTGTATGTTATTATTAACTTGTCTAACGTGTCTACAGCACCTTTAGTATTGTTGTAATCTAAAATCATAAACGGGTTTTTATGGTCTTGCTTACACACTCCGTTATAAGGGTGCATGGTGCTCATGAGCGTAACATCTTTATTCCGTTTCGGAATATAGGAAACTATCGACATGTCCTTGGTAAAGTAAAATTTTGAAGAAAGAACTTCTTTCCTGTTGCAGACCAATGCGGCTGGCAATTCAGGCTTATTTTTGCGAATAGTGCCAAGCATGGTCATTTTTCTTTTCAATAGCATCTGCCCCAGATCGTACGAAGTAAAAAAATTATCACAAGTTACGTTGTGACCTTTTAGACCATAAATCTAGCACAACCCTTTTACCTTGGCTTCTCTCTGGAGGTTCTCCTTCTTTTTTCCCGAGGTAAACTTGCATGTTATATGCATAAGCAGTTACAGAATCGCATAAAGTCCAAATCTTGACTCCGTATTTAGCAGGTTTATTCGCGATGTACTGTCTAAAAGGACAACGGCCTCTAAAAGGTACCAGTTGCTCATCTACTGTTACATTTTCGTGAACATTACAGAGCTTAGGTAGAATTGCAACCCATTCATCCCACGCATGGTACAAATATAAGGCATTTGCCCCAGATCGTACGAGGTAAAAAATTATCACAAGTTACGTTGTGACTTTTTAGACCATAAATCTAGCACAACTCTTTTACCTTGGCTTCTCTCTGGAGGTTCACCTTCTTTTTTCCCGAGGTAAACTTGCATGTTATATGCATAAGCAGTTACAGAATCGCATAAAGTCCAAATCTTGACTCCGTATTTGCAGTTTATTCGCGACGTACTGTCTAAAAGGACAACGGCCTCTAAAAGGTACCAGTTGCTCACCTATTGTTACATTTTCGTGAACATTACAGAGCCTAGGTAAAATTGCAACCCATTCATCCCACGCATGGTACAAATATAAGGCAAAATGGGTGGAATTAGCTATTCCGCAAAACTGGAATGTATTAAACGTTGTTTGAAAATGTAAGCTTTCACCATTATTACACTTTAAAGTACTTATCTTTTTTGGGCTTTTTATGGCGTGTTTTTATATTTAAGTTATACAATCTGAACGTTTCGATAACAATTACAGTTATCTTCGTCAGTAGTAATATCTATTAAAATTGTTAAAGATGTTAAAACAATTTTATGAAAGTTGAAAAATTAAAACATAAACATTAACCTGCTATTAATATAGCAGTTTGAGAAACGTATAAAGCCAACTATGGAATTAAATTTTAGTAAAGATTAACTAGATCATTAAAAATTAAATGTTATTAAACAGAAGGCTAACACAACCACAAAACGTATGAGGTTTTGTAGATTAGGCTAATCAGAGAAATCTGCGGTAGCTGACCATGCCTAAAATAATTTACATCATGACAATTAATTTGATAATATGTAAATAAAAACAAGCTCATTATTATGTTCCTTTACAACGTGAAGCTACTGAGGTATACTAATATCCTAATAATTCCAATAGACAAGAAGAAAATCGACGTTGAAATAGGTTTTGGCATCTTATAATTAAAAAGAGGCATACTGGTACGTCTTAATTCTAATTTTAACTTCAGATTTTGGTATGTCTAGGCTTTGCTGCGTTTTTTCCTAGACCTTGAAGTAAATCCTTTACCAATTATATGTTAAATTGCCACAGCAGTATAATTTAACATTGTGTTTTCATTGTTGAATAAAACTTGCATTTATTAATAAGGCTATTTCTTTGTTAGATTTGACTGGACTATTTTAATTGATATCAAGCTTATATTTGTGAATGCTTTTATCAATTTCAAATTTAAGTTTAACAATACTTAATTTATTAATAATCCAGTTATTTTTTACTAAAATTGTATTCAATAGTTAGCTTTATACGGAAATGAAACTGTTATATTAATAGCAGGCTTATGTTTGCGTTTTCAATTTTTCAAATTTCACAAAATTGTTTCAACATGTTAAACAATTTTGACAGATAGTATTACTACTAACGAAGATAACTGTAATTGTTATCGAAATGTTTAGATTGTATAACAAATATAAAAATACACCATAAAAAAATCCAAAAAGTTAAGTATTTTTAATATTAAACGTTGTTGTTCTTATAATATTGCACACTATGTAAATCATATGTCAATTCCTTCCTTGATTTGTCGTTTTATTTCTTTAGAAACAGATTACACCAAATATTGATCACACGAGTATAATGCCAGATTAGTCGGAGAACGTGAGAGAATTAAAAAAATTACAAATATACAGTAAAACAATAACCACCAATATTGGTCCGCTCAGAGTCGTATATTCTAACAAGACAATAAAAGCAAGGCATGTAGTAGCAATACATAGTTTATTAATAAATAAATAAATAAATGAGTAAATTATCAATATCAAAAAAGCACAAATAAATCAAACAATTCATAAATAATAACAATTAAGAGATCAAGTACACTGCAAATTATATGACCATACTTTTCATGATAATCTGTAATTATATAAACAATGTAAAAATAATTAAACCACTTAGCTTTTGGGTTTTAAGTGGTGTATTTTTATATTTATGTTTATATGAATCTATACGTTTCCATAACAATTACAGTTATCATCCTTAGCAGTAGTAATGTCTCTAAAAAAGCGTTAGAACAAATTTATGAAAAAGATGAAAACGCAAAGATGAGCCTGCTATTAATATATCAGTTTGATAAACGTGTAAAGCCAACTATGGAGTCTAGTAAATTAAACATTGTTAAACTGACTTGAAGATTACAAATCAGAACACCCTCTAACGGTCGAAGGCTAACAGTGAAAAACGTCATAATCAAGGAGAAACTTTAACAAAATTTAGCCAGATTAAGATGTAAGTGTGAAGTTGTAAAAAGCTTTAATTTGAAATTGATAAAAGCATTCACAAATTGAAACTTGACGTACCAATTAAAGATCTAGTCAAATCTTACAAAGAAATAGTCTTTTGTTAATACTTACAATTGGTATTTTACAGTGAAAACACAATGTAGTACGTTTAATATAAGTTTTAATTTTAATTTCAACTACAGATGTTGTTATTGGAGTGCTGTAGTATCTTGACGTGTAATTGGCAAAGAATTTATTTCAAGGTGTATGAAAAATACAGAAAAATATGTAAAAACACCGGAAGCTAAAGTTAAAATTAAGACGTGTCTGTTTTTAATTATTGCTTATTGAAGTTATGAGGATTTTTATTTATCTCAATAGCTTCACGTTGTAAACGAACATAATAATGAGTTTTGTGATTCCAATGTATACTTTTCCACAAGAAAAAGATAACTTATGCACTCCGAAAGATGATAATGGATTTGAAACATCTTTAGGTGACCTTAAATGTCTTTTAATTTTTCATGTAGGTTGAAAAACAGTCCTAATACCATGACCTATTAGGATTTTTTCAATTCTATCTGTAGCATTAGTTATAATAGGAAGAAAAGCAGTACCAACATTAAGCACTAGTTTTTCTTTATGGTTATGCCTGGCAGGTGTAACAACATTATTGATATCTTTAAGTGAATGTCCATTGGCTTGTAGTGGTTTTGTTAAGTATCATAAAAACAACCTACAACACTTTAGCTTGTGTTAGAATAGAATTATCGTTTAACCATCACACAATTATGTGCAGTAAACGGTGTACCAATTGATTGTTAATAACTCTACAGTTACCAAATTCTCTCGTGGAATCTTAAAAACAAACTCCTATACTCGAGTTTCACTTAAATCCTACTCAGTTCGGAACAGAGATACAACTTGGACAGCCCTTTTACCAACAACTTGGAGAGAATTTGATTTTACTACTTGACTGCACCCACGTACTTAGGACCAGATAACAACAGCTGAATTGAGAACTTTAATCCCCAACGTTTCTCTCACCCATACTTACTTGATAGATCACCATGTAAAGACCAAACATACAATCACAACATAAGTCTAACAATTAGTTCGAAAAAGACACGAAATTTAAAAATGTACATCGAAACCTTTATACAATTGTCTGAACATAAAAATCTAAAAAAGGGAACAGTAGGTAACTTGTAACGTTCATATTTATCATAATTAATACGAATAGAATATATTAACATTATGACCACAAAGTAAACGTTAATTCAAACAAAGGGTTATTACAACAGGAAAATAAAATAAAATAATTACGTTATCACTAAAGAATATGTGCTGGTATCTTGCCGATATGGTACCTGAGGCGCTCATCTCATGATTAGCCCAGCGTTATTTACATCGACTACTAAGATTTGTAATGTTATTTATCAATATTAAGAAAGTTTAAAAGAAACCGCAAAAGAACATGTAAGTCTTATAATATTAAGCGCAATGGGTTTAAATGTCCAATAATTTTCATTATGAAAAATATGTTACAGTATTCTTAAATGAAGGCAAAAAGGTAGCTGTAGTGGTAGGTATAGATAATACCATTTTATAATTATTTTTGATTAGTACATTTCGCAGAATTGCACATTACGTAAGAATGTGTGGCATCCTACAACTTGTTCCTGCTATCACCAATTGTTATTGCATTACTCAGCTTTTCTGTGAGCTCCAATTCATTAATATGGCCTAAGAGAAGAAATGCTCTAGTACTTCAAAGACGGCCAGACTTCTTCTTTTAGCAGGACAAGTCCTGTTTTTTATTTTAAAATTTTTGCCCTGTATATTTTTTACTGAAACCGGCAAAATGTTCGCTTTTTATGTAACCAATAAAGAAATTGCTTTATTGTGAGACATGGAGATGGTTTGCCGTTCTTGTACATATAAGTTTTTTCAAAGATAGAAATAGCTAGAGTGTGCTTAAAACCAAAGCATAATACGCATATTCATTGCATTGTCACTATGCTCTAGCTTGCTAAAAACGGTATACTTTGCTATGAACTGCCCGTTTGGCCCCAGCACGGTACATCGTGCCGAACAGCCTTGATGTGGGAGCAATCCATTGCTTTATGCTCCCGCTTTTAGGAAAACAATTCAAAAAGAAAGGTGAATACAGTCTTATCAATATAATCACCTAGCCATGCTTAGGATTGAACAATTAGTCATATGTTTCAGTGAAACAATCGAGTGAAGGGTGTGGAAAACAGTATTAGTTACACATTATCAGCTAAAGACTATGTATTAAATCAAAGACATGTTTTAAAAAACATTTTCTTTGACAAATATAAATAACCTAGTTTTTGTAATATTTGTTAAACGTGAATTTATTTCGTTTTAAAGATTAGTGCTATCCAGTCCTCTACCTCGTTCAAATATGGCCAGTCTACAAGTGGCAATGTTTGTGCATAACTATGTTTGAATAATTTTAAAATAATATTTGTAAATGATATAGGGGCATTATACAAATCATTTTTAATTAATATTTCACCTTTACACTACGGTTTGAAAACTTCTTTAAATGAATGTGAACGATCATTACTGGCACCCTAATAATTGCTTTATGTTCCTATGTAATCTCCTAACACAATAATACGTCTTGCCCAACGTGTTTCCAGTAATTCCATTCCTTCCTTTTAATGTTTTAGAAGCTCCTTAAAATAGGTGTTAACTACCGTAATATCTCCTCATTTGTCTTGAAACGCTATCCAGCTGCAATTTTTTTTCAATTTGGAAAAGAGGTATAGTCGGACGGTGCTAAAACTGGCAAATAGTGCCGAAAGTCCAGCACTTCACATCTCAATTGGGCGAATTTAGCGATTGAAATATAACTTTTAGGAAGATGTGCATTATAATGATGATAAAGCACGTTTTTCTTGATAGAGCTTAGAAGGTTTCTATAGTAGTTTTTCAAGTAATCAACCAAAAGTTTTCCGCTTTAATCTCAAAGTACTGACTCCTATAACCTTTCCAGCTGAGAAAAATTGCTTCACCTTCTTGGGAGATGAACAATCAACTTCTGTTCTGGGCCGCAGTTTCGATGTTGGTGGATCATGCTTCGTCGGTAGTGACAACGTAGAAATTCCTCCCTAGTATTGTTGAAATGGTACAAACAGCTCGTTTTGGTCAACAGATTGCAAACTGGTACCCATCTAGCGCATTGTTTATTCATTTTAAAATTTATCGTTAAAATGTGATAAAGGTTAGTTTCGGCCTACTTCCACAAGCCGATCAACTCAGCTTATATGAAACCACAGTTACAAAACACTTATAATACAGAAGCCAACGCACTAACATTCACCCGGCTGTCTGCAGGAACCATATCGTTTGTTTTTTGGACGATTTCCGACACAGCCACGTTTAAATATTACAGCCCCCCTCGATATAATAGAAAATTATAGTTTAGTTTCCAACAACACTCTTTGTAACCTTTCATGAAATTCCTCGGCACAAAATTCTTCCAAAACAAAAAACCTAGTCGTTGAACGCACTTATGAGCGCCTGCGTTACACAGAATAAATTGTCCTAGTAAAATGGAATTTTGATAGGCGAAATGATATTTTTCAATAGGCACTACACATTAGGGGCTACTAGCACCGCATTTTTTAAATCATCTTCACACGTGGTTTGAGAGAACTTTTTAAAAGGGGGAAGGAATTTACTTGTTTAAGCGGCTGAAGACTTCAAAGTTGATTACTTGAAAAGCAAACCGTCAGTTTTTTTTTTTAACTTTAATTTTCGAATTGCGTAGTTAAAAAGGTTGTATAAATGGCAAGTTACAAAATTAAAACAGAAATAGAATTAAAAGCATTTTATTAATTGTTTGTATGTTACAATTTTATGTTGCAGAAACTGTTGTAATTCAACTATTATGTACTGATAATTTTAATTTCATCGTGATCCACAACTTAAATGTGCAGTAACCTGCACCGTTGCCATTCTTGTGGATGTGGGCCATACATTTGAGTAATTACATTGAATTACCCATTCAGGTATAATATGAATTTTCATTTTGAAATAATTCCACGTAGCTTTATATTGTATTTGTGTGTAACAGCAAATTAATTTGATAGTTATTTTATTTAATGATGTTACGTGATATAGCACAAATTTCTCGTTTTTTTTTGTATTTTAATTATCTAATAAAAACGAGCGATGCTCAACAAAATACGAAGATCCAGTTTATAGCTGTGGATGTATTTCTAATACCGCTTACGATCTGTTAAAGAGAAGAGTTTTCAATGTACAATATACAGGTTTCTAATGAGTAATCATTGATTCAAAACTTCATACATTTCTGAAAACTTCAATGGTACATAATTTGTGCTACAGTGCTGGTACCATCCCCAAGTTAATCCTACCGAAAGAACTATTGGCACTACAATTTCCTCGTAAATTATAGATCGCTAATGAGATGATGATGTTTCCGAGATTGCCCACGCGATTCGTATGACTCGTCATGAAGTAACACAAACCTCTCTGGATTTCTCACGTTTGGTCGGCATGTCGCAGTAACAAGAGATTTTTACGGTACTCTCCATCTTTTGGATGTCAATGTGTATCTTTGACATCTCTTAGGACCTATTGATAAAGTGAAGTAAATTAAATGTTGATATTACTGTACCTTAATAATACTTTAAATACTTGTTTGAAATGTTTCAATTGTGTGACAAGTCAGATATTTCAATACTTGCTTTTGTTATAGAATTTAACTGATGAATGATTATGTATTTTACTACTACGTACGGTGTTTGGCTAACCAACGTACAATAATGTAACACTATATATTTAGATCAGTTCAGCGTTTGGAGCACCAGGTGATTAAATATACACGCAATTAACAACAGTTTTGTGGTATATTTATATAGTGATGCGACGAGGATACAACTTTATTGTTTGTGTATAAATATGTGGACATCAATTAATTATTGAAAACCACCAGTTGCGTAAAATCTCAAAGAAAACTGATAATGGTCGCTTCACAAAAATTAATTTATTTCGCAAAAAAACAGGGTTATATTTCTTTACCAAGAGCGCAAACCCAATTGATGACAGTTTCTTTGTTTATAGTCTATACATTTCCTAATGTGTGTAGAGTAAGATCTTCAATGGATCCTCTCTATTCCGAATTGTATATAGGTATGTATTCTTTTTTTGCGACATGGCGGTTCTTGTTTAGAAGTATCACTTAACAAAGGAAGATATTGATCTATTTATTATGGAAAATAATGTATAATAAATTAGATTTTATTATTTTTGTACTTAAATATGCTCAAAAACATTAAAAAAAAACAAAAATTGTTTGAATATTTTTTTAACTGTAAGGTATTATGCCAATAATCAAAAATTATCTTAAGAATTATTTGATTTTGTAGGATTAAACATTTTTGGTTTGCGCAACCAAAGTAAAAGATAATCACATATGAATGAATCAGTTTGTTTTAGGCAGCATTTAGAGACCGTGGTATGTTTTGACGGTCCAGGTGAAAACCAAAACTTAATTTTAATATGAGCAAATTGACCTCATTTAGTTCATTATTATTTAGATACATAGTGTTTGTATTTTGAGGCTTCAATAAAGTTATTTTATCCTATCTCTATTCTTATACTGAATCCAGATTGTATATATTTACTCATTTAATTGATATTAAAAGTTCGATTATCGTGTGTATTTGAATTTATTGTGCCAAGTGGTCAACACTTAGAATTTACAAATTAAATAATAAGATCTAAAGTTGTAATCACATTGTACAACAAACATACATATCAATCATGGACATGGCAGATATTCTGATCGAAAAAATATTATCCCAAAAGGTAGGGATACGGTCTATTGTACTCGGGAATTTCTAATTTTCAGTCGTAACATTTGATGGATTAGAAAGTGCTAAATTTCATAAGCGATATCTTTTTCTGCAACAAAAGTATGCTTTGTTTTTGTAAAGAACATGTAATTAACCTCTTGAGATGTTAAAATAGGTGGGAACATCTCTCTCCGTTGGAACGTCTAAACTCTCAACATATCGTACTAAATAATTCGTTGTCTTTAAATAAAGTTATAATGTGAAACTCTTTAGTATGTTTCAAGCTATGTTTACTTTTAAACTGGGTACATTAATGCATAAACTATTTGACTATAAGTCATATAAGGATGGGCGTAACGATAAATATGTTAAATAAATGAAATGCAAAGGAGTCTACTAATGAACCTTATAATTATCAGTGTTAATGAATACACGAAGTTGATTAGTACAGATATACCGTATTATCGCCTGGTATGACACCGATAAGAGGAGTCATCATCTGTAAGCACTTCATTAAAAAAGTCAACAAGTATCTCCTAAATTAGGTTTTTCGGAAAAACATACGCACATGACAATGATACAGTTTTCAGGCATTTACTTAAATACCAATTACGTTATTTGATTGTGATGGATAACTAGCACCCATCACAAGTTTCTCCGTGTATATGGCATAGATTCGAGAACTTGGTGAGTACTAAATAATTCGTTGTCTTCAGTTGAAGTTACAGCGTTAAACTCTTTAACACTTTTATAAGGTAAACTTCCATATTTTTGCGAGTTTGTTAATCGGAAGTATGTTAAATATAATGTCTCTTAATGGTTGTGAAAAGTTTGGTGAGTAACAGGTAAATTATTATTGTAAACGTAAGTTACGCATGCATTGATAAAACAACAAGGTAATGTTAAAATTTTAAACAATTTAGAAACTTGTCGGCAATCTGCTCGGTATTGAAGATTCGCGAAGATCACCTTTCTTTGTAACGATAATATTCTTAAAGCTGCACTTGATGAACTCCAGAGTATTATACCGTAGGTTATAAGGGAATGGAAATGTGAATAGTAGGTCATTCTTACATTATCTAATGTAAGTATGGTTTTTAATTTTCTAATTAAAAAAAAATTTCTATTTAATTTTGTTGCCAGATAGTCAACAAGGGAAGACCAAGTTAACTTGCAATCAAGATAAATTCCCAACAATTTAACACTTTCAGTATTTCCAGACAGGGGACGTAAACTATGACGAATATTTTGCGTTTTGTTTTTGTGTATTGTTAACCCATCCGCCTGCACCCAATTATTTAGTTCTAGTTCCGTTTTCTTTGAGGAAGTTATCATATCTTATAATGTGTCACTTAAGTTAATTGTGGTTGTGTCATCAGCGTAAAGTATTAAGTGAGAACAGCTAATATTAGTGAGAAGATCTTTTATGAATATTGAGAAGATCGAAGGGCCTAACATCGAACCGTGAGGCACACCACAACTAATTTTTTTTTTTTGAGAAGATATTGCTCCATTCCATCTGACAGCTTGGTACCTGTTTTGTAAATAACTACTTAACATTTCATACGCAGAATTTGATACATTGTAATATTTAAGTTTTTCAATAAATGTGTTGTGATCTATTGATTCGAAAGCCTTGCTTAAATCCCGCAACGTTATTTCTACGTACCTTTTCTGCTCAAATGACTCTAAAATATGCGTAACATAACTCATTAACGCTGTTATAGTACTTTTTGATGACCTAAATCCTTGTTATGAGGTATGTACTAACTTACTAACTACTACATGTATGTGTATATGCATCTCGATGACTCAATAGAGTAGTGCTTTACAGGTCGAAGGGTTCAAATCCTACTCGATGTAATCTTTTTCTATTTAAAAAACATTTAATTACATGCAGGGTCGCTGTTAAAGATGGTATCAAAGCTGTAGTGCTGAAACGGTTCAACACACAAAACCCAAAACTTTCGACTTAAAACTAAATGTGTTTGCGCATATTTTTGCACAACATTTTTTTTTTTTAAATTTTAAGTTTATCCGTCATATTGATTTTTTTTAAATACCAACATAGACCATGGGATACACCAATTGAAATGGTTTAACACCCTGATTACAAAAATGTATCACACGTGGGGTCTAAGCGCAACAGAAAGTACATTACAAACATTTTTCTAATAGGAAGCGTAGGAGGCCGTGGATGTGACACAAGACGTCAGTATCAGAACTTTGCGTCAAGAATTATGTATGCTTATGTAAACTTAAACTATTTTATTGACGCAATATAACAATTTAATGTAAACCCTATGTTACTTTTACATTTATCAAAAAATAATTTATAAACAAAATAAATTTATAATTAAAATAAACATAACGTTTACGTAACTGTTTAACGAATAATTTATAAACAAAATAAATTTGTAATTAAAATACAAGTAACGTTACGTAACACAAAGTTATTATATTGACGTCTTGTGTCACATTCACGGTCACCTACGCTTCCTATTAGAAAACGTTTGGAATGTTCTTTCTGTTGCGTTTAGACCTCATGAGTGACACATTTTTGTAATCAGAATGTTAAACCCTTTCGAATGGTATGTCACATAACTTGTGTTGCTGTTTAAAAAAAAATCAAGATGGCGGCTGTGTTTAAAATGTTTTAATTTAAAAAGAACAACGAACTTATGTAATTTACATCTGAACTACTATTCGTCCGTTAAAACAATGTGTATTACGTATATAGTGAAATGGGTTTACATATGCACAAGAAAACTTTTTAATTTCGTTACGTTGAAAGTAATAAAGAAAACTACGAAAACCCTCTAAGATTTTGCTTCAATCTATGGAAACGTACGTAAACAAATTAAGGTATCCATGACCCAGTAGCTGCAGTATTAATGAAACTCAATTAATTGAGTTCTGATCATACAGATCAATGAATGTTGTACCAATTACAAAGGTTAAGATACTAACCTTTTCTTGACACAATCTATAGTTATATCACGCATTAGTTGTTTAAATATTTGGGGAAAGATGCTCTAAACCGACATTATTTATACGCGTTCGTAACCATAAATTTTAACTTTTCCATGTTAATCTTATCTTTACACATTGTGCTTACAAATCTAACATTAATTTTCGTAATTCTATAGAATCAACATTTAAATTAGCGTTCAGATGTTTTTATGAAAATAAAGTACTTATTTGTTAAAAATTCGGTGTAATTATATAACTTATTTCATTTATTTCGTACAGTTTATGTTATACAAACTTGCTATTCTACGATCGCTTCAGTTTCTTTATGTTCTAAGCAAGAGCGGTTATCAACCTTTTTGGGTTTGCGTACCTACCCCTTGGTAGTTAATTATCCTAAATTGTAACCCTTACATTAGAAATTATATATTTATAATTTAAATACTCGTAGTTGTTAATATTTTAAACTTGTTCTAACACTAAATAAATAGCAATAACGTGTCAAGGAGTATTCCCATGATGTTTAGTGATGAAAACTAAAAGATTTTTTATAGATACATAATTTTTTTAATCAAAAACAACATAATAAATATGAACTATTATAAACATAAAGTTAAATATTCGCAATTTTACATTAATTTTAACTTAACACATTATATTTAGTGAGATCCTTGAGCTTGTTTTGAGGCAGATAGTTTTTAGATATCAAGTTCGATTGATGCAAGGTATAACCTTCTGGAGCTGAATTCAGCTTACTACGGTATTTGTTTTTAACAAAGAGATATGAAGAGAGTGCTCTTTCCACCAGCACTGTACTTGTAAATGGCAAAAAAACGTTAAGCGCTTTAGCAGAAAGCTGTTCGTCTTCGGTACTGATATGTGACCAAAAGTTAATAACAAAGTTTCCTTAAAATTCAACTTGCAAAGTAGCGTCATTTGAAAGTTGAATTAAGTTCTCTTTTTCTTTGATAGATATTTTACCTACTTGAAAGTTTTCTTCATTGAAAGGATTTGAAATCCAATTGTTTCCTTCATCAGGTTTGTGAAAGTACTTCTCGAAACTTGATTTTAGTTCTTTTAAGTGTTCAGACATGTTGTTGCTCAATTCTCTGGTGAGGGAAAGTTTATTCTCTGATAGAAAACTGTGCAATGTTTCAAATACCTTCGGTTGACCTTTTTCAATACATGTCCTCTAAGAATCAATTTTTTGGATCATTGGTTCAATTCTATCTGAAACATTGAAGATCATTATGGAGTTATTTTGAAACACTAAATTTAGGTTGTTTATACGTAGGAAAATATCTGCTAAATAAGTAAACGTCTGAAGCCAAATACAGTAGTGTAATTTGGAAACAGGTTGGAAAGGACGTTCTTCGAAGAAAACCTGTACTTCATGTTCGAACAACTGGGTAAGGATCTTGTGTCGAGATAGCCACCTTACTTCTGTATGAAAGAGTAGAGTAGAAGGAACACTATTTAAATCTTCACAAAGAGCTTTAAAAACTCTCGATTTGGTTGACCTTGACTTTATAAAATTGATTACTTTCGTAGCTTCGTCAAGAACAAGTTTTATTTGCACTGGAAGGCGCTTAATTGCCAAACTTTGCCTGTGGATGCAACAATGACTCTTGTAAACTATTTTCATGGCACGACCGACCAGACCGGAATAAAAATCTGACATAAGACTTGGCACCATTGGTACACAGCCCACAACAATTAGACCAATTTATGCCTTTTCCTTTCAAATAATAATCGATAGCTTTAAACATATCCTCACAAGTTGTTCGACTTCATTTTCTTTTAAATACCTTGCTATAACAAGCAAAATAGCAAAATTAGCAACAGCTGTGCTTTCATCAACTTGTAAAGCGAAAATCTTAGTATTTTTAATTCCATCAATCACTGTTGCCTCAGCATCATCAGACCTCCAAAATTCTTCGAGATATTGTACTGTTTGAAAAAGGTATTTCTTTATTTTTTGCACATGTTCTCCAATTACACCAAACAGCATCTTTTATACAGGGTTGAATTATATTCTCAGCAATTGTATGATTTTTACTGCATGTAGCAATACGGTAACTAATGCTGTGACTAGCGTCAAACGCATTTTCGTAATCTTTAATAGCTGGCAGGATGTACGATGTCAAAACTAACATCTTCATATTTTGAGCTGCTAAGCGTTTAAAAAATTCATATTCTTTGTTTTTATAATTGGGTATATTTTGTTTGAAGATGACGTAAAAGCAGGGAGTGTTTCACACTGCCATTTGACAGTACTTCTCCACATACTACACATTTGGGTTTAAGGCTGTCTTCACCTCCTGTATATGAAAATCTATATTTCATGTATTTGTCGCAGTATTTTCTATTTTTACCTATCTGTAGAACTGAAGACAGCGCCTTTCCTGTGTTTTGTACCAAAACATTTGATGTATCTCGAGAAGTACTTCCTAACTGGCGTACGTTTAATATTTTTTACTGTACCGGTTCACCCATTAATCCATATTTAACCCTAAATTAATTTAAATTTTAATAAAACACTTATCTTTTTTGGGTTTTTTAATGGTGTATTTTAAATTATACAATCTAAACGTTTCGATAACACTTACAGTTATCTTCGTCAGTAGTAATATCTATTAAAATTGTTTACAACGTTGTAAACAATTGTAATAGATATTACTACTGACGAAGATAACGTTTAGATTGTATAATTTAAAATACACCATTAAAAAATCCACAAAGATAAGTATTTTATTATGTGTGATAATGGTTAAAGTTTACATTTTCAAATTTAAATTAAAATAATGTTAAAAATTACCGAACGAAAATAAAATTGATATCAATTAGTAATAAGAATTGTATAATTGTAAGAAACGAGTATTGAATTTGTTACACTACCATACACACGCTATGTACCATTGGAATTCTAACACTAACTTTTGTGAAGTAATGGTGTGATTCCGAGGATTGTTACAAAAACCATCGCTGTGCGCCAATAGAAATCATCCACCGAATGATGCAAGAATTTCGTGCGCAGTATCCGACTATGACTAATACAATATATGTTCAGATAAGAAGTACAGGAAAAATGTAGCGGCCGAAAATAATAAGTATTGTGCTGCAAATATACTCTTTTATTTTAAAAAACATTAAAAAAACATATCTTCGAACAATATTTTGTTTGTAAATAGTGAGTGGGGAATTCAAAATTAAATGTACATTAAGTGCTAAGTTTATATTCAAATCGACAAGCATTTACAAAATTTGCTATTTATTAATGTCGTAATTACGCTTGCCGATTTTCGAAAATTAAAATAAATAATATACGCATTACCAAAAAAATAAGTAATTATATTAATATAGTAAAATATAGTAATATAGTTTCTGCATACCATAATTGATACACAAAATTGAGAGAAGAGATTTTATTTTATTTGCACGTCCACATAAATTTTTCCATATATCATGAATCACATTTGTAAGTTTATCTCTCTCTATTTGTGAAACTTGTTACTTGAGATCAAAATATATTATCGCTTTGCTTACCTTGACCCTCGCTAAGACTATAACGTTCTTATTGGATCGAGACGAAAGGAGAATAGTAGGTATATTTTTACTAACACTCGCCATTGCTACATTTTTTCGCGTACCCCTAGGCGTACGCGTACCACAGGTTGAGAATCGCGTTTTTAAGCAATCAGACTTATTCACGTATCGATACACTAAGAGTGATAATTACAATAAAAACGTTTCTATGTATGTTAACATGAAGTCAAGAATCATCCTTAGTGTGCATGAAGTTAACGAAACTTTGATTTTCATCAATTCTTCGGGGGCGAGTTTGATCACCACTTCAAAAAACGTAAAATTCAAATTTGGCAAGCATTCCCTTCTCCTTCAAAACCTGAGAACACGATTCAGTTGCGTTCTAGCTTGTGATCAAGATATGTGTGATTTAGTCATAGCGCATATTTTTGACAAATTTCATGTTTAAAAAATGGCTAACAGATTGTAAAAAAATTTGTATGTTATTTTGATAACGCGTAGAAAAAAACAGTTGTTTCTTAAAAAATCATGTCATATAGGGGTGCCTTATTAACATAACCTTTTTTAACCGGCTATTTCGTTAGCTTAGCGGGAATCGCTAATTTTTCTATACGGGGTCAATTTGAACGCCAGTATGGGGTGAGATTGATAATGTGTAAGGGGTGAAATTGATCACATATTTGATGTGAAATAATTTCAATGACAGATTGGTTCTTTTACTTTAAACATGCCATACTTGTTACAGATCGTAAATATGCCTAGAACACACAAGTGAAAACTTGGTTCCCGCCGTTATCGAGAATATAATGAGGAAACTGTGGAAAATGTTCTTCAAATAGTAAGTAATCGATGAAGGATGTAATCTTAGGAAAGCTGCAAAAAAATACAAAATTCCTTATGGCACTTTAAATAACAGATGCCACGGTCGACACATTTTGAAAAGCGGAGGGCAAACAGTTTTTTTTTAAATGAAGAAAAGACCATTATAAAGTATGCAAAAATATGTGGCGAATGGGGTTTTCCTTTAAATCTGACAGATTTACGACATACTGCAAAAAGTTTACTTGATATACAAGGTCGTAAAATTGCGAAATTTAAGGGTAACTTGCCAGGAGTGGATTGGACATATTCTCTTCTGAAGAGACACAGAAATGAAAGTACTCACCGCTTCGCCGCTAACATTAAACGAGTTCGGGCTGACGTCTCAAAGGAATCACTTATTCTGTATTTTAACAACTTGCGTGATACATTACAAAATATTCCTGCTAGTAATGTGTACAACTACGACGAGACCAATTTAGTAGATGATCCAGGAAGAAAAAACTAATTTACCATCGTGGAGTAAAATATCCTGAAAGGGCTACACCCTTTACCGAGCAGAAAAGATTTGGGCTCAGTGGAATTAGCGCCATGCTGTTCTGATAAATGTTGTGTGGCTGGTGCTCGCTACAATCGAACTTCGCATGGATGGATGGACTCAGAAACCTTTACTGGTTGGTTCAAATCGTGTTTCCTTCCTCATGCTAATAGACAAGAAGGTCGTAAAATTCTAATCGGGGACAATTTATCCTCGCATTTTACAGAAGAAGTTATACGATTGTGTGAGGAAAATAATATTGGTTTCGTGTGCTTACCTAAAAATGCAACATATTTATGTCAACCTTTGGATGATGGGTTCTTCAAGCCATTTAAAATATCTTGAAGGGATGTTCTCCTAGATTGGAAGAAACGCATCCGTCACATTCCTTTATCGGTAAAAAAGACTTTCCACACTTACTTAAGTCGGAATTGATTGAGATGGATAAAAAGGCTTCTAATGCAACTAACGGTTTGCAGAATGCAGTGGAAAGAGATTTAATTTCATCATTTGGTGCAACCGGCATTGTCCCATTGAATCTCAACCTAGATAAGTCCTAGATAAGCTTCCAAGGGAAGATATTGACGAAGGCCAGGTTCAACAAGTCTTGGTGGATTACCTAAAAGAACAGCGATATTTAAATGCTCCAAGGAACATAAAACGTACGAATGTGAAACCTGGAAGAAGTGTCACGGCTCACCATTCAGATGCAAGTAGTTCTGGGTTCTGGGCCTATGACTAACGACAATTTTGACGATGACCTCATTGAAGAGGGTGAAGATCTCTTTACAACTCTGCAGGAGAATGAACAGACAGACTATTGGGAAGTTAGGAAGGTAGAGATTAAGGCAGGCATCTTTTTACTTGTCAAGGTTCGTGGGATGCGGAAGACCGTTCGTTATAGATACATGGCAGTAGTCCAAACCGTGAACGAAGAAGAAGTCGATGTTTTAGGTGTAAAATCTGTTGGTAGATCCAAAACTATATTTAAAACTGAAGTAAATGATGATTTTATAGTGAACTTTGAAGACATTATCGCAATATTGCCCCAACCCACCTGTGATTCAACAAGTGATATAACCAAATACATTTTTAAGAAGATGATAGACGTAAAGGAAATTTAGATTTTCGATTTTCCTTGTGACTTATTTTAATTGAATTGATATATTTTATTTGTTTTATTTTTCGTTTGAAATGTGATTTATGTTTTGGAAGTTATTACTTTTTATTTCAGTTTTTTAATTTGATTACCTATTTGTAAACCTTGAGAAAATCCTTTTATGAAAAGTTGTAAGATTGATTTATTTTAATAAACGATTTACTACCAAAACAGTTTTTAGTTGAAACGGAGTAACTGGAATGGTGTAGATCAAAGACACTCCTGCTGATCAAACTAACCCCGAAATGGTAAATTTTCTCTATTTTCCGAACGGTTTGATGAGCCTTAAAAGGGGTAAGATTTTTCGCATCTTAATACATTTATGCACCATAAGTAGTTCCCTATCAAATTTGCTCAAATTCAAGCATGAAGTTGATCGGAAGAAAAAAATTAATTTCTGTGAAAACAACGATACTAATGCCCGTTTTCTGAGACAAATCCTTTAGCAGACTACCTATCTTGTATTGTAAGGAGATTTAAGTAAATTAAAATCAAGTGATTAAATTATTATTTAGTTATACATTTTCAAACTGGTCAATGTCACCTCCGATGACGGTAATAACTAACTTTTTTCATAATAACTTTCATAATAGTTAACTTTTGACCTAAATTTTGAACTGTTGGTCAACTTTCCTTTCAAGACGTTCCTTCACTACTGGCAAAGTTTGGTTCAAAATTGTTGGTGTCTTGAATTTTCAACTTAAAAGATTCTCCAAGTAGATGTTGCACCATTGTAAGGATTGTGAGTTAATTTTTAGAATCCTTAACCTTATGACTCGCCGAATACTTTTTCAGAAAAATAGTAACAGTGGAACCTTCGTGTTAAGGGAAACGACATCTCAAATAATTAATTATAGGGTAAAGTGGCGCGAGATGGCCAACTGGGTTAGATGGTCAACTAGTCGTCCTTGAATATGAAGCAACTAGATGACGCCGCCTACACAGCAGCGCGTTCAGTATTTGAGAAACAGTCTCTTTATTGTGTAATCACGTCCGGGTGTAGTTTATTTTTTAAATAAAGCGATTAAAACTAAATGTTATAGCAGCAAACTATAAATAATCACTTCAAGTAGTGAACGTGTCTGTTAAATTTATGTTGTGATAGTATTAGGTAAGTACAAAGGTGTTTTACGTATTACAGCGACCACCGATAAATGTTGCATGACACCCTTCCCTGGTTGGCCATCTCTCAAGCAACATTTGGTACAGATAGGCAATGAATTTATGGGATACTTGGCCACATGTATTATTATTTTATGTTACAGGAAAAATGCAAACAGAATATAATAGAAAGGAGTATCAATTGGACGAGGACAAGGAATGATCTGTGAAGAAGTTGGAGATTATTTTCAACTTCCAATAGCGACTCTAGAAGATAATGAACTTTATGGCAAACCGGGCTCTGTATTTAATGTCGATGAGACGGGCTCGCAGCTCAATAATAAGGTCAATCTCGTCGTGGCCGAAAAAGGATCCAAAGATGTTGCCACGGTAACATCAGGTTAAATGGGCGAAACCATAAGTTGCACCGCTTGCTGCAATGCCGAAGGTATTTTTCTACCGCCATAATTAATGTTTAAAGACAAAAATAAAAAAAACTAAATGGAGAGATTCAATGCCACCTGGATCAGACATCTATATGAATGAGAAATCGGCGTACGTAAATACTCAAATCCTTTTTGAATGGTTTAACAACCACTTTCTTCCACGAAAGGGTGACGGAAAAACGCTATTAATACTAGATAGACATGCTTCGCTGTGTTCCTCCGTTAACCTTCTACACACAGCAGAGGCAAATGATGTAATCTTATTATGCTTGCCCTCGCATACTACGCACCATTTACAGCCTTCAGGTAGAACTTTTTTTAAGTCCTTAAAAACCTATTATTACCAAGTTTGTAGGCCGTGGATACGAAACCATCCGGGAAGTCAACTAAAGAGCGAACAGTTTGGTGACCTTCTAGCGCAAAGTTGGGGAAAAGCAGTTACTGTGGGCAACGCAGTATCTGGATTTATGGCCACAGGAATATTTCCCCTAAATCCTGATAAACTACCTGATCATGACTTTTCAAATTTCAGATGAAGAGGCCGTGGCTCGTTTAGAACACGAACGAAGACCAAGCTCACAAGAAATAACCAAACTGAAGATATTTCAGCAACCGTTACATAATCTAGCTGTCACCAGGTAGTCAGAGAAACTACTCCTCTAAGTACATCAGCCTCAAGTACAACTTTTGGAAAATTATTAGAGCAGATTAAACCTACACCAAAAATTGTTTCGGTTGGTAAAGAGAGAGCAAAACACCTTGGGGCTGTGTTGACGTCGCCCGAAAACATTTCAGACAAAAAATTGAACTAGAGAATAAAAAAAAAGCAAAGGAAAGCTATTCGCAAAGGAGAACCTTTATCCAGCTCTGAAGATGAGAATAACATTAACATACAATATGAAGAGGAGAGCGATTACATTAAAAAGGATGACACAGAATGTGTAGGATGTGGAGAAAGTTACAAGGACACACATAAAAAAGAAGACTGGATACAGTGCAGAGTATGCAAAAGGTGGTTACATGAAAACTGACCTTCTTTTGAGAACGTTTGCCAGATATGTAGTAAAAATGGCTTAAACAAAAAAAAGTCAACAAATAGATTTTAATTTCGAGTATTTTACCACATTTTTTAATTCTCAGTCGTTTATCATAATATATTTTAATTTTGAATATTTTACCTTTAATTTTAGTTTTGCGTATTTTACCATTATAACTTAATTTTGTGCATATTATTTTGATTTTTATACTATGGTCATCTATTCCGTCTACGTATGGTCAACTCACCCACGTATTATAAGATAAATGGCCAATTGTAATTGTTTCCTTTAAGTAATGTATGTAACACCTAAAATGAACGAGTCTCTTTAAACTTCAATTTAACTTATTCATTAAGAAGCCTTGTATTCATAAATATCTTAACCGAGGTTGACGGTGAAATGAATTATAGAAAAATCATTTTAGAATTTATAACCCTTCTACCAGTTAAGTCTACATTATTGTAAAGAAAATTGAACTTTTGAAAAATTATACATGCATAAACGTCAAACTTTATACACTTTTTTAAATCTACCCTGTCGGTTAAAAATCCTTAATTATAGTTTACTAAAAGTTTGATTAAAAATATTACAAGTACCTATGATTTATAAATATATATTATAAAAGTTTATGATATGATTAATAAAGTAATTAAGAAAATTTTGTAATGTCAATATATCTTGAGAACGCCTACATTTGTCTGAAATTTAATATCTCGTTAAAAAAAATCTAACTTTTCTTTAATAAACCAACCAGGTAATATTATATTTAGATTATAATTAAACTTTATTTAAATAGCGTATTCTCAATAACCTTAAATATGTGCTACACAAGCTAATGTATTAAATGTGCACATTCATTGTTCTAAGTCGCTTTTAATAGGGTGCTTTTAAAAACAAAACTTTAGCATAAACGTTAAATAGTAATTGTACATATTTGTTGTTTCATTCAACGATGCGAAGTATTAATTTGAAAGAAAAGTTTTAATAATGTCTACACGCAAAACAATTTCCTAACAATTACATTTAACGATTTAAAAAATCCTTGATTTAATTTTTATCCAAAATACTTCCACTTTTCGTACTATTAATTTAAATCTTTGTTAAGCTCCATACCCATTTGTTTTTATTTAGAACACATTAAAACTAAATTTACATATACAAAGATCCATGAATAGTTTGGTTTGCAATTATGGCTATATACCATTATGCATACTAAATCAGAAATTAAAATAATGATTAAGTGCAGACTATTTAACATACACCAAAAACAGTGACGTTATTTTACTAAGCGAACTTGATCTCATTTCCTCAACAACTAACCCGATCCATTGCCTTGCAGAGGATAGCACTCTAGATTGCAGTTTTTCTCAGTTTTTCCACAACAATCAGTCTAGTCAGGACGTTGAAGTGAAGATTGCAGCCTCAATCAACAGAGACTTAGAACGTATCGTTGAATTGGGAAGGAATAATCTACTCACGTTCAACGCCCATAAAACCCAGTGTTGCCTTGTGTCCGCCAAGAAAGACCGATCATTTCCGGCTGTAACTATGAATGACTTAGATCTCAAGTTTTCAAACTCTATTTCATGGGTTGACCACCTTTTGTCAGCCAACAAAGCAGCTACGTTTATACTGGGCTTTCTATACAGATCTAAACAGTAATTCACATCGCAACAGCTCATTTTACTGTACATGGCTCAGATGCGACCTCATCTGGAATGCTCTGGGCCAGTGCTCCGCCCTTTATATGGTAAACCGCGCCCAAAAAAGAGCTATAAGACTTATAAATGACCCATCTCTAATGTCTGACCTACAGTATCTTGAGCATAGAAGAATGGTTCCGGTTCTTTCCTTGTTCTATCGCTATGACAGCGGCAACATTCGCAGGCCATCTTCGGTTTGCCCATTCACGCCATAATTATGGACTCAAAATTACATATTGTCACACTAAATGCTCACAATCTACATTTTTCCACAGGGCCACCAAATTGTGGAATGCACTACCCAGTTCCTGTTTTCCTCCAAACCTTGATTTAAGTAAATTTAAGGTGACCGTTCAGAAACATTTTTCGGCAGCCTAATAATATCCCTAACCCCCTCCCTGTATTTGTGAGTGCTTTCGCACGTTAGGCCAATCATAGCCTGCTGTATACCTTCTTTTAGTACACTTTCTTTACTCAGGCAACTCCTTTGACATTTTCCTAAATACACCACTGTTATTGCGTGTATCTTTCGAGTTTTCCTACATACATATTCAAATTTGAATAATGCTCTATCTACTAAGTCAACCTTTTTAATTTCGTAATTTTATAAAATACAATCGCCATAATAACCATTTGGGCTCATTTTACATCCGTACGTATCCGCAGCGATTGTTAAAATGACTTTCCACTGATTTGATTTTGATTTTCCTCGTTTTAGGGGAATGGGTATCTTGGTAAAGTTGATCCAGCGTCGCTATAACCTTTCGAACATGAAGCAGATGAATTATTGTAATTTCTGTACGATATACATGTGTAGAATTTCTTTATAAGTTAGGTACCATAACGGACACATTTATTTTTTTAATACGTTCTGTATCTTTTTAGAGATCGCTTTTAATATATAGAAATTAAATATGGGGAGTGGATGCGGTTTCTTTGCAAATTCACTAGTTTCCTTAATAACAAAGCATATATAACGTATGCTAATTTGCATTTCAACTAAACATTTTTAAACAACTATTAATTTTATTTATTTCTATTATCTATTTATCTTACAAATGTTGATCAATTTCATCAGAAAAGTTAAAAGGAGGCATGCGTAGAAAACCTATTCTAGCGAGGAAGACCTTGGCTCTCATAATTCTGCGAAAAACGTAAGTCTTTGATCTGGTAACCAGAAAATGTGTTGGCTTGTTTCCCTGTATAACGATTTGACAAATACCTCATTCTAACAGTGCTGTTGAACTTATGGAGATAATGTAGTTATTCCTTCCCGCTTTTCAACCTTTCTAAAAGCATAATACTGAATAATGAATAAATTTAGGATCCAGCAGAATCCAAAATGATACAGATCGGCTCAAACTCATAAAATTGAATTTAAAAATAACGTATAAACATGGTGTGATTAGTCTCAGCATCGTCAATGGCGGGTGCACTTGGATGACAATCTAATGCAAGAAGTGCGTTCGAATTCGACTATACGTCAAATTACTAAAATTGCACGTCACTAATGATTTTGATATCTTTTGCTAAAACTTAAGTCCAGTAATTGCCAAATAATTTATATTGAGAATGTAGTGAGTTACCTTCCTAATAATGTCATTAGTAGGTTATTAAGAGATGGAAATACCCGACCTTAATAGATTAAACAAACTACCTAATTGTATTTTATGTGTTGTCCATTTTAAAGTTGGGCGTCGTGGTCACTCTTAAAATGGGGGTTGTGGTCGTGTTGGGTCGTGTCAAATATAATATTGATACCGCATCGTTGACCGATTTTTAATACATGCGTTTTTTAGTGTTATGGTCATTTTGGGTGTTGTGGTCATTGTTAAAGTTGGGGGTTGTGGTCAAGCTAGGCGTTGTGGTCAACATTAAAGTTGGGCGTTGTGGTCATATGTTGCGGTAAGTCTAACATCAAGTTAGATGTTGCGGTCATTTTGTGAAGTTGGGCATGTAGTGCGCATTAGTTATAATTTTAGGAGAATAGAATAATGTTTATTATAGAAGGGGAGATTTTATACATTTTGATGTGAATACGCAACTTCCTTCGGGGATTTTGAATATCGTGAACTTAACGCGTCGCTCGTAATATTCCAAACTTTTCACTAATGCTTGTTGGGTTCGAGCTTTTCTAGTGTCCTTTGAGGAACTCATATTTTGGGTGTTGAGCGATAGCGTTGAGCTAAACTTAAAATACGTAAGACGTATTTAGCGCGGTGCCATGAACTGTATTTTAATCGTTATCCCGTTAGTGGTCTGTTCTGAACTTCAGTTAAAGAGTCGTAACCTTTAAGACTGTGATTGAAGTAAACTGATTTAATTTTACAAATAAATATTATTTACTTAAAATTGGAGATTACCACTGGAATGATTTATTAAATTGTTTAATAGTATAATTCGAAACGCTTGTTTTTCGACTTTTGTTGGTTGATCCATGGCAACTCTTTGAAACTACATACGGGTTCAATAAGAATATATGTTGCACTAGGAATCAGCTTGCTGGAGGCTCAAATAGTATAAAGGAGTATTTTAATTTAAATTTTAATTATTTAGAACGTCTTTAATGTTTTGTTTTGTTTTGAAGTTTGAATTAGATCTGATGTACTAAATATTGAATAAACCTTTACCTGCACAAGTTAAGTTTTCTTTTTTTTTCTGCTGTATAGGTAATAATTAGTATGACTAATTCATTTTCAACTACTAAGTAAAAACACAAATAATAAATAAACGAAAATAAACCAAACTTAAGTTGCAGTACCCAAACACGTTTACTCCAACTTCGTAATCCTAATTAGCTTGCATAATAAAAATCAATAAAAAAATATAAAAATATATCAAAAAATTTGAAAATTTGAAAATTAAATTATTTATATATATAATTCTTTATAAATGTTTATCAAAGCTTAATATTTGTCCATAATGAATAGTCACAAAAAGGATTAAATTATGTTTGAAATGTTTAGTTACTATACGCATACCTCAGTTGCTAGTAATTAAACTATAATATCATGTCTTTTATTATAGGTATACATAAAATTTCCGAAATATTTTACAAACTTTAGCCTAATGGTAATGGATTACTATTTATTTTTATTTAATCTAATTATATGTATTTAATAATTGTACAACAGAATATGCGCAACACTTAAAAATAGTGTTTAAAATGTTCACATAATATAAAATATTGAAAATGTTTTCTTGCCATTCAGAATATGAGTTACAATTTAACTAAGATAATTAATGTAAAATGTATGTAAAAATTATAAAATCTAATTAAAAGAAGTACTCATTGGGATTAAATGTTGAAATTTTCAGGATGACAGATAACAGAAAAAGTGAAATTGTATGGTTCAACTTTGCCATTTTTGTATTATATATTACTATGCGGCATTTGACTGAAATAGATTATGTAAATTTAATGTATACATAAATTTTGATTTTTAGAATCAAATCTAAAATAGATATTTTTGAAACATTCTGTTACAAAGTTGAAATTTTTTTTATTAGAAAGAAGTGTCGCCATTCCCGTAACAGTATGATTAAACCAAACGTACATTATTATGATTTATTTATATGGAAGTACAGATAGTGGGATAAACAAAATTAATTGCATTCATTGATAATTTAACCACTATATCGTTTGGAAAACTAATTTGCAGTAGTATTATACGGTAGGTACATTTCCAACGATATGTGGGCGCTTACCTATTTTATGCAAATCAGGCATAATTTTGTAACAAACGACTAAATCTAATAATTAATTTTAACTGTAAATGTCATACCTGTACAATGTTCCAACAAAACCAATATCCAAAACGATGTGATGAAGAATCTTGAGCAGGCTTTGGTTTTCATAACGGATGTTTAGACCTCTTGGTAACAAAAAACACTACCTATAGATTTAAAACACCTCACATTATATCAACTTCTGAATTTGGCGATTGCATTATGATGTTCTTCATTACTACGGTTATCATCACATTTAGGCTATGAAAAATATAACTTAAATTTTACAACAATCATATTTACTACAACCACTTGTATTGTTAGTAGGTACGTTTAATAAGCTTCTGAGTTATAACCACTTTGATTGTTGTTAACTTTCTCGTTAATGTTTAGCACTGACATTCCTTGTTCTTTTTTGTTAATCAGTTACACCAACGAAACAATGAAATGAGTTCACAATCATAAAGAAACTGTAGGTACACACCCTAACTGCCGAACAGAGGCAACGTTATCTACAGCCGAAAACAGAAGGGATGCTTAAAAGCAGAAATGGGTGGACACCTTAAATTAGTTCATTGTCACAGAGATTTTGGTTCTTTAATTAGTGCTCTTCCCAACAGGCGTCTTTTTTTTATTCCGTATTTTGGACACATCAATTAATTCTCATTTTTAATAAACATAATGAGTTAACATTTAACACGTACGTAGACTGATTAAATAGTGTTTTAAACCCTACTTTAATTTTCTACCCCAACCACGCGACAGTATAGTTCACAACGTGAGACTAACAGTATTTATAAAGGGGTGCGGATAGTCTTGCCAAGAAATCACTGCACAAAACGACTTATTTACATGTATTTTTTCACTACAGCACAATCTTAGAAAGGTGTTAATCTCACTTAAAATTAGGAAATGATTACCTGTTTTTATTAAGTCGCTTACTTGTATACTAACACCAAATAGTTTTTAAATACAGTTTTATTGTTGAGGAACTATGTGTCTGTTTACCTTCATATAAAAACTGTGTAAGGAGAATAAAAATGATTAAGAAGTAGTTACGTTGTAACCAAACAAAAGTAAATACGCCGGAAAATTTGAATGCAACACGTCAACGTGTAGTTAGTTTATCATAATTTTTTAAACGTAGTTGTAACTGTAACGACTATGAAAAATATATTAAATATCCATTAATGAATTTTTATATTATTGACGATGACAGGTGACAATAGGTTTCTTTTTAATGCAACCTTTCTAGCACGTGAATGCACGCGTCTTGTATTTGGGCCGTTGACGTGGACTGGCTGGGCTGCACACCCGGAGAATGCGGGCGCTCGTGTTATCGACGCAAGCGTCACGACGCATCTACAGGATCATTATTTTAACAGAATTATTGCAAGATTTAGAAAAAACACTGAGTTATATGTTTATTTCTTGTTTTCGACTTTATCGTCAAACCACTATGATGAACTTTAAACGAGATCATAAATGTAATACACAATTTTCAAAGCCAAACTCCGTTCCGTTAATTAATAAAAACTCTATAAACATTTTATCACTTATATAACTATCAAAAAAATAATACATGAAGAAAATAATAGCACATTTAAAATAAAAAAAAATAGTTGGGTGGAGCAAAACTAACGCAATATCTATATATTACTATTTTTTGTCAATGATTACAGTTACTCGCGCGCAAAACGAGAAGAATATTAAACAATGCCTAGCAGGCACTTGAGGTTTTCATATCGATTAAAATTTATTCTGTCTCGTTTTTATAAAGAATGATAAGAAAGTGTAGATTATAATATTTTACCAACGCCAAAATAAGTTAGGCCAAAATATGTGGCTCTAATTTTATCTAGACATGACTAATAGACGTTTCGATTTTATTAAAGCTAACGTGCAATTTGAAAATACTCAGCGAAAATGCACATCTGCTCTACGTGATATACACAAATTTTCTTCGTAAACCTTGATATAATTTTCCTTAGGTAAATTCAAATTCTACGTTTTGCGTCTATTTTATTTTTCTACGTTTTGCTTCTCTATTTTATTTACTTCTGTTTTGCTCAAAACTGGAAATACTTAAATATGCAATATGTTATTTAGATAACATAATCTTTTCTTTAATAGTAATTTTCATAAAAAAAGCTTAAAAGAAAAAAAGTTAAGTTACTGTAGGTAACATGAATCTCGAACTTACTACACGAAAGAAAATGTTAAGAATAACGATGCATACCATTTAAGTTATTCCTTTGCATACATTTTTTTTTGTGAAAAAACGTTAAATGTTAAAAAATAATTCAAAGTAATTTTGTGTAGTCCTGGTATTTTACCCAGAGTAGAAATTTTTTATTTTGAAATGTATAGCGTTACAGGTAAGAAATTTCAAAATTCCCTTCGTATTTCAAATCTTGATAGTTATTTCTTAGCTTTAACATAAATTATGTGTAATAATGTTTGAGGGTGTCTTTCTTTACAACTTCGTTCAGAATTTTTTATAATAGAATTACTGGCCAAAACAAGAATATTCGATTGTAAAACCGCTAACCTCTTTAATCGAGATTATTATTAATTCACGAATTTTTCCTGATTCTCTTAAATCAGTTTTTAGTCTTGCCTTACTTCAAAAAAGGGAATCACAAAAATGAACTAGGTAGTTATGGACTTATTTCTATATTACCTGTGTTTAGCAAAATAGTCGAAAAAATTATCTATAACCAATTAGTTAATTGATTATAGAAATAGATTACAAAACGACACGTCGAAAAAAGTTCTACGTACAGCTTATTTTGCTTTAATTCAAAGTACTCTGTCTTATGCAATTTTAACTTGGGGGCACAGTGCTTCTTGGCAATGGATTTTCCGTCTTCAGCGTAAAGCTGTTAGAATTATTGCTAATCTACAGTTCAGGGGGATTGTCGAATGGCCTTTATTGAATTAAGAATTTTAACGTTTCCTTGTCCATTTGTTTTAGAATCTCTTTGTTTCGCTAAAAAACATATTGCGCAAGCTAAACACCAATATGATGTGCATGACCATGATACTAGACAGAAGGAAAATGTTCGTTTATCAATCAATCGCACTCTTTATATAAGCGACTTCCTAGTCACATTAGATGTTTACCGCTTTCCAAATTTAAAACTAAAGTAAAGACTTTCTAATTTTTAACGCATTTTATTATTTTGATGAATATGTTGCGAAATGTAGGTTTATATAGAAGGTTGATTTTACTGTGTTTGTATATGTTATATTTATAGCATGTGTTCTTTCTACTCAACTTTACATTAACTATTGTATCTGTGTTATTCAATCCGACGAGTTCAAGTGTACCAACACGTTCGCACAACAAATGTATATTATTATTTATTATTATTACTATTACTACCTCTCGTTCCCTCTCATCACCTTTCACGAAGTAGAAGGTTCTGGTTCTGCAACGTTCAGTCTTTTGTTAATCATTCTCTAATGATATCTATAGTTATCTATCCCTCATTATCGTTATCCATCGTTCTCTATCGTTCCTTATCGTTCTCTCTCGTTATCTGTTGTTCTTTGTCGTTCTCCACCGTTTTCTATCGTTATCTATCGTTCTTTATCGTTCTCTATCGTTCTCTATCGTTCTCTATCGTTCTCTATCGTTCTCTATCGTTCTCTATCGTTCTCTATCGTTCTATATCGTTCTCTATCGTTCTCTATCGTTCTCTACCGTTCTCTATCGTTCTCTATCGTTCTCTATCGTTCTCTATCGTTCTCTATCGTTCTCTATCGTTCTCTATCGTTCTCTATCGTTCTCTATCGTTCTCTATATTTCTCTATCGTTCTCTATCGTTTTCTATCGTTCTCTATCGTTCTCTATCGTTCTATATCGTTCTCTGCCGTTCTCTATCGTTCTCTATCGTTTTCTATCGTTTTTTATCGTTTTATATCGTTCTCTGTCGTTCTCCAGCGTTCTCTATCGTTGTCTATCGTTCTCCAGCGTTCTCTATCGTTCTCTATCGTTCTCTATCGTTCTCTATCATTCTCTATCGTTCTCTATCGTGCTCTATCGCGCTCTATCGCTCTCTATCGTTCTCTAACGTTCTCCATCGTTCTCTAACGTTCTCTATCGTTCTCTATCGTTCTCTATCGTTTTCTATCGTTCTCTATCGCTTTATACCGTTCTCTGTCGTTCTACAGCGTTCTCTATCGTTGTCATTCGTTCTCTATCGTTCTCTATCATTCTCTATCGTTCTATATCGTGCTCTATCGCCCTCTATCGTTCTCTATCGTTCTCTAACGTTCTCTATTGTACTCTAACGTTCTCTAACGTTCTCTACCGTTCTCTATAGTTCTGTAACGTTCTCTATCGTTCTCTATCGTTCTCTATCGTTCTCTATCGTTCTCTATCGTTCTCTATCGTTCTCTATAGTTCTCTATCGTTCTCTATCGTTTTCTATCGTTCTCTATCGTTCTCTATCGTTCTCTATCGTTCTCTATCGTTCTCTATCGTTCACCATCGTTCTATATCGTTCTCTATTGTTCTCTATCGTTCTCTATCGTTCTCTATCGTTCTATATCGCTCTTTATCGTTCTATATCGTTCTCTATCGTTCTCTATCGTTCTCTATCGTTCTCTATCGTTCTCTATCGTTCTCTATCGTTCTCTATCGTTCTTTATCGTTCTCTATCGTTCTGTATCGTTCTCTATCGTTCTCTACTTTTCCCTATCATTCTCTATCGTTCTCTATCGTTCTCTATCGTTCTCTATCGTTCTCTATCGTTCTCTATCGTTCTCTATCGTTCTCTATCGTTCTATATCGTTCTCTATCGTTATCTATCGTTCTCTATTGTTCTCTATCGTTCTCAATCGTTCTCTATTGATTCTCGATTGTTCTCTATCGTTTTCTATCGTTCTCTAACGTTCTCTATCGTTCTCTAACGTTCTATACCGTTCTCTATAGTTCTGTATCGTTCTCTATCGTTCTCTATCGTTCTCTATCGTTCTCTATCGTTCTCTATCGTTCTCTATCGTTCTCTATCGATCACCATCGTTCTATATCGTTCTCTATCGTTCTATATCGTTCTTTATCGTTCTATATCGTTCTCTATCGTTCTCTATCGTTCTCTATCGTTCATTACCGTTCTCTATCGTTCTGTATCGTTCTCTATCGTTCTCTACTTTAGCCTATCATTCTCTATCGTTCTCTATCGTTCTCTATCGTTCTCTATCGTTCTCTATCGTTCTATATCGTTCTCTATCGTTCTCTATCGTTCTCTATCGTTCTCTATCGTTCTCTATCGTTCTCTATCGTTCTCTATCGTTCTTTATCGTTCTCTATCGTTCTGTATCGTTCTCTATCGTTCTCTACTTTAGCCTATCATTCTCTATCGTTCTCTATCGTTCTCTATCGTTCTCTATCGTTCTCTATCGTTCTATATCGTTCTCTATCGTTATCTATCGTTCTCTATTGTTCTCTATCGTTCTCAATCGTTCTCTATTGATTCTCGATTGTTCTCTATCGTTTTCTATCGTTCTCTAACGTTCTCTATCGTTCTCTAACGTTCTATACCGTTCTCTATAGTTCTGTATCGTTCTCTATCGTTCTCTATCGTTCTCTATCGTTCTCTATCGTTCTCTATCGTTCTCTATTGTTCTCTATCATTCTCTATCATTCTCTATCATTCTCTATCATTCTCATCATTCTCTATCATCACCATCATTCTATTCATTCTCATTTATCTATCATTCTCTATCATTCTCATATCGCTCTTTATCATTCATATCATTCTCTATCGTTCTCTATCGTTCTCTATCGTTCTCTATCGTTCTCTATCGATCACCATCGTTCTATATCGTTCTCTATTGTTCTCTATCGTTCTCTATCGTTCTATATCGCTCTTTATCGTTCTATATCGTTCTATATCGTTCTCTATCGTTCTCTATCGTTCTCTATCGTTCTTTATCGTTCTCTATCGTTCTCTATCGTTTTCTATCGTTCTCTATCGTTCTTTATCGTTCTCTATCGTTCTGTATCGTTCTCTATCGTTCTCTATTGTTCTCTATCGTTCTCTATCGTTCTCTATCGTTCTCTATCGTTCTCTATCGTTCTCTATCGTTTTCTATCGTTCTCTATCGCTTTATATCGTTCTCTATCGTTCTCTAACGTTCTCTATCGTTCTCTAACGTTCGCTATCGTTCTCTATCGTTCTCTATCGTTGTCTATCGTTCTCTATCGTTCTCTCGTTTTCTATCATTCTCTCTTTATACCGATTCTCTATCATTCTACATTCTCTATCGTTGTCTATCGTTCTCTATCGTTCTCTATCATTCTCTATCGTTCTCTATCGTGCTCTATCGCCCTCTATCGCTCTCTATCGTTCTCTAACGTTCTCTATCGTACTCTAACGTTCTCTATCGTTCTCTAACGTTCTCTAACGTTCTCTAACGTTCTCTATAGTTCTGTAACGTTCTCCATCGTTCTCTATCGTTCTCTATCGTTCTCTATCGTTCTCTATCGTTCTCTATCGTTCTCTATCGTTCTCTATCGTTCTATATCGATCTCTATTGTTCTCTACTTTTCCCTATCGTTCTCTATCGTTCTCTATCGTTCTCTATCGTTCTCTAACGTTCTCTAACGTTCTCTAACGTTCTCTATAGTTCTGTAACGTTCTCTATCGTTCTCTATCGTTCTCTATCGTTCTCTATCGTTCTCTATCGTTCTCTATCGTTCTATATCACTCTTTATCGTTCTATATCGTTCTATATCGTTCTCTATCGTTCTCTATCGTTCTCTACCGTTCTCTATCGTTCTTTATCGTTCTCTATCGTTCTATATCGTTTTCTATCGTTCTCTACCTTTCCCTATCATTCTCTATCATTCTCTATCGTTCTCTATCATTCTCTATCATTCTCTATCATTTCTTCATTCTCTATTATTTCTCTATCATCTCAATCATTCTCTGATTCTCGATTGTTCTCTATCGTTTTCTATCATTCTCTAACGTTCTCTATCGTTCTCTAACGTTCTATACCGTTCTCTATAGTTCTCTATTCTCTATCATTCTCTATCATGTCTATCATTCTCTATCATTCCCTATCGTTCTCTATCATTCTCTATCATTCTCTATCTATCTCTCTATCATTCTCTAACATTCTCCATCTTCTCTAACATTCCTATCATTCTCTATCATTCTCTTCATTGTCTATCATTCTCTATCATTCTCTATCTTTTCTATCTTCTCTATCATTCTCTATCTTCTCTATTTCTCTATCGCTCTATAGCTCTCTATCTTCTCTAACATTCTCCATCGTTCTCTAACTTCCTTCTTCTCTATCACTCTATCATTGTCTATCTTCTCTATCATTCTCTATCTTTCTATCATTCTCTATCCTTTATACCGTTCTCTG
>JARFJB010000194.1:0-192500 GCA_036346205.1 Vesta saturnalis
CACAGACACAGACACAGGCAACGACACACACACAGACACAGACATAGACACAGACGCAGACATAGACACACAGACAGACACAGGCACAGACACAGACGCAGGCACAGATACAGACACAGACGCAAACACAGCCTTAGTGACAGAGACAGGCACAGACACAGACGCAGACACAGACACAGATACAGACACAGACACAGGAAAGGGATCATACACAGACACAGACACAGACATAGATACAGAAGCAGACACAGAAAGACGCTGGCACAGACACAGACACAGACACAGACACAGACACAATCACAGACCAAGACACAGACACAGGCACAGGCACAGACACAAGCGCAGACGCAGACGCAGGCGCAGAAGCAGACGCAGTCACAGACACGGACACAGACGCAGACACAGGCACAGACACAGACACAGACACAGACACAGACATAGACACACACAGACACAGACACAGACATCGACGCAGACGCAGACGCAGACGCAGACACAGGCACAGACAGACACAGGCACAGGCACAGACACACACACACACACACAGACACAGACACAGACACAGACACAGACACAGACACAGACACAGACACAGACACAGGCACAGGCACAGACACACACACAGACACAGACACAGACACAGACACAGACACAGACACAGACACAGACACAGACACAGACACAGGCACAGGCACAGACACAGACACGCACACAGACACAGACACCGACACAGACACAGACACAGACACGGACACGGAGACGGACGCGGGCACGGAAACAGACACAGACACAGACACAGACACAGACACAGATACAGACACAGACACAGACACAGATGTAGACGCAGACGCAGACGCAGATGCAGACACAGACACAGACACAGACACAGACACAGACACAGACACAGACACAGACACAGACACAGACACAGACACAGACACAGACACAGACACAGACACAGACACAGACACAGACACAGACACAGACAGACACAGACACAGACACAGACACAGACACAGACACAGACACAGACACAGACACAGACACAGACACAGACACAGACACAGACACAGACACAGACACAGACACAGACACAGACACAGACACTGCAACAGACACAGACGAAGACGCAGACGCAGACACAGACACAGACACAGACACAGACACAGACACAGACACAGACGCAGACGCAGACACAGACACAGGCACAGACACAGACACAGACACAGATACAGGCACATTCTCAGATACAGACACAGACACAGACACAGACACAGACACAGACACAGACACAGACACAGACACAAACACAGACACAGACACAGACACAGACACAGACACAGACACAGACACAGACACAGACACAGGCACAGACACAGACACAGACACAGACACAGACACAGACACAGACACAGACACAGACACAGACACAGACACACACAGACACAGACACAGAGACAGACACAGACACAGACACAGACACAGACAAGCACTGCAACAGACACAGACGAAGACGCAGACGCAGACACAGACACAGACACAGACGCAGACGCAGACGCAGACACAGACACAGACACAGACACAGACACAGACAGACACAGACACAGACAGACACAGACACAGACACAGACACAGGCACTGACACAGACAGACAGACACAGACACAGACACAGACAGACACAGACACAGACACAGACACACAGACACAGCACAGACACAGACACAGACACAGACACAGACACACAGACACAGACACAGACACAGACGCAGACGCAGACAGCACAGACACAGACACAGACACAGACACAGACACAGACACAGACACAGACACAGCACAGACACAGACACAGACACAGACACAGACATAGACACAGACACACACACAGACACAGACACAGACACAGACACATACACAGACACAGACACTGACACAGACACAGACACAGATACAGACAGACACAGTCACAGACGTTGACACAGACACAGGCACAGATACACAGACACAGACGCAGATACAGGCGCACACACAGACTCTGACACAGGCACAGACACAGACACAGACGTAGACACAGACACAGGCACAGACACAGACACAGACACAGACACTGCAACAGACACTGCAACAGACACATACGCAGACGTAGACAAATACACAGGCACAGACACAGACGCAGACATAGGCACAGACACATGCACCGACACAGACACAGACACAGACACAGACACAGACACAGACACAGACACAGACACAGACACAGCCACAGACGCAGACTTAGTGACAGAGACAGGCACAGACACAGACACAGATACAGACACAGGCACAGGCATGGGCTCAGACACAGACACAGGCACAGACACATACACAGACACAGACATAGACACAGACACAGACATAGATACAGAAACAGACACAGAAAGACGCTGGCACAGGCACAGACACAGACACACACAGACACACACATACACACAAGACATAGACACGGACACAGACACAGACACAGGCACATACTCAGACACAGACACAGACACAGACAGAGACACAGACACAGACACAGACAGACACAGACACAGACACAGACACAGACACAGACACAGACACAGACACAGTCACAGACACAGACACAGAACGACACAGACACAGACACAGACACAGACACAGACACAGACACAATCACAGCACAGACACAGACACAGGCACAGGCACAGACACAGGCACAGACACAGACACAGACACAGACACAGACACAGACACAGACACAGACACAGAGGCAGACACAGACACAGACACAGACAGACAGACACAGACAGAGAAGATACAGGCACATACACAGACACAGACACAGACACAGGCACCGTCACAGACACAGACACAGACACAGACACAGGTACGTCACAGACACAGACACAGACACAGGACCGACACAGACACAGACACAGACACAGACACAGACACAGACACAGACACAGACACAGACACAGACACAGACACAGACACCGACACAATCACAGACCAAGACACAGACACAGGCACAGGCACAGACACAGGCGCAGACGCAGACGCAAACGCAGACTCAGACGCAGACGCAGGCGCAGAAGCAGACGCAGTCACAGACACGGACACAAACGCAGACACAGGCACAGTCACAGACACAGACACAGACACAGACACAGACACAGACACAGACACAGGCACATACTCAGACACAGACACAGACACAGACGGAGACACAGACACAGACACAGACAGACACAGACACAGACACAGACACAGACACAGACACAGACACAGACACAGACACAGACACAGACACAGACACAGACACAGACACAGACACAGACACAGACACAGACACAGACACAGACACAGACACAGACAGACACAGACACAGACACAGACACAGACACAGACACAGACACCGACACAGTCACAGGCACTGACACAGACACAGACACATACACAGACACAGACACAGACACAACCACAGGCACAGACACAGACACAGACACAGACGCAGACGCAGACGCAGACGCAGAAGCAGGCACAGACACAGACACAGACAGAGACAGAGACAGATACAGGCACATACACAGACACAGACACAGGCACAGGCACCGTCACAGACACAGACACAGACACAGACACAGACACAGGTACCGTCACAGACACAGACACAGACACAGGCACAGACACAGACACAGACACAGACACAGACACAGACACAGACACAGACACAGACACAGACACAGACACAGACACAGACACAGACACAGACACAGACACAGACACAGACACAGACACAGACACAATCACAGACCAAGACACAGACACAGGCACAAGCACAGGCACAGACACAGGCGCAGACGCAGACGCAAACGCAGACGCTGTTGCAGACGCAGACGCAGACAGGCGCAGAAGCAGACGCAGTCACAGACGCAGGCACAGACGCAAACACAGTCACAGACACAGACACAGACGTAGACACACACACAGACACAGACACAGACATAGACGCAGACGCAGACACAGACACAGACACAGACAGACACAGGCACAGGCACAGGCACAGACACAGACACTGGCACAGACACATGCACAAACACAGACACAGATACAGACACAGACACAGGCACAGACACACACGGACACCTTCTCAACGAGAAATATATCCGGATGAGATGTTTTCTGTAGTTTTTCACCGTAAAATTGCAAATCCTCCAGTAAAAACGTAACGGGATTACCATCCTTCGCCTCCGCAATCTTAAATTGTTCAACGGAAAAGTTAGGAGTGTAGCCTTTCGCAAATATTGATTTACATTTAGAAATTCGGAAGTTAGCACCAATTTTAAATTTTGCTATCTCCATTACCTTAATATTATGAAACACCGGTACGCACGTAGATGATGCTACATCTTTAGGCTTAATTATAATTAATTATATTCGGAAGCAGCTTCCAGCAGCACAACTAGTCACTTGAAGCAAAATCGTTTATATAATGCGTTCTTTAACGGTCTTATAACCCTTTCAACAATGGCTGCCTTTTTTACACTATACGTTGAGTAATGATATATTGCATAACTATTCATCAACTCTTCAAAATTATAGAATTCACGTCCATGATCCGATTTCAAATTATCCGGAGTTCTGCCCTCCTTCAATATAGAAGGCTCCCAGATCATCAGTTTGGCTTTCGAGCCAACCATTCTACTATTCAGCAGGTTCACAGGGTTGTAGACACAATTAACAAGGCCTTAGAAGAAAAACAATATTGTACAGCAGCCTTCCTAGATGATAGTCAGGCCTTCGACAGAGTTTGGCACATGGGTCTATTATACAAACTAAAAGCATTCTTATCTCATCCTTTTTACAATATCCTTAAATCCTATCTTGAAGAACGATACTTTCAGGTTAAAGTTGGACAAGACCAAACAGAGCTACACCCAATTAAATCAGGCGTACCACAGGGCAGTGTACTTGGCCCTATCTTGTACCTCATATTCACATCAGACTTTCCAACTAATCCTCGCACATTTACTGCTTCCTTTGCTGATGATAAAGTACTTATGGTGAAACATAGAGATCCTGTCGAGGCTGCTAATTTTCTACAACAGAGTTTAGATGAAGTAATAAAATGGACCAAAAAATGGCGCGTTAAACTTAACGCATCAAAATCTTTCCACATAACATTTACAAAATGGAAAGGAACATCCCCAGCAGTCCTTATAAATAATACTCCACTAACTCGAGTATCAGAGGTTAAATACCTAGGTCTGCACCTTGACAAGGGCCTGACATGGAAATCCCACATCTGGAAAAAGCGCAAACAGCTTGGAATGAAATTCCGTAAACACTACTGGCTCCTTGGTAAGAAATCCAACTTATCGTTAACCAACAAGCTCCTCGTCTACAACACAGTCTTCAAACCCATCTGGACCTATGGCATCCAGTTGTGGTACAGCAGCCTACTCCAACATCTTAATGTTAGAAAGATTTCAGTGTAAAGTGCTACGTGCCATGTGTGATGCGCCATACTTTGTGAAATGCAGACATTTTACGTGACCTAAAAGTTGATACGGTCAAAAATGTGATTAAAATTTCAGTATAAAATACCTAAGTAACCTAGAACAACATCCTAACGTGTTAGCTCTAAATCTACTAGACAATAGTGAAAATATTCAAAGGTTACATAGATACAAACCGCTCGACCTGCCTCATAGATTTAACTAATTAAATTAAATTACTGTTATACCTACCTTACTTTAAGTAACTTCTGTATTGTAAACCGATGGGTTTCAATCTTCATGCCATTGTTCCATGTCATTTTATCTACTAATCTAAATTTTGCTTATTGTTACAAAACAGATTGCAAAATAAAACTACTTAAATAAAAAAAAAAAAAAATATATAGAAGGCATCGCTCTACAAGTTTATTATTCTCTAGCTCAGCTGCTGCAAGCGATGGAGGTGAGTGAACTCCAGACCATGTTCGATACGGAAGTAAACGTTTATCGAAGCAATTGTAATACAGAGGATAATAAAAAGTTGGTGCCACGTCGCACATCTTCTCACCGTAGAACATAGTCAGATACTAACAGGAAATAATTTATTATATACATTATATACATTAGAAAAAAACTAATTGTCCAAATAATACACTTCCCGCAGAGTGTGGATGAATCATTTTCATACACCTCGTGCAGCGTTTTTAGTGGCCCTCTACACGATGAGGACCAGTATTCTTGATATGACATGTGGTAAATTGAGACCCATGTATACATATATGTATGTTAGCCAACAACTCGGTATTCACTTGGTTGCAATGCTGTGTGATAATGCAAGGTGATAACTAGTATGAAGGGCTAATGTGTGTGAATAATATCCCAAATTACCCATGATGGTGGAAGTAGCTAATTCGTTTATCTAGGTTGTCAAACCATTCAGTATTCCACTGCACATCTCCATATGTATTCTTTAGCGCTTCTGATGTAGTAGAAGGCAGTAGTGCCTTTTTTTTAAACTGCACCGTTTTCACATTTTCATGTTCACATGCTCGTCGCGCACTTAGATTAAAAGGTGATAATGGTTAGTAACACTTTCTATCATCCTAAGTGTTTTGTACTCGGCTAGCAGACATACTGACACAGTTGGAAATAACACGATACTATATGTGTAGTTAGTTACTCCTACTTTTAAAGAAAGAAACCATGTAAAAACATATGTATAGGTAACCTTGTAGAATAACATGATTGATGCCGGTATTGTGCAACTCTGGAAAAGGCGAGGACATTGCAATTGTGGGAAACTTGAGGTTGTGACAACCTTGAGGGTGTGAGAACCTTGAAAATGTGGGGCTTGGAAGGTCATAGAGACAACTTACAAGTGATTGTTGAAATCCCGCCAACATTGAAAAAGCTGTGAAGGGAGGCCTTGAAACGGTCGGATTGCTGAAATAACGTGCAGTGTGGGAGTCGAGGTCAAGTAGAGAACCTTGACGGTAGAAATAGTGGGGAAGGCAAGATATAAATGCAGAGGGAGTACATGTGAAACCAGTATCATATGAAATGGAGAACATATTAAGTCAAGCGGTAGAAAAGGCGAAGATAGTGTGTGTTATGAATTCAAGTAGATGTCGTGATACTTTAATTTATAATGTGCAGTATTTGTTAAATAAAAGTAAATCGAAGTATGTTAGTGTCGGTCTGTTACCCCAATTCAGTTTTGAATCAGTCGTGAAACTTGGTGGATCTAAGTGTAATGGAGTGGTGTTTGATAACCATAAATGGCACATACATATGGACGATCAAGGGATAATTACAAATTATTTTTACACACCTGAAGGGACATGGCTATCTTCAAATATGGGTTCGAAAACTACATCGTATGAAGCTCAGAAATCTACTTAGGATGGGAGTCTATCGAACAGTTATGGAGGCTTCTTAAGATAGTCAGTTATCAATAGGGTCTAGTACTTACTAAGAAATTTCTTGCATTTTGTAATAAAATAATACATATGGCGGCGGAAATGCCTGATGTTGACCTACACAGGTTAATAGTTCTATCACAAGATATATTTGATCTCAATGTAGCATGTGTTACGAAAATTGTAGAATTTGTCGAGGAGAAAATGGGTATCAGCGTAGAAGTTGCGAAAGCTGTCAAGTAATAAGTGGGAGTAATGAACATATAAGAAATAGGGACAATAATAAATGTTTTAGTCAATATGTGGATGTGTTGTAGTGTAGAGACGTGACCTAAAGCTGTAGATTGTGTTAGTCCAGTGCAAAGACTTATATGCCAATTTCAATCATTAGAATTTGATGCCGAACATCAAAAAGTGTATTGATGGGGTACTTTTTGTGATGACTACTTAGCTAATCTAGTTTATAAGTATGGTAGTGGAATACGTCTGTGTGAGAATTACCTTCAATCGCATGGCGATGGTGTAGAGTGCATTTGTTGTATTAAGCGATTAATGGAAGACCCTAGAGAAATATCATCGGAACAATTTGCGTATAAAATAGAATATCATTTACCGAATTATATTTCAACAGACGACAACACGACAAGTGAAGGAGGTCCGCATTAATGAACTCAAAAACGTAGTTTACGGTGTAGTGGAATGGGAGCGAACAATAGAATGGGAATATTTAGCTAGAGACTGCACACATTACGAAAAGAATGGAAGAGTGTAATAAAATAATTTCAGCAGTCCAGGAAAAGCAACATCGCGATTACGTATTTGTGAAACACTTTAATGGTGTATAGTATTGTAGGTATTACAATAATTAAAAAAGTTAAAATAAAGAAAGAGTTATTTATTACATACTAATATCACAGTAATATATATATATATATATATATATATATATATATATATATATATATATATATATATATATATATATATATATATATATATATATATATATATATATATATATAATTGATCGTACAGAACGTATTATATAATGTCTTTGTTAGAAATCCATGAGTTGTGAGAATTATCAAAACCTAACCTTTAGCGGGAGACAAATTTCCGTGACGTTGTATTATACGTTCAACTACGTGAATGTCAGGATGTTTAACACTTTGAAGTTCTGGCTCATAGAAACGTCCTTGTATCTCTTCATCTCGACTGTCACGTAATGTGTAGGTAATGGGACTGGAACGTTTCTCTACTGATATTTGAAAGGCTTCGCAACTCCAATTAGGTGTGTAACCCTTAGAGAATATGCTTCTGTATTTGCTAATACGTACATAATGCCCCACTTTAAATTTAGGTGTCTTACGGGCAAGAACTTTAAGTCATTTTAAACGTTTCAAAATAGAGGCAGCATTCTTTTCCGTTACATCTGTAGGTTTGTATCCAGTGGTTCTATGTTTTCTTGAATTATAATCAACAACAATTTGAGGTAATATCGATAGCCATTTATAGGAACCCTGCATACTGAATGTTTTACACATTATTGTTTTAAGAGTGCGATTTACACGTTCAACTTTGATACTCTTCAAGTTTGAATAACTGCTGTAATGATTAATATTAAATTTTTTCATTACTTTTTTTGAATTCAGAATTGTAAAACTCCGTTCCCATGTCAGTTTGTGTATGTGTAGGCGTCCTTTGCAAACCAGACAAAAGTGTATTCATTACATCAGCGACTAGTTTACCATTCTTGCGTTTGACGGGATAAGACCAGACATACTTAGAAAATGCATTTATTACTACTAAAATGTATCGAAATCCATTATTTACCTGAGCATAAAGTATCATTTCTACTTTGGTAGCTTGAAATATATCATTTAAACCTTTCAGAACCACATAACGCCGCGGAAAGTTTCTTCTTGCTGGGTTGTGCAGTTCTTCAACATCAGCTTTACTCATTCTATCACTTTGGATTGTACTACGAGCTCTATATAGAACATCGTCGCATTTGCAAACCGTATAAACTCTGGTATAGTCACTTTAATTGTAGCATTCCTAGTTATGTGGTGACCAATTACATCGCTATCAAGCGCAAACTGAAATGATATTTTCATAATGAAGATCACCATAATGCTGAATAATAAGTTTACAAAATTTATCTATTGACATCAGTGCTGAATATGTAGTAGTATCCATAGTGATGGTCGTTGTAACATTGAAATGAAATGAATATAGTAATGGGTTTATAACAAGAGATCCTACTTTATTACTTTCGCTTTACGCAATTCGTCAATTATATATATATATATATATATATATATATATATATATATATATATATATTATTCATTGTGATTGCTAGTATTCCTGCCGAAATTGATCCCAATAACTCCCGCAACCAATCCAATAATTTATTCGGATCATTCTAAGGTACAAACTCAATCGCTTTGTTATTACATCGTAATAGTTGCATTCCACCTACTCTTCTGGAGATAGAAGTTGTGCGAGATATTGTGGCAGGAGGTGTAATAGCTGATGTAGTGGGTCGTATTCGAGTTTAAAGTAATGGTTTAATGATCTCAATGTATTTTTTACTATTAGTTCCTTGGATTTGGTGATCTGGGTTATAATTACGTCGAGCAGCATTTGTGCGGGGCAAAATGTATAGCTGTAGATCACCCTTTTTGTATCCCGTAGGAGCTTTTTTAAATAGTAGCTCATATAATCCCGGAGTTTCATCATGATCTAATGATGATCCATCAGGAAGAGCCATAGGAAAGTTCTTTCCAACAAGGTCTAGTTCAGCATCACCAATAAAAATTTCGCTGTTTCGGGAAGAAAGTGAACACCGCATGTTAAATCATACTCGTCTGTAAATATATCTTCCACATAATATCTCGCTAATCCTTTATACTGATTGAGGTACTCTTCAAAGGCTGGTTGAGATCCAGCAGCTAACAGTTCTGATTTCAATTGTTGTAAAGTAGGAATCTCCCTCTCGTCATCATGTTTGGTATCAGCAATCACAGTGTCCTCTAAAACTTGTGGTATGGCGTCAGGAACAAGAATACGTGGTGCCTTCCGTGTTCCAAATGTTTTAGGCGTATGATATAAAGAAACTTCGTTTTCATGTGCAATGGACACTTTTTTCCGAATTCTGATGTATGGGGTTCAGCGTTAACGTGAGAACCATCTTGCTTAGCAATCAATTGTTTCAATGGCTGTGTAACGAACTGGACGAAAGGTGTAAACAACACGATATTACATACTCCCAGTCAAAGGATCTAAGGCGTGGCGTCGTCACATAGTGGATAAAGCTTTGCAACAATAAGCTTGGAATAGACTTCGTTCCTCAAACGCTACCTTTGGAGAAAGAGCAGCTGCATTAACCATAGCCGGTATAATGAAAAGAAAAATAACAATGGTAATGGGAAGCAAATCACGACGTAGAAAGCGTTCTCAAAGAAACAGACCAATTTCATTTAACAAAGCAGTCCTTCTAGCGCAACGTCGTGTTGGTGGTAAACTTGGGTCATCGTTAAAATCTACGGTACAATGAGCCTTAAACGTTTTAAAACACTAAAAGATCTTGACACCCAAGAGAAGAATATTACCAATACCGAAACGTGGGGGATTCATACCTACTATTCCCCTCCTTGCAGCATTAGAATGTTTAGGTTCTTTGGGTGGAGGTGCAGCCGCAGTTGCAAAAGCGGTTACTGACGCAAAAAATGCATCAAAAACGTTAGAAAAAACCAAACGACACATTTAAGCAATGGAATCAGCTACCTTAGGAAAATATTTATATATAAAACCATATAAGCGAGGTTTAGGCCTATATCAACAACCGTATTCAAAAAACTCCCACTGAAGCTACCACGTCACGCCTTAAGCAACATAGAGCTATCAAAATTTGTCGAGAAACTAAAAATCCTCTACTTAGAGGGATATATATGAGAGACAAGTTACACCACAAATCCATACGAATGAATCTGAATGATCAAAATAATAAGGGAACACACTGAACGGCTTTCATCAGGCGTAATGGGCATATTACATATTTTGATAGCATAGGACACATTAATCCACCATTAGAGTTAATTTACTATTTTAAAAGTGATGGTAGCAGAAATACAATTAAATATAACTTTACCAAGGTTCAAAACTTCAATACATACAATTGTGGTCATTTAGACTTACGATTTTTATATGACGGTTCGTTTTGATTCTCAGTAGTCGTTGCTTCATCGTAATGTCGTACACATTTACGTTTACCGGTACAAGCAGTATCTTGTAAGCCAACTTTAACCCAGCGATTTATCTTGATAATGGAGTGGAATATGTAATGGGGTTGACAAGTTCATAATCTTTCAATACTACACAAAACGTTACTTCCAAGAATAACCAGTTAAAATTTGAAGAAACTAGAATTACAATACCACCAGGATCATACGAAATCGCGGATGTGAATAAACATATAAATGATATATTGAAGGGTTTGGGAAATTTTTTTAATTTACGGCGGACAATAAAACTGTGAAAGCAATTATGAAAGCAGTGTTTTGTAACTGTGATTTCCTATTAGTGGAGTTAATCGACCTGTTTAATGTAAACATCTCAGGACTAACCTGATGAAGGAAGCAGACTTTGAAAAGCACACAAAGCAAAACTGTGGAAATAGGCCTATCAACTCCACTAACATGATATTAACTTTAAGGTAGAAAATTCTATAGGACCAATGCTGTTATTTAACAAAAAAGTTTACAAAGGTCAAGAATTACATACCTCTGAAAATCCTATTAACACTATCAAGATTAATTCGTTAATTATCGAATGTAATATAACAAGTGGAGGTTTTAAAGATGGAGAGTCATCACATATTATTCATCAATTCTTTCCCAGTGTACCATCGGGACACAAAATAAGTAAATCCTCTCTACATGGCATATATTTACCTATACATACATCTACCATTTCAACCATAACACTTAAAATAGTAGACCAAGACGGAGACCTCGTCAACTTTAACGATAAGTCATAACGATAGAATTACATTTGAAGAAAAGATGGTGACGCGATATAAGACATGTGAGTGTAACCACAGCAAGATGAACTATAAAAGATCGAAATGTAGAAATGCGAGGGACAGTAAGCGGCCAACCCTCAAAGTATTGAACGCATAGAATAGAGGATACTTCCAAAGTGTTGGTTTTACAGTACTACAATGAGTATATTAAACGTAAACGAAAAAGTTGTTGATAATGCTATAGTAAATTCCGAACTACACCCATCAACCATATACTACGTGATTTGGAAACAATTATCAAATCAGAGTGCCCATTCAAGAAGACATGTACATTTTTGCAGATAGTTATTTCTACGTAGAGGGAAGATTGCTGAGGGAGGAGGGTGCTGTTTCTAACATTGCACGGTTTGTTAATAATGGCATTACATTTTTATTCAGTGAAATTAGATACGAAATGAGTGGAATAGTGGTAAATTCCGTGATGAAGGTTGGATTAACGTCTACAACGAAAGGACTGGTGTCATTGACTCCCAACGACCTCGCTCGTCATGAAAATGTGGGTTGTTTCTTACCTCAAAAAGTACACCAACAAATGGGTTAGAGTATTTTAATGTTTGTGTACCTTTGCGAATGCAAAGTTTTAATTCGCAAGTAACATTGATACCGACGCAGTAATTTCAACCGTTGCAGATGAAGCAATAAAGCTTAACATAGATAAAGTATATGGGAAAGATTCCGCATATCATTCCAGCACTAGCGGAGGAATTGGCGTTAACGAAGTACATTGATAAAAATGTAAATACTCCAGTAGCATTTAGAAGTTGGGAAACACACTAATATCCAGCAGTTCCAACAACAGATAAACATACATGGGCAATCAAAACATCGACTAGTATAGAAACACCTAGATACAACATTATCGATTATCAAACGGGACGAGAAAATGTTTCTCAAGACATGAGCACATTCGATAAATGTGCGCTAAAGAATATTAGGGTATTCCTTAACACGGTTCGTTACCCGTATGACAATTTAAACGTTAATTATGATAATAATTGCTTTGATACATTGCATGAAATATTTGCTAACTTCCAAATGTCATGTAATCAAGGAGATGGTCGACCATTACTCACACCTAATCAATTTACGGCAGTCGCACCATTGATAGTGGTAGACTGTTCGAATCAAAAAGAGACGTTCCACTCTAAAGTGTAGAATTCGAAACAGCAGTCAACATACCCTTGAATACTACAGCATACTGTGTTATACTCCACGATCGCTTAGTTACGTATAACGCGTTAACTAAAGAAGTAAGGCAACTGTAATACGATTCCCGTCATAGTCGACGTACAAGTGTTTAAAATTTAAAGTTTTTATACCGAAAGAACTCGCAAATTTAATGGAACACAAGTCGCCTTCTACATGTTCAAATCACCGTATACATGGCATACGTTAGATGACGAGAGTCGCCGTTAAGCTACTTGGTTAATGCATAATCCACACTGTATAAAATAAGAAGAGGGACATACACCACCACACCAATTTCGAAGAATTCTCAGTCGCTTGATTCAACCTACAGATACTATCTACGTCCAGGATATAGAGAAAGCTGATTACATCAGAAAATTTGTTACACAACCCGTTATAGAACTTGAGGAACATCCTACTCTTCCTGCTTTGCAACCAGTTTATTATTATCATTGTGAATCATTATGTCAGTGCGCTCTGTCTAATGTATACCACCTGAACGATACTTATGTAATGCAGTAACGCTTGTACACCTTTTTAATAAAAATTGTAAATATATATTTTGTTTATTTCTTTTATATATCACACAATATGCGTACATTCTGTATATAAATACTCGATAATGAATTATGACATAATATTATTCTATATTCCACTAAAGGTTACTACATTAAGTATACGAGCTGGAATGTTGTATCGATATTATACAGATTAACATCTATATATGTTCATAGCTTCAGTACGGAGATAATATATACGCATCTAAACTATTAGTTGCTTTCTGGATTATGCAAATTCATTTGCCTAGCAACCTCCAGTAGACCGCTCAAAGGATCAACGTTCTGCAATTCCGGAATTCGCCAATGTTGTACACGTGTCTCGTAATCGATACCGTTTGTCATCCTAGGACCTAAAGGAGAATTTTATATATTATATATATATATATATATATATATATATATATATATATATATATATATATATATATATATATATCGTCAAAGTTAATCTAAACACAAACATTTTACACATTACTGTTTTATCAGACGCCTACGCAACATATTTGTAGTTTACGTCCGTCAGCATTTTTTGAATAACGATTGAATAGCTTTCCCTGCATACTCATCTTTCATTCTTCCGACGATAGATGTATTCGTTGTAGTACCGTGCAGACCGTTTTGATAGACGGATGTGTCATAATCATCAACATTATTCCGCATATGCACATACACATCATCAGTTATTATCCCGACAATTAAAGAATCTGTGTCTGTATAGAGCAGCGTTGCATTATTATCGTAATGACTGCGCAAGATATCGTAAAAAATCGATACATTATAATTTTGAAAAGACCTGTTTCGACAATTCCACTGCAAATAATTTGTCAGTAAATTGAATAAAATTATTAAATTGCGGTTTTGCGACGTACTGTGCTAGACCCAAGCGACGTCCGTTATTTACCCATTGTTTTATCAAATACATCAATGTGCATGCATTTAAAGAAACCTTTTTCAAACTTATTCTTGGCTTGATTTCGATGAGCTGCATTAAGATCTATGTATGGTACTAATTAAGGGCTTTGACGAAACCATAACACTCTTTGAATACGAGTAACAATTAACCCATGCTGTATACATGGTTTTAAATATCGCTAACGTATAACACAGCTGGTCTTATCACACAAGCTAGGAATTAATTTTTCCTCCTTGGAATGTGGTGCGCGGATCATTTCGGGACAGAAAGGATAATCATTGTGCTCATTATGCAGGTGATGCGGATAGTGTATATCAACCTCTAGTACAAACCTGAAATCATCATCATCGTTAATCATTGACACATTGAATTACCCAATTTCCTCTTCAGTTAACCACATAAACCCATCATGTGGGAGATATTGCCCCATACTCCATCCGTATAAATTCTTGGCATCTAAATACTGTAAAAAGGCTTTAGTCATAGTTCGGGACAAACTCGTTGTTAGCAACACTTCTTCACTTAACACAAGTACTCACTCCACCACGCATACCTTTCTTAAAAAAGTGGTACATATGCATATCAGTCAATAATTCTAACTCTACTTTAGTGCATTTCAACATGGCATCCCATGCTAATCCAGGTATTGCTACATACTGCGCAGGTTCTAATCCATACACATCTACACATAACCGCCTAAAGTTTTCGGACACGTCAGCCAACAGCAACGCATCTGATTTTAAATGTATATCAGTAGAATCCCCGAGTGTATTACACTTAAAGTGATACCACACCACTAGGACGCGACAGTATTCTCCATCGGATATATTTTCATTACGAATTTTATCGTAGAATTTGTCATAGGAAGGTACAGTGACACTGTTTAATTTACTAAAATTGTCTACGTTCGCGTAGGGGAGATTACCTTTCTTTCTAACTAAGTTAAAGTCATCATCATTACCAAAATATTTCCTTACCTCCCCACATTGATCATCTGATAAATTATGAGATAGAGTATCTAAGGAAGCAGCCATGAACCTAGAAATATACACGAATCGCGAATTTATGTACTTCTTTTCCCTAAGACCACGACCGTTAATGAATTCCTCTACATAAGTATGCTTACCGAACGTTATATATTTTTCGCTATTAACAGGGAGTACGATAATTTCTTCAGCTTTACTCGCTAACTGTTTGATGAACAGGTGGACATCATAGCCACTGAGATTATGGAAAAAACTAGGATAAATATAGGTAATTAATAGTTTAAATTGCAATTTGAATGTGCCGCACCGCGAAATATGCCAGTGGCATGACAGTAATTTGGAATTTGTAAGATTGTCCGTAAAAAGCTTATCGCGTATATAACAATTTCAACTTTGTTCATGAATCACCTCTTGTTCATCAGTGTGGTAATATTGGAACAATAGTTTTCAATTGTTCATTATATATCCGTTTTACATCACTTTCGAGTCGTGTAATAAATACTTCCGCGGAGTTAACCACCCTGTAAAGTTCCAATTTGGACCAAGTATCGTTTACACCACACTTAATATAATAACTGAATGAGTATGGTTCATGTTTACACGTTTTTATCGTGAAAGGTTGTTCGGAAACGGGTTCAGCTGTATTGGTAGTAACAGAGTTTCAAAATCTGCATATATTACAAATGGTGGAAAGATCTGTTTTTGATAGTTCCGAAAGGAAGGTATATTTTCCGCATAGAACTCCGCAGTTCTGTCTTTTCTTTGCATTACGCCAGGTAGTTTAGTGTATACGAAATTGCAATCATGAGACACGTGTCGAGTTAATTGCTCCTGCGTTCTAAAGTAATGAATATATAAATTACAAAAATATTTTGCCCATTACGTCGGCTTATTTGGGTGCTTAGTAAACACATTTTTTATCCATTCATAATGCTTATTATCCGTTTGGTTACTGACTAATAGTAATAAATTAACATGAATAGGTTGTTTAGCTCTGGTATAGTAGAGAGGACCCACTACCTCAGGAATACGCTAACCATCACAATACGTATCATCCAGTCCATAAACGTTGATGGAGATATTATGCCATGTGCGGCACGGTTTTGCAGTACTGTCTGCCGCATCTCTGAAGGTGAGGTAATTGGTATCCTTATCCAGCACACAGCTTTTTGATGTCGCAGTAGAGTATCTGTTCTTGAAAATTGCTTCAGACATTCTGTCTGTAACAGACAGAATGTATAAACTATGTATAAATAAACGTGTAGAGCTACGTGTTTTGTTATGATTCCCGTGTATTGGTTTGTATCATTTATTGCTATCAGGTATTACAAATGTTAAAAAAAGAAATCATTTCCAGCGATGCGAACGAGGACGCAAATTAACATATCGCAAGAATAGGATAATATATATGATGGATATATCAGGTTGAGGGATAGAGTAGTGTACGGGTAAGCAAACAATAGCGCTGATGGTCGGGATAGAGTGTTGCTGAGCACACATATTCCACCCAGCATTGTATCTCACCCTGTCATGTGCTTTGGGATGGAAGCAAGGTATTACCCCCAACTGTTTTCCATAAACTCCGCAGCTTATTTAGGTCTCAATACACTCTGGAGAGAAGATACTGCGTTTTCCATTATATCCCCCACCTGTGATTGCACAGGTAAGTATTGTATAGGTGCTGCAGGACTCCTAGATACTGCTAAGTCATTTAGCGACCATTCATTATCTATAAAATCAGCAGCACACACAGGAATCGGGATACTCTCTGATACATCCTCCATGTGCTCGACTTCAAAGAGTTCATAGGACTCCACTTTTAACTGTGCCCCCTGAGTTCTCCTCCTACCGTAGAACCACTCCTCCATAAATTCTATGGTAGAAGCAGGGCTCAGCAAACCTTCAAATGGATTCCCTGCTCTTTTTCCCGCTGCGTATGTTGCAGATGTAGACAATTACTCATCTACAACGCATGCTGGTGTCATAGTAGTATGAGATTTCTGTTTTCCCAGCTCCGGCTGCGCTACATAGCTTGACGATGACCGATCCCTCCTCAATTGGATACCATTCATTCCGAAACTCTGCAATACAGCCAGGACTTGGCACAATACTACCTGATCTTCAGTCACGTGTGACTGCATCCTCTCATACGGCTCACGTACAGGTTGCAGGGTGAGCAGTATTTCGTCCACGTCTGACTGCTCGTACGTGCTTGATAATACCACATCCAAATCGTCTGCTGGAGGTGGTGTATCCAAAAACCGCAACGCTACATCACATTCATCCTGGTCGAAATACTGTCCGCCCTCCACCAGGTCACCGGCAGCACCACCTTCATGGAGTATCTGCATCACATCCAGTGCGTGATCCGTATGAGATCGGACTCCCAGAAACCTGCTCAGAACGTGTCATCCTGCGTAAATTACTCATCTGTTGCAGTAATACATGAAAGCGCTCTATTACCTCTGTTTACGGCTGACGCAATATGTTTTTGAAAATTCCACAACCGAACTTTTGAAAAATTCCCCACAGATTTTATAGAAAATTATAAGTCCACAAAAATAATTCAGTAATAAAATAAGCACTTACCATTACACGAAGATAAGATGTAACGCCACTTTATAACACTTGGAACGTTTTCACTTGCCGTATAAGGATTGAATGACTCTCTAGTTGAACAACCTACCCTTATATACAAAATTTTGGGTAGTGGGGAGAGTTCGAGAAACTAGAATGGGGGAAACAGTGGGAAAGTAGGTCAAGGTCACCTGCATATATAAACGGGGTGCAGGGGCCCCCCAACAGATCTTGAAAAATGTCCTCTAAAAATAAATGAAAAACGTTGTTTTTAGTGGTGGAAACACCTATATGTAGCGAAATGAAAACAGCAAAAATTCAAGAGCAAGTTCCCCATCGTCTCCCCAGGTTAAAACCAACAAGGTTTATGTTTTTAATTATTATTATTATTTTTCCATTGTTGATACATTTCTAACGTTTTATTTCTTTCCTTTGCAGGTTTCTGTAACCCCCCATCCTTCATCGCATGGAGAACTTCTGTATCCCTTCGACTTAATCCCGCTTGCCTCCACTACTCCTCTTCCCGGCCTTTCGTCAGCTCCTACACCTCAGGTTTCCTCCCTTGAACTCCCACACCTTAGGATTCCTCACCCTATTCATCGGAGGTGTTGACGTGGACGACCAATCCAGCGACGCCGAGATTTATGAACTGACGACCGTAGTCCTGAAATCTACAAGATTACAATCTTGATGCGGATACACTAACACTTGACCCGACCAATGGCAAAGTCATCACTGTCAGTGACGAGGACACCCCAGTAGCTATTGACCTAGACGACCATACCGAAGATAGTGATGGCTTCGTCAGCTTATCATCCAGTCTTGAGGGAGTGTATTCCTACTGTGCTGGGAACGATTACCTTAACACTGGTGACTGCGACTCCGACGTAAACATGGACCCGGCCTACAGCTATGATTGAGACGACTACGAAAATGACACGTTACGCCAACAGCGACTATTTCGCGAAACACGTACTGACTTTTGTAACGAAATCATCGTTGAAGAGAGTAGCGATGAGGACAACTTTAAGTACACTCTCACTAACAACATGCAACGACTGGAACGTAGCGCTCAAGAACTGTCGGACGTAGTAGAACAAGTAAGTGCACAGGAACAGATACATAACAGCATACAGGACGAGGACAATGACATTGGCTGCATGCGTCGCTCCGCAGGTCAGGATCACGGAAATGACGAAAACGCTGACGACGACATGCACGACAATGACGAAGAACTTGACGCTGACTGGTTTTAGGCTACACATATCCCGATGACTAGTGGTTGCACTATGCTTCCTCCCCTGTACAACGTCATGTGTGCGATGGCGCCCGGAGACAGTGCCAATCAACGCAATTCTGCGTTTATTTTTGTCGCTGGGTGGGACTGGCTATTCTACGCACATCGCATAATCACATTGGACCATCTCACGTTCACGGTATGTATTCTATTTATACTACTTTTGGATATTAATAATTATTTCTTTAGTTACAGCTGACAACCATTGTGCCATTCGTCTGGAATTATGATGTCGTGATTACGGAGAGCTGTCTAGAAGGGCAGCTCGGCCAGGCCGATACTAGGCTTCTAACATTATACCTTGACTGGCATAGTGTTATAAGCCTAACTATACAAAGTGGGTATGATCACGCCATTGTACATCTGGAGATGATACTGGAAACTGTCGAAGTGTTTGCCGGATTTTATGAACCCATCCGAGTTCGTAATGCAGCTCTTCGACAAAAGGCCTTTCCAGTTGATCGAGGCAGGCATAGTGAGTATAACTGACACAGCTCTCCTTCTACTTATGATTTATTTCCAGAAAAACGTCGTCCCCAATAGTGCGACCCGGACCAGACAGACAGACACTAACTGACTGAGCGCGGCGACTAATATACAGACAGACAAACAGGCAGGTAGACATAGAGGCCGCCAGACAGGTACACACTGCACGGTGCATATGCTCAAATATATCTATTACACTGTGATGGTATACCAATATGTACCGCTGATGAACACCTGCTAGTCCTCTGGAGGAACACCTTTAGACGATGCGCTTGAAGGCTTCATGTATGGTGTTTGAATAAACCAATGGTGGTCATCTGACACGCCGCTACAGGAACATCTCCGATGGGCACCACACTGCATGTACGCTCAATTACCTGCACCACGTCCACGCAGGTGTAATGATACAGAATTGGAAAGGACCTTTTGCACTTGTACTAAATCATAGTGTTTTATCCCTAGAGAAAATCATATATCTGAATAATAAACTGATTACATTTGTACATGCAACAAATAAATATACCAGCATATCATTACCTTTTTTTATTTTGTTCTAATTGTGGTATCAGACAATTGCCAAAAATTACAAGAGCAAGCCTTCAAAAAGTGAGGTAGCTATCTGAGTAGGTAGGGCGAGAAAATAGCCTTGAGAATGTGTTAAGTGTTAGTACCCTGCGTATTTTGTTTCACCTTGGAGCTGTGGTAATCGTAGGAACGTGTGACCTTTGGAAAGTAATGTACAAACATGACCTAGATATTTTGTAACCTTGAGCCGGTGGGACCTTGTGATTGTGGTGACCTTGGTAATGTGGGACTTTGTAATTGTGGTGTGTTCCAAAAGTCTCCAGTTTTACCTACTGGTGTCGCGGCTACTACGGTTGCAGTAGCCTGAATCACTTCTGTCTTCGTAATTTCTGCCTTCCTCTTTTTTTCTCTTCCTGTTGTTATCCTGGCTGGTAGGGGTATCCAAAGGAAGGTTCAACAGCGACGGCGGAGCTGGCGCGCTGCTCGATGCCGGTGCTCCTTCCAATGGTGAGAAATCTGTGTTACTCGGCAACATAGCAACATATTAGCTCTCTAAATGAAGCGCTCTACTCGTCGCCGTGATAACGATGCTGGTAGAGTCTGGTCGATTAAGTTCTTTTTTAACGAAGACAGCGAATCTTAGTTCTCTTTGCTACAATTATATAAAAATATAAAATCTAACGCACCAAATCAGCTGATCATAAGTGTAAGGTAATACTATTTGTTTTCTTGCTTTGAGATTAGTTTCATAATGGAAAGGGGAAAAGAGGAAAATAATTACCGTTGCTGTACTGCAAATGCCCCACAGTGATACCGATAATAAAATTTTGGAATTATGCAAGCATAGTAAACAGAAAGAAGGAGAATTTCTGTAACAAATTAAACAGAAAATGTGCAGTGTGTTATAATTTCGATGGTGTGCTGCTGCTGTTAATTTCTAACAAAGACGCAGCACGTAATACTCTTTCTGCAGTAAAATAGCTTTTGGTTAAATGAAACCAATAGTTCAAGATTTCCACAAACTCATTTATTGAGTTACAATTGTTTCGACACGCAGTGTCTTCTTCAGATTCAATCTTAAACTAACTTACAACGTTACAAAATACTGAACCTACACTAATTGCAGTGGGAGGTTGACAACTAATTATGTGATGAAGAGGTAAGGTCAAACAATGGCGAATAATATAGATCAATTTGATCGTTTAATAACAAACCTGTATTTTTGTTTTCAAAAATCTCTAATAATCCTAAAATATCTAGGTAACCTTTACGTTTATTTTCAACATGCAAAATTTCAAAATCTTTATCTAAAGTGTGATTTTCTAAGTTCAAATGTAACGCATAGTTAGAAGTTTCAGTATTGTTTTTATATGAACTAACATGTTCGGAAATACGTTAACTAAAACTTCTACCTGTTTGTCCTATGTAGTATTTATCACAACTCCCGAAATTTAGTCTGTATGCTCCTGAATTCCTTTCATTCTGATTTTTGGACTCATGGTTTTTATGTATTTTCCTAAAGTATTGTTACTTTTGTACGTTATACTCAAATCTAGTTTTTTAAGTTGATTGGATATTATTTCTGTAGATTTATCTATACAATTTAACGTGTTAAAAAATTTCTAATTCCGATTTGAGCAGGGTGATTTTAAATCAAACTTGTATTCTTTCTTTTTTGATCACTTGTTAAACCAAAATTACTTTGAATCCAATAATGAGATTTTTAGTGCCAATAAAGCCTTAATTATGGGTAGTCCGTTAAGCCCTAGTTTATTAGAAACCTTTATGGATAATTTAGAGGAAACGATCAACAAACACCCATTTAGTAAATTCTTTTTTGGTATAGATATGTTGACACATAAGTTTGTTTTACTGGTTCTAATAGACAAATACAAAACTTTATGAATTACTTAAACACATTACATACAGATATTACATTTACAGCAGAAGTTGAAAATAATACCCCAATTAACTTCTTAGACCTAATAATAACAAATCAGAACAATAAACCAGAATTTTCAATTTATCATAAACCTTCACACACTAACGCAGTTATTTATAGCAGTTCTTGTCTGCCTTATAATTACAAAATAGCGTTAAAGTCAGTTTACCCTGTTTAATACGTTAAGTTATATAGGTAAACCTACAGAAGTAACATTTAATCAACTTAAAAAACTAGATTTGAATATAACATAATAATGTAACAATACTTTAGGAAAATACATGAAAAACAATAAATCCAAAAAACAGAAGGAAAATAATTCAAAACAATACTGAAACTTCTAACTTCGAACTTTTAGATAAAAATTTTGAAATTTTGCATGTTGAAAATAAAGGTAAAAGATTAGACATTTTAGAATCATTAGATATTTTTAAAAACAATAATACAGGTTTTCTATTAACGATCAAATTGATTTACACCATGCACCATTGTTTAACCTTCAATCTTCATTACATGATTAGTTGTCAACCTCCCACCACAATTAGTATAGGTTAAGTATTTTGTAACGTTGTAAGTTAGTTTAAGATTGAATCTGGAAAAGACACTGTGTGTCGAAAGAATTGTAATTCAATAAATGAGTTTGTGGAAGTTAAAAACTATCTTTTTCATTTAAGTGTTAATATGAATTTCCATCAAGTAAAAGCCAGCACAATCAAAGGTTTAGATTGCTGTCTGAACGGTTCGACATATCGAAATCAGCAGCATGGTCATATACAAAAAAAGTTTGTCTTTTGTTAGCAGAATATTCAGGAAACTGTATTTCTTGGCCTAGATGTGCTAAGGCATATGAATGTGAATTAAATTATCAAAGGCACCATAAATTTCCAGGTGCGTTGGGTGCTATTGATGGTACTCATAGTCCAATCACAGCGCCACATAGCGACCAAGCTGCATAGTGTAATAAAAAGCGTTAGCACTCTATCCTTTTACAAGTTGTATGTGATAGAATAACATGTGTACATTTTAGGATATCCATAATACTCGTGTTCTCAACAATTCTTCTTTGGGAAGAAAAATTAGCAGCAACCGTTGCGACCTTTTTCCAAACTCCAATAAAATTGCTATGTTCTAGAAGATTTGGCATATAAATGTACAGTTTTTATTTTAACCTTACAAAGATTCGAAGGAATTATGATTTTAAACAGCCTTCAACTTGAATATTTATATATATATATATATATATATATATATATATATATATAAAATTTAAAATGCTTCCGGTTTATTAAAACCAGATTTCGCATTTCAAAATATGTCAACGAATACTGAGTTTATCTCTATCTCTATCTGAGTTTAGATAATACTAAACAAAACGAAATTGCCAATAAATTAGACCAAGTTTAAATCAAAATGTATTAGTATAGTGATTATTATATATATATATATATATATATATATATATATATATATATATATATATATATATATATATATATATATATATATATATATATATATATATATATATATATATATATATATAAGTGTGAAAAATGATATATGGCAAAAATCGCGAAATTGAGATAAGCCTTCAAATCTCTTCAAGAAATGCATATCTATCGATAGGGAATTGCGCGATAGGTCTACTTAAATCAGAAAACTGTCAATTACATTGTGGATTAAGGTACAAGTACGTCAACTGAATTAGTGGTTAGTAAAAAATGAAATAATCGATTTTATACTCTTTTATTTTGACAGCAAACATAAGATAAAACAGAAACAGTGATATAAATAAACCAATGTTTAAAATCCATTCGGTAATAAGGTTTAACTAAACATATATCGTTTTTCCTGTTAATATGATAATACGAAATATGTTATATATCGATATAACCTCTTTTTCCCTTATAATAAAAATAATTAATGTCGGTATAAGTGGACATGTACCGTTTATCCCTTTAGAAGTAGTTTAATTCAAAATGGCTAAGTTAACATATCTCAATATTCCCTAATAAAATCAATGCAAATTAACTTTCCGCTAAATATATTGGTTCCGTTAATGCATTACGTTCAGTGCATGTGTTTGGGTGTTCTGATGAGTTCGGTGCAGTTCAATGAGGAAATAAAGTGAAAAACACTACCATCAGCGAGAAAAGTAATTAACAGTTTTAGAGGACTTGTCATCACAACAAAACAAACTGATTTTAAAACATGCTGCTTGAAACTATGGTCTAATGCACAATGGATACATTGAATATAAGTTTTTATTTAATTTTTTTGTATTTAATTTAATTTTTGTTGTCAGGAATGCCACATAATGATTTACGAACTCTTGCACCGCCATCAAATAGAACCCCTGAAGATGATGTTAAATTGATTAAAGATCATATTTCATTCATTCCAACCTATTGCAGGCCTGATTCTTCAAAAGTGTATCTTCTACATCATTATACGTTGTCAAGGATGTAGAGAGAATATAAGAACTGGATCCCAGACAACAAAATCTAATTGGTATACACCAGAAGGATGTACCATATGTCTATGAAGTCAAACTCATAAATAAGAACGCTGCTTTGGAAGATCCTTAAAGAATTGTTTATACTTTTGATTTTGCAGCAGTGCTTACCGACATCTAATCTTCAAACCTCAATAGCATTTTACAAAAGGCAGTTGTGGACTTTTAATTTAGCATTACACAGATGTAATGATAATCAATCCTTTTGCTTTATGTGGATGAGGGTGTGACAGGACGAAGAGCAAAAGAGATTGCTTCATGTTTGTATAAGCCTCTTTCATTATTACCTTCCGAAGTTAAGGTAGTTACTTTATATTCGGATCCGTGTGCCGGACAAAACAAAAATTCGTTTTTATCAGCTATGTTGATGATGGTTTTAAAAAACAACCCAAATTTACGGTTTATAAAGCATAAGTTCCTTGCCACATAATTATTGAAAAGAAAAAGAAGAAATATCCATTTTCCATTAAACATCCACGAGGTTGGATGAATCTGGTCCAATTGTGCGGACATAAAATTTGTTTTTTTGTAACGGAAATGTCTCAAAAAGACTTTTATGAATTTTCTTCCTTTATAAAAGTGTCTTGTTGCAAAGAAAAGTCAATATTACCGAAGAAAAAGTAGTCTCGAAACAAATAAGATGGTTACGATTATTGCAAAAACCGGATATTGTTGAATACAAGACAAGCTTAAAGGAAGATGAGATTTTAAAAGTATTAATTTATTAAGGAAGGGAGACAGCTGGCCAAAATCTGTAAAAATACCCTTGTCGGACAGAGGTCCAAATCCAATAAATATTGAGAAAAAGTCCAACCTAATGGAGCTTATGCCTACATTTCTGAAGAATTTCATGATTTTTATAGAAATTTGGTTACCAAAGAGGACGCTCGTAATACATTGCCCGATAGTGACAGAGATAACGATAATGATACACTTTGAAATTAAAACTTAATTCTTACAATTATTTTGTTTTGTCGTTTTTGTTATACCATTTTGATGTTAACTTTAGATAAAAAAGATTTGTTGTTGTAATTTACACATAACCAATACATGTTTATTTTCATGTAATAAATAAAGTGTTTTCAAAACTTTTGATAAAATTTTGGATGATTCATTTTTTTAAATGAAATTTTAATAAATAATGCCAATTAAAAAACATACCTTATGAACGCATCTTAAGAAATGTTTTCATTTTGAAACAAGAGCTCTTTGAAATTTCCTTTTTTTTTTTTCGTTTTTCTCAAAACTTGATTTTCGGACTTATATCACTTTTCCCGAACACCATATATATATATATATATATATATATATTTAATGTAAATAGTTAATTTAATAATATCAAAATGGGGAAAGGGTTCAAGGATTTAGTTGAAGATAATATATTTTTGTATAAGAAATATCCTATACTTAATTGAATTTAACGTATAAAATTTGCTCTGAATAAGTTTTGCTTTCTAACGCATGCGTTACTGACTTTAAGTGAAAATAATTAAAACTGTCAAAAATGTCAAATAATTAAGAAATTTTAATGTTTGGATCAAAATGTGAAAATTTAGAAAAAGAAAAGGAAATGATTTGCTTCTCAGGTGTTTACACAGGTAAATAATTGAAATTCTTAATTAATAACATATAACAAATATAGATTGCAGGGAAATACCAATAACAGGGTTATAAAAAATTTTAAAACTCACAGATACAATCCTTCCTGTCGATTGAATGATGTCTTCAAACTTCAGCTGGAGGCAGGCAATGTTCACTCGGCTGTTGTTGTTACTAATATCCAACTGCTATCTCGGTTCTCGAAGACACCAACCTCCAATCTTCAAGATGTTTTCCTTCCAAAAACGGCAACCTCCAAACACTTATTTACTATGGTAACTTTTATTAAAAATGGTTTTAAATCTTTATGACTGATATCGTTTAAAATGTATTATTAGTATCCAAGATTTTTGTTAACACAATTTTATTTTAGTTACCGAAAATATAATATTTATTTAAGAGGAATTGTCCGGATAAATAAAACAACTTTTACCAAATAAAATGGAATTTAATTTGGTATATCAGAATTATTTAAAATCGGAAAACATGAAAACAAATTTTCACAAAATCGTGACATCAATTAATCGTACAGCAATAATTTATTAACAACGACAGGTATCGGTGACCGAACTATTTAATTTTAACCGAAGTTATAAAAACAAGTGCTCTCGAAATTATTCGTACCGTAAACTTTCTCGACGAAAATAAATTAGGTTATGTAAACACTAAATTAGCAACACTGTTTTAATCTTTTCACTTTTGAACAAAAACTGAGAGAGAATGACTTCCTGAGCTCTTGCTTTTATAGGTTTCTGGTTGCTACAGAAATTTCAACTTTTTACAGCCATATTGCAAAATTTACAATGAATGTGATTGGCTAATCAAAATTAAGAATTGTACAAAATGGAATTTTGGCCGTATCTTTCTTATACATGGTCGGAAATGAAATTTAAAACAGAAATGAAAACTATGTGAAATTTCGAATAAAAGGACACCGAATAAGCAATAAATCCTACCACTAATAAACGAAACAACTTAATCTAATCAAAATAAGCTACTAACTATACACACTTACAAGCTACACTAAAATTACTTGCGAAAATGGAATTCTGAGGACAATTTACATAAGAAAACATATCTTTTTAAATTCGAAACATTTACTTTAATGAAAATTTTAAGTTTTTGTAAATTTGTCTAGAAATCAACTTAGATTTAGCAAAATTTTGCGGATAAAAACGCTGTATCCTTATAAAAACTTATTTATATTGTGAAAGAACATCTATTATTTGCTTTAAGAGCAAAAACTAAATCTAATAATATGGAAAAAGTATAAAATTATGTGAAAAATCTAAAATTTACAACGTAACCATACTTAAATTTTAAATATGAAATAAATTCATATTAAAAATGTTTTAGCACATAAAATGTTATGTTTAAGGTTTGTACAACTTGTCTTTATTGTTCACACTACTTATTTGCAATGCATAATGTTATTTAGTCTTGCATTGAAAATGTCTCATCGTCTAACACTGTTTTGGGATTTTACACTATAAATTGTACGGCACTATAAATGTTTGTATGCCAAAATGTTCTAAATGTCTTTCTTGTTGTGAATCATTTATTATAAGTTTTGTCACTAATTCACTAACAAAATGTGTGCGAAAATTGTCTATACTATCCATATTATAACCCTTTTAACTAAATTTTGTATTTCCTGCTTTTAAAAACTAAACATACCTTATCCCTAACATAATCCTAACTACATAGTCCATGTTTAAACACCTGTGAAATGTCTACTTGCCAAATTAACTTTGAAAAATTGAATTTTATTGTAAAATTGCACTAATAAAATGACTCTACGAAAATGGTGATATTTAACATCTTTGACAATTTGGTAGCAACAAATTGCTTTTTATGATGAAACCAAACTTAGCAAATGATATTCAGATCAATTTATACCAAATAAATTTATTTTAAACACATCGTGAACCATATTTATGTAAAATTGTGTCTCGCACTTGTATCGAGCCAGAAATTACCCCTTTTATGATCCAAATGTCATGTAAGCTGTCCGATACTTCTATTACCTCTTTCTAAACATCTCAAATTCCCCAATTTAAGAATGAAGATATTTTTGTACAAGAAAATATTAAGTTCTTTAATTGACCTACCTATTAAAATTAAATTTTGAAATAAGAACAACTTATAGAAGTATGAAAATTTTAGATTCATCTAGGCACTTCAATTTTATGTACATATTTACTTGCTACGCTAGGTTCTTCATTTATCAACACCAAATTTTCTTGTATAATGTTTATAACTTCTTGCTTGTAACCAATGTGATTGATATCGAATTGCTCATCCTTTATAATTCTTTCCACCTTCAAATACTGGATATGCGGTTTATATAAATTTAATCTTTTATTGTAGGGCTGTACCCAGTTTAATTCATCTTTACCAATTCTTATCTTCATATGTTGCGCATCGATAATCAATTTTAATTGCTTAATCAAATCCATTCCGATTATTAACTCCATTTTTAAATTGTTAGTTATAAACCATTGTGTTTGAAAAATCTGTTCCCTACCTTAGCTTCAGTATGTAGCATCCTATTTATAGTGCTAAGCTTCTTATCCGTTGCTGCCATAACTTCTATTTTGTTTATTCTGATGATCTCATCTTTAAATAAATCGTTATTCTCTACGATGATCTTTTCCTGTATTAATGAAATTTCTGATCCGGTATCAACTAATCCTAATAAGTTTAAATTCTTAATTCTAATGTTAACGAAAGGTAATAAAATGTTTGCAGTTTCTGGTTCTAAATTTTGTTCAATTTCTAAAAATTCCGTAGGATGTTGGTAGTTTGTCTTTACATTATTGACAAGGAAGCTCGTATTTAAAAATTTTGAACGGTGATCTTGTCAAAGTCCTTTGTGTGTTCTTTTCTTCGTCTTGGGATGCATGTACGATGGCATTGACCCAACTAATCCTTCCACAACTCGGTTCCTCCTTCTCTTCTCGTACCTGGATGTTATTCACCCTCCTATTCTGATCATCCACGATCTCTTGGTATGGCCTTCTATTTTCTTTTGCATATCATTTCTACGATGATCCTTTCCTTCATTCTCTCTATTATTCTGATGCTCCCGTTCATTATCCTTGGCTTGATTGTTGGAATTAAATCTGTTCCTATCGTAGCCATTATTATATCCTCCTCGTCTTTGTTGGAAGTTGTTCCTCTCTCTTCCGATCTATAATTGCCTTCCCTATTGTTGCCATTTTGGAAATACTCTCTACGATTATCAGCACGATGATATTGATTTTGATAATCCCTCCTGTCATTTCCATAATTCCTATTATATTTGTCTCTCCTATTTTCCTCTCTTTCGTGCCTGTAATTATATTCCTTCTGTCATTTCCATAATTCCTAGGGTTAAATTCTCTCTTTTCGTAACTGTTCTGATGCTGTTCGTATGCATCGTATCTTCTTAAAATTGCAGTAGTGATGTTATATTATCTATATTTTGCAGAATAATGTTTTCTGCCACATTATTCTCCAGTTGCCTTGCTAAATATTGAACTATTTCTTGTTCATTCATCGGTGGTGTGAAGTATCTTGCTATTTGGTATTTCTTCATTACATAAATCTCCCTCGAAGTGCCATAGTTTTTGTCATACTTCGCCCTTGAAAATTCTTCCTTATTACATTTTGTTGGACATCACTCCAATATTGTTTGGTAAATAATTCCTTGAAGTGCTTATAATCGGTACATTGCTCTTGTACTAAATTGTACCATAGTTCGGCATTCCTTTAAGCATCTTTCTCACCAAACGCATTCTTTGTTTATTGTCCTTGATGTCATTAAAATATTCTTCTATATTTTTCAAAAATAGCATTGGCGATTCTTGCTTCTTTCCTTCAAATTTATATGGCATCTCTTGATTCCACATGCAATTATCCCAGCCGATTTGAAAATTTCGAGGTGTTTCACGTTCTTTCAACTCTTCTAGGTCATGATCGTACATTCTTAATTTATTGCAAATTTCCCCTATCTGTTTCTTGTTCTCATCCTTATTCTTATCCACCTGGAAACATATTTGTTCGTGGATGTCATGTATCCTTCCTACTCTATCATTTATTTCGTTAGAAGCCTCTTCTCTTAGACGGGTTTCAGTTCTAATGTTTTTATCCAACTTGCCGATCTTGTCATCTGCCTCCTCCTTATTGTCGATAATCGTTCCCCATAACTTATCATTTTCTCGGTGCATGCTGTTGCTTAATTCTTCCTTCGTTTTGTCCATTCTATGCACCAATTTTTCCTTATCATTCTCCCACTTACTTAGTTGTCTATCGATACTTTCTTGTAGCCGTCTCATATCCTCCTTCCTTTCTTCCTCTGCTTTTATTCTTTTTCTTCCTTCTTTCCTATTTTCTTCAAGCTTGTTGAATTTTCTATCAATATTTTCCTCAGCTTTTATCCTATTTTCTTCAAGCTTGTTAAATTTACTATCAATATTTTTTTCAGCTTTTATCATGTCTTGCTTCCTATTTTCTTCCGCTTTCATCATCATGGCGATTATCATGTCCACGTCTAAGCTCTTGCTTTCTCTCACTGGACTTCCCCTTCTTGTTGTGTTTCAACATCCTTTTCCATTTCCATCTTTGTAACTAGATCCTGTTTTTCTCTTTTACCTCAATATCTTTAGGTCCGTAAACTTTACCTGATCTAGTTATCCTACGATCTTGCATTAACTAATTGTATTAACTAAATTTGCCCTTTTTATAAAATCCTAACACTAATAACACAATAAACAATAAACAATAACTAATAACAAATAACAATGAACGAAAAAATGAAAAACTAAATATCTATAAAAATTTTTTGTGCTTTTATAACCAAAATCTTCAAACTAAATCGTGCCCACGTTGCGGTGCCAATAATTTGAAATGTTTATAGTTAATTTAATTTATTTATTAAATTATTTACTAAATTATGATTAGGGATCTCAATGGGGATAGGGTTCAAGGATTTAGTTGAAGATAATATATTTTTGTATAAGAAATATCCTATACTTAATTGAATTTAACGTATAAAATTTGCTCTGAATAAGTTTTGCTTTCTAACGCATGCGTTACTGACTTTAAGTGAAAATAATTAAAACTGTCAAAATGTCAAATAATTAAGAAATTTTAATGTTTGGATCAAAATGTGAAAATTTAGAAAAAGAAAAGGAAATGATTTGCTTCTCAGGTGTTTACACAGGTAAATAATTGAAATTCTTAATTAATAACATATAACAAATATAGATTGCAGGGAAATACCAATAACAGGGTTATAAAAATTTTAAAACTCACAGATACAATCCTTCCTGTCGATTGAATGATGTCTTCAAACTTCAGCTGGAGGCAGGCAATGTTCACTCGGCTGTTGTTGTTACTAATATCCAACTGCTATCTCGGTTCTCGAAGACACCAACCTCCAATCTTCAAGATGTTTTCCTTCCAAAAACGGCAACCTCCAAACACTTATTTACTATGGTAACTTTTATTAAAAATGGTTTTAAATCTTTATGACTGATATCGTTTAAAATGTATTATTAGTATCCAAGATTTTGTTAACACAATTTTATTTTAGTTACCGAAAATATAATATTTATTTAAGAGGAATTGTCCGGATAAATAAAACAACTTTTACCAAATAAAATGGAATTTAATTTGGTATATCAGAATTATTTTAAATCGGAAAACATGAAAACAAATTTTCACAAAATCGTGACATCAATTAATCGTACAGCAATAATTTATTAACAACGACAGGTATCGGTGACCGAACTATTTAATTTTAACCGAAGTTATAAAACAAGTGCTCTCGAAATTATTCGTACCGTAAACTTTCTCGACGAAAATAAATTAGGTTATGTAAACACTAAATTAGCAACACTGTTTTAATCTTTTCACTTTTGAACAAAAACTGGAGAGAATGACTTCCTGAGCTCTTGCTTTTATAGGTTTCTGGTTGCTACAGAAATTTCAACTTTTTACAGCCATATTGCAAAATTTACAATGAATGTGATTGGCTAATCAAAATTAAGAATTGTACAAAAATGGAATTTTGGCCGTAACTTTCTTATACATGGTCGGAAATGAAATTTAAAACAGAAATGAAAACTATGTGAAATTTCGAATAAAAGGACACCGAATAAGCAATAAATCCTACCACTAATAAACGAAACAACTTAATCTAATCAAAATAAGCTACTAACTATACACACTTACAAGCTACACTAAAATTACTTGCAAAATGGAATTCTGAGGACAATTTACATAAGAAAACATATCTTTTAAATTCGAAACATTTACTTTAATGAAAATTTTAAGTTTTGTAAATTTGTCTAGAAATCAACTTAGATTTAGCATAATTTTGCGGATAAAAACGCTGTATCCTTATAAAAACTTATTTATATTGTGAAAGAACATCTATTATTTGCTTTAAGAGCAAAAACTAAATCTAATAATATGGAAAAAGTATAAAATTATGTGAAAAATCTAAAATTTACAACGTAACCATACTTAAATTTTAAATATGAAATAAATTCATATTAAAAAATGTTTTTAGCACATAAAATGTTATGTTTAAGGTTTGTACAACTTGTCTTTATTGTTCACACTACTTATTTGCAATGCATAATGTTATTTAGTCTTGCATTGAAAATGTCTCATCGTCTAACACTGTTTTGGGATTTTTACACTATAAATTGTACGGCACTATAAATGTTTGTATGCCAAAATGTTCTAAATGTCTTTCTTGTTGTGAATCATTTATTATAAGTTTTGTCACTAATTCACTAACAAAAATGTGTGCGAAAATTGTCTATACTATCCATATTATAACCCTTTTAACTAAATTTTGTATTTCCTGCTTTTAAAAACTAAACATACCTTATCCCTAACATAATCCTAACTACATAGTCCATGTTTAAACACCTGTGAAATGTCTACTTGCCAAATTAACTTTGAAAAATTGAATTTTATTGTAAAAATTGCACTAATAAAATGACTCTACGAAAATGATGATATTTAACATCTTTGACAATTTTAGGTAGCAACAAATTGCTTTTTATGATGAAACCAAACTTAGCAAATGATATTCAGATCAATTTATACCAAATAAATTTATTTTAAACACATCGTGAACCATATTTATGTAAAATTGTGTCTCGCACTTGTATCGAGCCAGAAATTACCCCTTTTATGATCCAAATGTCATGTAAGCTGTCCGATACTTCTATTACCTCTTTCTAAACATCTCAATATATATATATATATATATATATATATATATATATATATATATATATATATATATATATATATATATTTCCTCCACATTGCTTTAACCCACTCTGGTTCATCATCTTGCATTTTTCGCTTGCTTTGTTTTGTCGGATTTGTTTTCAGTGTTGTTTCAGTAATGGAGCTCTGCAACAAAATCTATCTAGGACCACATTTTATAGTATTGAAAGTAACTTCCTCGCTACTTAAAGATGGCGAAGGTACATTTGGAATCGGTGCTGATGAAGATATATCTACCTCATTCAAATTACTAACAAGAGCAAGAGTAGTGGCTTCTGTAGATATTCCAAATATATTTTCGAATTGATCAACTAAAAAAGATGTTTATAAAATTCAACAATATGGCAATACATACTTAATTGATCCCCTTTTAAATACATCTACATCATTTGCTAACTGTACTATTACTAATAGTACTGCCTCATTCGTGCAACGTGGCTCAGCTTCTTATTAAAGTTTCTTAATAAAATTACTGATAGTTACCCTCTGATGTATCAGCGGCTGCACCAGTTTCCTGTTCTGTTTCCACACTGTACTGAGTATCATCAAGTTCTTCAGTTATATTTAACAATTTCCTATTTTCGGGATTATTTTCCAAGTAGCAACCATAATTCCCTATGGTACATAGATATCATTAAAAAAAGGAATTAATGTTAGTAGAACAGGGGCACCATACCCTCCACTTTTTTTACGTCACAAGCCGCGCCCGCTTTCACTTTTTTATATGCCCACGTGTGAGACCGTATTTTTCACCCCTATGGTTTCTTTTCGGAGGCCTTTTTCAACCCCTTTTCATCCCTAATAACCTTTGTTTTTATTCTCCCACGTGTGAGACCGTATTTTCCACCCCTATGGCTTCTTTTCGGAGGCCTTTTTCAATCCTTTTCATCTCTAATTATTTCTGTTTTTTACTTGCCCACGTGTAGGACGTGTTTTTTTACCCCTATTTTACGGCCGCCCACGTGTAGGACGCGTTTTTTCTACCCCTATGGTTTCTTTTCGGGGGCCTTTTTCAACCCATGATAGAATTTTCAACCTTTTTTGTTTGTATTAAGAGCCTTTTTTGACAGCCATACCTTCTTCGTACTTGCACACATGAGGGGCAGCTTAACCCTCAATTAAGATCCTTTTGGTTGTATCAAGAGCCTTTTTGGCTGTACACCCCTTGGAGGTTAGGCTATTGCGCACACATACAGTGTTCTATTGGAAGGTGTAAGGTTAGGCGACGCCCCACTTTTAGCTGATTGGTCGTACGTTCACCAGCCTCCCTGGCTTCTGATTGGTCCTTAGCCCCACTACTCAGCCGATGTGCTCTGATTGGAGAACTAAGTCTCTGCATTCTGATCAGTTATGGCGGGAAACTTGAAACTGTTTTTAATAATAAAGAGGCTCTTGTAAGGCACGTGTAGATCTTCAAAATTTGTTCTCGAGCCTTCGCCCCCTGTCGCGGCCCCTCTGGTTGGTAATGGTATGAGGCCCTAACCTTACATATAAGTGCAGAAACTAGCTCTAGGGCCTTGGATCCTATCATGCCCCCTGGTGCAATTGTATGAGGGTCTGCGCACTGGTCCCTTTGAGTTAAATCTGATTTTAGAGCCGTCTAGTGGCGTATAGACTAATGAACATTTTCTATAATAGAAGTTGATCATGCACACCTCTCTCTTGCTCTATCTCGTTTCTCTCTCTCTCCCTCCCTTTCTTTCGCCTCTTTCTCACACACAAACAAATCAGTTAATTAATTAGTTAATCAATCAATCTCCAATAAACCATGCTCGATTAAATCAATCAAATCAATCTCAATCAATCAACCGAAATCATGTCTTACACACATTACAATTCAAAACTGAATACATTAAAGTCTAAATTAAATATGTATCGATAATGTAAAAATCCAAATAGCGTCCAAAAACAAAAGTTAGAAATGTATTAAATTTTGTAAGTAAAAACAGATAAATTAGCAAGGGTTTAAATTTTTGATAGTTGGAAGTAAATTCTCGTATCATGTGATACATCGCTGAAAAGGTGATAAAAAATACTATTCGACACGGTAAAAATCCAAGATGGCGTCCATATGAAAAACAATAGTTAGTGTATGTATTTAAAAAACAAATGACTGTAGATAAATTTTAGTACTTTTTCAAATTGTCTTTAAAAGTGTCATAATAATGTACAAATCAAAATGTAGTCAGACTTCAAATAAAAGAGCTACAGGGGTAGTAGAAAATGCACAATTTTCGTTTTCATCAATTATTTCAAAAACAAAAAAGTTACTTCAAATCTGCCTTTACCATGATGATAGCCATAAATTCTCTAAAACTTTCCTCATTTAACCGACATTCTATCTTCAATATTACCGAATATAGCAATACATGCTGAATCTCGGACACACTGTATATATATATATATATATATATATATATATATATATATATATATATATATATATATATTTATATATATATATATATATATATATATATATATATATATATATATATATACATATTAAAATAATACGTTTACCTTTAGAAGTGTTTTTTTTTCTTTCAGTAACCATATGTTGAACTGAAATATTATTTATACAACGTATCCACAAGTAGTCTAACTAAACACGTTTTATGAATGTCTGGATATAAACTGGCTATTCCATTCCGATCGTTAACTAATTTAGAAAGTAATACACAAAATCTGATTACTGCTACTCGTATTTAGCAATTATACTGTACTTATAAATTTACATTCAGAGTACAAGTATTTTAAAAATTTTGCTAACGCAAAATTACTTTTAAATAATTTGAATCTTGAGATTACATAAACTATTGTTATGGAATGCATTACTATCATGTTTAAATATACTTTCTTTTTCTATGCAATCATATTTATCTGTATGCATCAATTATGACACAACACAAAAACACACACGCACGCACACAGACACGCACGCACGCAACAGCACAGACACGCACGACCACGCAACGCACACGCACGCACGCACGACACGCACGCAAGCACGCACGCACGCAACGCAACGCACGCACGCACGCACGCACGCACGCACACACGCACGCACGCACGCACGCACGCACGCACGACGCACGCACGCACGCACGCACGCACGCACGCACGCACGCACGCACGCACGCACGCACGCACGCACAGCACGCACGCACGCACGCAACCACGCAACGCACGCAACGCACGCACGCACGCACGCAAAAAAAAAACACGCACGCACGCAAACGAAACGCACGCACGCACGCACAGCACGCACGCACGCACCACACGCACACACACACACACACACGACACACACAACACACAGCACACACACAACACACACAACAACACAACACACACAGACACACACACACAACACAATAACTAACAACAAATATCACACAAGTATCACACACAGAACATAGACACACATAAACACACAGACAATATAACACACACAATCACACACAATACACATACAACACTAACACATACAGACACAATACACAAACAACTGCAAACAACCAGCACACACACACACACACACACACACGACAACACACGCACGCACACGCACACACACACAACACACACACACACACACACGCACAACACACACACGCACACACACACACACACACACACACACACACACACACACACACACACACACACACACACAACACACCACACACACACACACACACACACACACACACACACACACACACACACACACACACACACACACACACACACACACACACACACACACACACACACACACACACACACATGTATGTATATATGGATGTATTGAGATTAATAGCAAGTTAACAAACGATTTAAAATTTCTAATCTGAAATAAGAGTGACGTAATCTAATTTACTGAAATTTCATAGAGAGAATCACCATCATCGAGATTTTGAGATACATTCATCTCATCATCTTCACCTTGAACGATTATATTGTAACAACCTATAAAGCAGCCAATAACCCCTGACAGTTTTTTATCAGAAACTATGATTGTTATTATTACATGGACATAAGGTTATCCCTAAATTAAATGGTTTCATAACGGCTCTGGAAATGCTGCACACCCTCCAAATATTTCAGTTCGTTCTCAGAAGCTGTACCGTATTCGTTTCCTTCAATTTTATCAGCATACTGTTTCGAGACTGTAGTAAGTCTTCTAATACATAAACAAAATCTTCAATATTGTGATGTGTGTAGCAGCAAAATACGTTAGCTAGCTAGTTTCACCTCTATATTATTTTAAATGCAAGCCTGGCCTTATCATAAATACATCTGTCAAAAGCTAATTAAACATAGTTCCACAGACTGGACAGCAAGCAGCGTTTCCAATTATGGTTTTAGTCAACACATATTTACAACAATCGACAATGATTGTTTTAGCACAAGCAAACGAAAACACGCAAACGAAAACATAACACGAAAACACGACAAACACGAAAACACGCAAACACACGCTAACACGAAAACACGGAATACGAAAATATACAAACACGAAAACACGCTAACACGAAAACATCAAAGCTACACGAAAACACGCAAACGCGAAACACACAAACGAAAACAATGCTACGAAAACCCGCATAACAACGACACGAACACAGAAAAACACGCTAACACGAAAACGCTAACACGAAAACACTGCAAACAACACGTCTAAAACGAAAAACACAAAACACGAAAACACGTAAACAACGAAAATGAAACACGAAAGACACGAAACATACAACACGCAAACGAAACACAAACGAAACATACAACACGAACAACACAACGAAACACGCTAAACGAAACGAAATCAAACGCGAAAAAACAAGCTAAACCGAAAACACGTAAACAAAAAAACAAAGGAAAACACGAAAAAAAAAAAAAACAAAGAAACAAAAAACTTACAAAGCAATGAAAACACCAAGAAAACAAGAACACGAAACACGCAAACAAAACACCTAACACGAAACGAAAAACGAAACACGAAAACACGAAAGCAAGAACACACAAACGAAAACACGCTAAACGAAACACGAAAACACTCAAACGCGAAATTAAACGAAAACAATAACACGAAAACACGTAACAGAAAACATACAAACAGAAAACACGAAACACCAAACGAAAATCAACCGAAGACACGCAACAGAAATCATATATCGTTAACGTGTTTCATAATTAACTTTGTTAACACGTTTACATTTTCGTTTGTGTTTCGCTTTGTTTTTAACGTACGTGTTAGCGTATTTCTTCAAATAGCGTTTTTCGTTTTTCGCGTTTCGTTATATTTAAACCCATCGCGTTTTCACATTTTCGTTTTATTTCGCGTGTTTTCGATTCTTTTATGCACTTTTCGTATAGCGTTTTTCAGTTACGTGTTTCGTTTTTTTTCGCGTTAGTGTTTTCTGTGTTTTTCGTTTTGCGTGTCTTCGTGTTACGTGTTTTCGTGTTATGTTTTCGTTGCGTGTTGTTCGTGTTTTGCGTTAGCGTTTTTTCGTTTTTCGTTTTCGTGTGTGTTTTTCGTGTTTCGTTTTTTGTTTCGTGTTCGTTTTTCATGTTGTTTTCGTTTGTTTTCGTGTTTTCGTTTGTTTTGCGTTTCTTTGTGTTTTCCATTTGCGTGTTTTCGTTTCGTTTTTGTTTCAAGCGTTAGCGTGTTTTTTGTGTGTTTTCGCGTTTACGTGTTTTCGTTTTGTTGTTTTCGCATGTGTCTTCGTGTTACTGTTTTCGTGTTATGTTTTCGCTTGTGGTTTCGTGTGGTGTTTCGTGTTAGCGTGTTTTGCGTTGCGCGTTTTCGTTTACGGGTTCAGCTTTGCGTGTTTTCGTGTTGCTTGTTTTCGTTTGAGTTTTCGCGTTTGCGTGTTTTGTGTTGCGTTTTTCGTGTTAGCGTGTTTTCGTATTTGCGTGTTTTGTGGTTAGCGTGTTTTCGCGTTTGCGTGTTATCGTGTTTATGTTTCCCATTGCGTGTTTCGTGTTAGCGTGTTTTCGTGTTATCATGTTTTCTTTGTGTATTTCCGTTGCGTGTTTTCGTGTTAGTGTGTTTTCGTTCGTGTTTTCGTTAGCGTGTTTTCGTTTGTGTTCTGCGTTAATGTTTTCGTTTGTGTGTTTTCGCGTGCGTGTTTCGTGTAGCGTGTTTTCGTGTTAGGTTTTCGCGCGTGTTTTCGTGGTAAGTGTTTGTTATCGTGTTTTGCGTTAGCGTGTTTTCGTGTTTGTATCTGCGTTTGCGTGTTTTCGTGTTAACGTGTTTTCAGCGTGTTTTGTTTGTGTTTTCGTGTTGCGTGTTTTGCGTTAAGCGTTTTCGTGTTAGCGTGTTTTCGTGTCTGTATGTTTTTGCGTTTGCGTGTTTTCGTGTTAGCGTGTTTTCGTTTGCTTCTCGTGCTAAAACAATGATAGTCGATTCTATGTAGTTGTAGGTATTATTGTGTTGACTAAAAACCATAATTGGAAACGCTGCTTACCATGCCAAGTTCATGGAGCTTTGTGTAATTAGCTTTTTGACAGATATATTTATGGTAAGGTCAGGCTTGCATGTAAAATAATATAGAGATAATGCCAGCTAGCTAACTTGTATTGCTGGTACACGCATCACAATATTGGAGATTCTGTTTATGTATTAGAAAACGTACTACAGTCTCGAAAGAGAATGCAGATAAAATTAAGGGAAATGAATACGTTACAGCTTCGAACGAACTGAAAGATTTGAAGGTGTCAGCATTTCCAGAGCCGTGCTGAAACCAGTTAATTTAATAACCTCATGTCCATGTAATAATAAAGTGTCTGTTAAAACTGTTAGGGTTATTAGCTGTTTATAGGTTGTTTCAATATAATCGTTCGTGAAGATGATGAGATAAATGTATCTCAAAATCTCGATGATGTGATGTTCTATGAAATTTCAATAATTATTACGTCACTCTTATCAACTGTGTTTGTGTGTGTGTGTGTGTGTGTGTGTGTGTGTGTGTGTGTGGTGGGGTGTGAATTAGTACATTAAATCATGATTCATGAAAGAAAATATATTTAAACATGATAGTAAGCATACCATAACAATAGTTTATGTAATCTCAAGATTCAAATTATTTAAAAGTAAGCTTAAACCAGTTAATTTAGGGATAACCTCATGTCCATGTAATAATAATAGTGTCTGTTAAAAACTGTTAGGGGTTATTAGCTGTTTTATAGGTTGTTTCAATATAATCGTTCAAGCTGAAGATGATGAGATAAATGTATCTCAAAATCTCGATGATGGTGATGCTCTCTATGAAATTTCAAGTAAATTATATTACGTCACTCTTATCTCAGCTGTGTTTGTGTGTGTGTGTGTGTGTGTGTGTGTGTGTGTGTGTGTGTGTGTGTGTGTGTGTGTGTAATTGAGTATACAGTTAAACATGATTCATAGAAAAGAAAATATATTTAAACATGATAGTAATGCATACCATAACAATAGTTTATGTAATCTCAAGATTCAAATTATTTAAAAGTAATTTTGCGTTAGCAAAATTTTTAAAATATTTGTATCTTGAATGTAAATTTATAAGTACAATATAATTACTAAATACGAGAAGCAGTAATCAGGTCTTGTGTATTACTTTCTAAATTAGTTAACGATCGGAATGCAATAGCCAGTTTATATCCAGCCATTAATAAAACGTGTTTAGTGAGACTACATGTGGATACGTTTTATAAAACATATGGTTATTATCAGGACAACTGAAAGAAAAAAACACTTCTAAAAGTAAAAAGTAAGCGTATTACTTTTATATATATATATATATATATATATATATATATATATATATATATATATGTGTGTGTGTGTGTGTGTGTGTGTGTGTTTTACTTGATATTGCTAAAAATGTCGATAAAGATTTTTAAAATGTATTATTACTCATATAGGGTGACGTCATAAAATCAGATCTACAAATAGTTGGTACGTATTCGTGGATTTTAAACTTATTGTTATTAACTCGCTTCTAATAATAAAACCATTAAGACCTTTTGCCTTTTATTTCCATTGTATCAATTTGGTATTCTTAAAAACATGTTAATTTAATATAACTCTATGTTATATATAAGTAATTATTACTTTCCAGTCCTCTCTATGTTATATATAAGTAACTATTACTTTCCAGTCCTTTTAATGAGGTTTTATTGTTAATGAACACGTTTCTATGAAACAATTTTGTGTGTATGTAATTGAACATGCAAATAGATCAGACATAATTTTCCAAATGTATAGGGTGCCTGTTTAGAAAGAGAAATCTGCCTATATATATATATATATATATATATATATATATATATATATATATATATTAATGTGTCCGCTAATGTTACAGCAAAACTGGATATTTCTTGGGTAAAAATATTGCGATTTATCTTACCTTAGTCCAAAAGTTGATCATAACCGAGATACAGGGTGTTAAAGTGTTAATTTGCAATTCGTTTTCTTAATAATTCATCAACAGGGCGACATAACGGCACAAAATTAGATATGTGGGGTTTTCGGTGAGAAATTCAAATGTTCTTATTTTGGACGCCACTTGTAGAGGCCGCCACTTACAGTACATTACATCTATTAAAAATGACCTAATTTTTTTGTATCTCCCTGTATTAGCCTAAATATTAAAGATTATTAATTTTCCAACTTTTTTACAAAAAAAAGTAATACCTTGTAAATGTCTCTCCGAGTGACCGTTTTCAAGATATTTGCGTATAAATTATTCAGTTCACCTTTTCAAATTCCACATAAAAATGTTGCTTGAAGTAAGCTGTGATTAAATCAGATGCAATAATAAATGCTATAATTGTAAATGTCAAACTTTATGGGTGTTTGTTCATATTTTGTACGTTTTTTTTTTAATTTTTATAACTGTGTACAAAATGCCCAGAAATAATGAGTTTTCAAATGAAGAAATGCGTGATATGATTTGTGTATTCGCGCAGAAATTATTTAATGGACGTAGCATCGAAGGTATTTGAAATGTATCCACGACGGAAACAGCTAGATTTAAAATTTCGAAATCTCTATGATCGACTGGGAGAAAAGGCTCGTTTGTCCCAAACGAGATTCTACAGGACGCCCTAAGATTATAACTCCTGACCAGGAAGATGAAATTCTGATTCGTCGCTGAAAACGGAACTAAGCACAAGACACCTTGCTGCGAGAACTTGGTAGTCCACTGTTCACAAATTCTTACTGAAGAGGACTGTATCCATTTCATTTCACGCCTGTACAAAATTTGCATTTGCTCGTTTTTGCCGTATCCAGTACAATGCCGACCCATTGTTTTTAGACAAAGTATTATTTACCGACGAAGCAACCTTTACACGTAGAGGCGTTTTTAACTTTAGGAATAAACATTCGTGGGATTTAGAAAATCTACATTTAGTAACCGAACATCACTTCCAACATGAATTTAAAATTAATGTTTAGTGCGGCATTATTGGTAACCATATATTGGGTCCCTACTACCTACCTACCTAACTACCTAGTAATTTAAACGGCGAAATCTACCTTAATTTTCTGCAAACTCAGTTACCCGAGTATTTTGATGATTTGTCCCTAGAACTAAGACAAAACATGGTGTTCATGCAGGATGGAGCCCTGCACATTTCTCTAGACGTGTCAAAGACTATCTAAATGTTCAATTTCCTCATCGCTGGATAGGTCAAGCCAGACGCCTTGGCCGCCTGAAGTCCGATTTCAATCCACTTGACTTTTTTTTGGGGATATTTGAAATGGCTCGTGTATAAAAAACAGTGAACACTGAGAAGAATTATGGCAGAAAATTGTAAATGCTGTCGAACAGTTTCGAAACGATCAGTTATTATTTAGGATAAGATGGTCGTTCAGCAGACGGGTTCTCAAATGTATTGAAGTGAATGGTAATCACTTTGAACAGTTATTGTCGAAAGATGCTCTTTTTTATTCAATGTTAATATTTTGTATTGTAGTTTTCTTGTTTTATTTTTAATAATTATAGCATTTATTATTGCATCTGATTTAATCACAACCTAGGTACTTCAAGCAAAATTTTACATGTAGAATTTGAAACGGTGTACTGAATAATTTATACGCAAATATCTTGAACTCGGAGACATTTACAAGGTATAACTTTTTTGTAAAAAGATGGAAAATTCATAATCTTTAATATTTAGGCTAATAAAGGGAGATACAAAAAATTATAATTTTAACAGATGTAATGTATTGTAATCCTCTGTGGCTTCCAAAATAAGAACATTTGAATTTTAGAAAACCGCACATATCTAATTTTGTGCCGTTATGTCGCCCTGTTGATGAATTATTAAGAAAAATGAAATGCAAATTAACACTTTAAATTTAATTTTACTAAATCTATAATATTAACAAGAATATCCAGTTTTGCTGTGTACCTTTAATTGGAGGACACCCGACATTATTATTTCACGTCATATTTAATTTAGACTTTAATGTATTCAGTTTTGAATTGTAATCTGGTTCCCGCAAACTGTAAGACATGATTTCGGTTGATTGATTGAGATTGATCTGATTGATTTGATCGAGAATGATTTGTTGGAGATTGATTGATTAATTAATTAATTAACTGCTTTGTTTGTGTGTGAGAAAGAGCCGAAAGAGACAGAGGGAGAGAGAGAAACGAGATAGAGCAAGAGAGAGGTGTGCATGATCAACTTCTGTTATAGAAAATGTTCATTAGTCTATACGCCACTAGATAGCGCTAAAATCAAATTTAACTCAAAGGGGCCAGGGCGCAGACCCTGATACAATTGCACCAGGAGGTACGATAGAAGCCAAGGCCCTAGAGCTAGTGTCTTCACTTATATATAAGGGGCCGCAATAGGTGGCGAAGGCTGGAGAACAAGTTTTGATGATCTACACGTGTCTTACAAAAGCCTCTTTATTATTAAAAACAATTTCAAATTTCCCGCCATAGTAATATAATCAGAAGCCAGGAGGTTGGGCACGTAGGACCAATCAGCTAAAAGTTCCTAACCACACCTTAAGAACACTGCATGTGGCAATGCCAATAAAGGTATACAGCCAAAAAGGCTCATAAATCAAAAGGGTTATTAAACTCGACCAAGGGTTGCAAAAGGCCGAAAACATTGAGTCCAAGTCCAAGACCAAACTAAGGCCTATCTGCCCTCACGTGAGCATGTACAAGAAAATGGCTGAAAAAGGCTCTTAATACAAACAAAGGGTTGAAAATCTATGAATGGTTGAAAAACTAAGAGAAACCATAAGGGTAGAAAAGACGCGTCCATAAATAGGGTGAAAAACACTTCCTACAGTGGGCAGTAAAAAAAAAATAATTAGGAATGAAAAGGGTTGAGCCCGAAAAAAGCCATATGGAAAATAGGTCTCACAGTCAAAAACATAAATAATTAGGGATGAAAAGGGATTGAAAAAGGCCTCAATAGGGGTGGAAAATACGGTCTTACAGTCATATAAAAATGAAAGTGGGCTTTTACGTAAAAATGAGAATGGTGCCCTAATGCTACTAATGTTTCTCGATTTATTTATAGAACGAACAATTGATATTGGTCGTTTTAACAGCTACGTTACCTTATAGTACTTAATTTACAAAAAATATTTTTTTAATAACTGTTTGTAATAATGTAATTATAATCATTTAAAAAATCTATACTTGCTTAATGAAACATACACTGTCACCCACTGACTGTGTTGAAATTTCATGAAAATTTATACTTTATTAGTGATATATTTGAAAATTCTGTATTTTCCACCACCTGACATCCATTGTAGTCGCGACGGGTGTCGATCCACAGGTTGCTGGATTCGCCTATACTATTCATTAAAATTGTTACAGAAAATATTTTTTAACTCAACTTATATTTATAAGTAGATTAATAATGTAATGCTTAACTTATAAAAAAAAATGACTTCCTCACAGGTACTTGCATTTCATTTTAAGCGAAATCTCGTTCTTACTCCAAATTCAGTATTTAGGTGTTTTGAAAAGGACTATGGTCAAAATTTTCAAAATTTAAGCAGCTTTAAAAAGCATATGACTAGAAAACGTTTAAACAATGGATTAGAGGACAAAGATATAAACGAAAAAAATCTCAATTTTAAAACGGTTTGAAAACATCACACTAAATGTAACTACACAAAGCAACACTTCTGAGTTGCCAACTATTAGTAGAAATCCTTTTCCAGAAAATGAAAGCACTGAGATTTGTCAAGAAAACCATAAATAGAAATTACAAGATCAATTTATTCGTAAATTAAATAAACAATCATTAATTCAATCATTTTTATACTTACACTTCACGATGTTTGGAATTTTACTGAAAGATATGTTTTTAAAATTCAACAATATATGCCAATACATACTTAACCCGGATTTGCCCATCGTCCTTTTAAAAGGACGTTTACAGTTACCTTTTTGGAGCTGTGCTACTAGTTACATTAACGCGCAAGAGATGTCACCAAGTTAATTATTGTGCTAATGATGTCATTTGTTCAGCTGTTTCGTTAGTGTCACACACATTGTGAAAAAATTTTAGTTTTCTATTTTTAAAGTGAAGTAATTCGACAAGTATGTCATATCCTATTGGTTTGAAACTTGTAGGGTAAGTTATTTTTGTTTTGAAAAAATGGAATATAGAGAAAATCGGTCTTTTACATATTCAATTATAAAATAGTAACCTTGAAAAAAGTTTTTTTTTAATATACACGTGTAGTATGTGCTTTTTTTATGTCCTTTTAGAAGGACGATAGGAATTTGTATATAATTTTTATTCTTACAGAGGTCCCACTTTAGAGGAAATTTTACAATTTATAGAAGAAGGTTTTGATGATGTACAAAGCGATAGTGAAGTTGTAGTCACACTTTTTTCTCCAACTAACTCATGTGCGGACGTAACCGACGAAGATTCCGGGGAAGAGGATACCTTTTGTGTGAATAATTTTTCTGCTTCTCAGCTTTTGTCAACAGCTGAAATTTCTACAACAATACGGTGTGATGAAATCGAAAACCTACAAAGCGATAAAATAACAAATAAAGACACAGAAGATATTGAAAGTGTTAGCGAAGGTAGTGATCCCGAATTCATCGCCCTACTGGCTATGTTACAAAAACGAAAAAACTATGTAAAAAGAAGTATAGTTGGAAGAATGGAGATAAGAAGATAGAGAAAACCGAATGGCCTAGTATGCAAGGTGTTTTCCAGCAACGTTTACCTTTCGATTTATTCAAAATGTTCGTGAATGAAGATAAAAATGCTTGCATTGTACAGTAACTTATATGCAACACAGCATCACAAACAGAGTGACATCGCTCCTGAGGAAATTGAGATTTTTCTTGGTATCTTGTTACTAAGTGGGTACAATTGTCTACCTCGCAGGCGGATGTACTGGGAAAACAGTCCAGATATCCACAACGCATTAGTATCTACTGATATTTCTCGAAACCGTTTTGAGTACATAATGGCAAATTTTCATTGCTCTAATAATGAAGTACTCGACCAGTCGGATAAATTTGCTAAAATGAGACCGCTCTTCACTATGATAAACGAAAAGTTTTTAGAAAATGCACCTCATTCAGAATATCACAGTGTTGATGAATCTATGGTGCCCTATTTCGGTAGGCACCCTTGTTAACAATTCATAAAGGGCAAACCGATTAGATACGGTTTCAAGTTTTGGGTTGGTGCTACTGACTAAGGATACTCAGTGTGGTACTAAACCCTACCAGGGATCCGGTAGTAAAATAAGAGACGAATATAAGTAACTGGGATTAGGTCCGTCAGTAGTTTTAGAATATGCAAACGTTCCTCTTTCACGTGGAAAATTTTGTTACCATTTGGTTTTCAACAATTTTTTCACCACTGTGTCATTGTGGAATGAACTGCCTAAACTTGATGTTAGGGGTACTGGGACAATTCGTGAAAATAGAATTGGATCTTCTAGAATGACTACTAAAACGATGATGAAAAAAAAAAGCATCGGGACTGTTATGAATACCGATGTACACCTGACAACCAAATTGTTGTTGAAAACTGGAACGACAATAACATTGCGAGCATTGCTTCAAACGCGGCAAATGTCTTACCTATAAAGAAAGTTTCACGTTACTCCCAAAAAGAAAAACGTAAGGTTTACATTCCTAAACCAGTCTTATTTTCTACATATAATGCACATATGGGAGGCGTACATAGAGATGATCAGAATATTAGTCTCTATCGTATAGGAATAAGAAGAAAAAAGTGGTATTGGTATATTGTATATCAAATTATTGATATGTATATTCAAAACAGCTGGCAACTGCACCACAAAGAAGGAGGAATACTAGATCAACTAGCATTCAGACGAAATATTGCAACTACTATCTTACAAAAGCATGCCAAACAGACACCTAAGCAAAGAACACGTCCGTCGCAACTAGAGAATCTCGGAGGTCGCTATGATCGCATCGACCACTATGTGGCTTCTCAAGGGAAATAAACCAGATGTAGTCATTGGTACAAGAAAGTTTCAACAAAGTGCTGTAAAAGCAATGTAGCTCTCCATATTGGCTGTTTCATTCCGTACCAGACAATGTAGTATTTTAATATTACAATATAATTATTACAGTTTATTAATTATTGTGTTTATCCTTTTTTTTTTTCACGTAAATTTGTGTTTTGCATAAAACATTGTTTAGAATTTTAATTATTGTGTTTATTTGCTTTAGTACTTGAATTTGTGTTTTGAATAAAATATTGTTTAGACTATACCTAATAGTACTACTCATATTTCTATCGTCCTTATAAAAGGACACCCGATAGAAAGACATTGGGGCATGCCAGATTTTTTAAATATTTATTTGTGTTTATATAGACTGATACCACTAAGGAAATGCAAAAAAAAATCAAAAAAATTTCACAAAAAAAATCGGGCATATCTAGGTTAATTGATACCCTTTTGAATACATCTGTATCATTTGCTAACTGGACTTTTCAACAAGAAACTGATTTATATAACATCTGCTCTATATTGATGACCTAGAAATTAATAATCCTCTTGGATTTAATTCTTCCAAACACTCAATTTGTAACGTATACTACCATTTCCTTGTTTGAAATTAGAAGAATTTAAATTAGAAGGAACACATTTTATGCAGCAGTGGTAAAATCGAATTATCTAAACACATTTGGAAATGAAAAATGCTTTGAAACTTTAACAGAAAAATTGAAAAACTTAGAAATTAATGGGATAGATATTTCAGGTGAAAGAGTTTACTTTATTTTAGGAGTTGTAGCAGAAGATAACTTAGATTTTGTAAGGCTCCGAAAACAGACACACAAAAGTTAAGTACTCAGCCAAGTGAAGTTGACAGAACGAGAGATGATGATGAAACTGATCTTTTACATTTTGAAGAATGTCGAATTGTGATCAGGTCCAGTTTAAACCAAATACCGTTATTTCATGTAGTAGGAAACTATTGTGCTGATATTAAGCACGGCATGTTTGAAGGTGTATGTCATTATTGCTTATGTCAAGTTCTCACTTCACTACTACAATGAAATACTTTGACCTGGTAAACCTTAACTATCCAGAAAACAAAATTTCCAGTACGTACCAATAGAAACATACAATAAATCTAAAAAAAAAAGTGAGCAACACCATATAATAAAAAAGAAACTAAAAATGTCAGCAGCGAAGACGATGATCTTTGTACAATGCTTCCCTTTTATGGTAGGCGATATCATCCCTACACAAGATCGAGTTTGGAATTTTACTTTAAATTTAATTGAAAGTATTGATCTACTGTTATTTTCTGAAGTGGCTGAAATAGGCACTAATATACTAGAATATAAAATAAAAACACCTGATGATGACTATATGTTGCTGTTTAGTGATATTTGAAGCCAAAATTTCATAATTTATCGCACTATCTAAAAATAATTCAAGTAGCGCTTCTAAGGAAGCTTTGGTGCCTTGAATATGAATCTAAGCATAAACAGTTTAAAATACATTCCTACTGCATAACTTCCAGTCCAGCGCTTTCATACAAAACAACCAATTTTTCTGGAAAACGGGCCAGAATTTGCCAAAAATAAATTTTAAAAAAACCCATCTCCCCTGTCGACTTTTTAACGTACCTAACACATATATCAAATTGGGACAGCTACCCCAATGTAAATTAAGACTGTACATAATCAATAAATAATGTAAAAACTACCTCTAGTAGCTGATAGAAATATTTTTTAAGCAAATTTATTGAAGTTCCAGCCTTTTCAAACAAAAAAATCAATTTTTCTCGAAAACGGGCCAGAATTTGCACAAAAATAAATTAACCCCCCCCCCCATCTCCGCCCGTCGACTTTTCAACGTATCTAACACATATCAAATTGGGACGCTACCCCTAATGTAAAAGCTACCTCTAGTAGGCGATAGAAATATTTTTTAAGCAGACCTTTCTAAGTCCAGCCTTTTAAAACAACAAAATAAATTTTCCTCGAAAACGGGCCATAATTTGCCAAAAATAAATCTAAAACTATCTCGTATTGACTTTTAACGTATCTAACATATCAAATTAAATACTAATGTAAAAGCCACCCCTAGTAGACAGATATATTTTTAAGCAGATTTTTCTATGTCCAACCTTTTCAAACAAAAAAATCAATCTTTCTCGAAAACGGGCCAGCATTTGCCAAAAATAAATTTTAAAACTCCCCGAACACCGCTGTCGACTTTTCAACGTATCTAACACATATATCAAATTGGGGCAGCTACCCCTAGTAGGTGATAGAAGTATTTTTTAAGAAATTTTTCTAAGTTCAGCTTTTTCAAACAAAAAATCTAAATTTGAAGCTAAAAATAAAAATTACAAGGTCATCATCATCATGATCATATTACAATTATTAGAAAGCTAAAAATAGTTGTTCAGGGTCAAAGGGTAATAACCTGCAGGGGTATTATGTTAAATTTCTTAGAAGTCTAAAAAAAGAGTCAGTTCATGTAAGCATGAAGAATGATATGTTGTTATGTATATATGTACGTATGCTAAAATGTAGATCAAGATTAAATGGTACTTAGGTTGACTAAATTGTGTGAAATAGTTTTCTAAACTAAAAGTAGAACAAGGTGGGTATTTAACAAGTTTAAACATGTAAGGCGTACGCAAATCAAGGACACATTTAGATCAAAATTTAAAGGTAAAAATATAAATTGCTAGGTCATCATATTAAAATTCATAGAAAAATAACAACGACTTCAAAATAGACGTCTGCACATGAACTCAATGTGCAAGACGAAATGCGCGTACTACTCCACTTTAAAATGTCTAAACGTATACTTTTTCAGCCACTAAAGTATGCAATTTACATGACACAAAAATGAACGACGTTGCCCAAACTATGGTATATTTTAATACAACTCAAAAAGATTTGTTACACCCCCCCCCCCTAAAATTTGGACTCGGAGATCGCCAAAGTGGAGATTCCAAACACTAAGCTAATAAATAATTTTATTAAAATCTGATGAAATATAAAAAATGTTAAGCTGATTAAAATACAAGCAAAATGTAAGTAGTAATACCTGAAATCTAAATAAAATGCAAGTAAAAATAAAAAAAAATAAATCAAAGTGCTAAATAAAAGATTAAATAGAGCAAAATCCTATTCTAAGTGTACGAAGAAGGATGGAAAATGCGGTGATGTTGGTCAGGAAAGACCCCTCGCAACATCATAAACAGCTAATGACGCGCTACCACTCGCACACGTCGCTAGTCGAGACTAAAGGACCCGAAACCTTAAATAAAGTAAAGAAACACTTTAATCTTGTCGGGTTTGTGAAGAAAACCACCATCAGAGAAGTAAAATGAAAAAAACCGGTAACAAAAACTGAAGATAAAGTAAAAGAGAACAGAAACCAACCATGACCTGAAGGGACAGAGGGCGGGGAACCCGGGAACAGTTTTCCTGTGCAACGATAAAAATCACGGCAAAATGCCACTCCATTCAAGAGTCAAACTCCTTCTACACAAACCATAAAAGTCGCGATAATTGAGGCCGAGAGAGACAGCGGTTCCATTACCCTTCCCCTGTGGTCTCAAACCAAGCTCCTTAGGTACATCGATACAAAACTACCACTGTCACGTTCGGTATGAGTCAAAATCGGTAAATTAAAGTCTTCGCCAGGTCACGAGAACGAGGTTAACACGATGTGAACCGAAGAACACAAAGCACTGTCGAAGTGTAGAACAACGGACAAATCAGGAATCTTCAAAAGCTAGAATTTGGGAACAATTTTAAGTAACCAAAATAAAATAATTCCAATCAAAGCAGATAAGTATTTAAGCATTTCTAGTATTCTTACCAACGGTTAAGAGTTTGAAAGTTTCACGATCAGAGGTTAACTCAAAGAGGTTATTTCAATTTTTACTATTGTAACAATAGTAATTTGTAAATCCAATAACTGAAAATAATTTGCCTGAGAACTAATGTCCCTAAAAATCGGCAAAATAAGTTGCACAACGTGATCTAAATATCAACGATCGTGCTAAAAAATTTTAGCAAAAATAAAATAAGTGGTTTGCAAGGCCACATAAAATATAAATAAAATAAGGTGCGAAATAAGCACAAAATAAAATCAAATTACTTTTGAAAGATAATCAAAGTAATAAAAATGTAAGTAAGAAAACTAGAATGTAATAATCCTAAAAACATTTATGAATAAAAATAATTTCGATTTAATGTGGTTTTAAATCTTTAACATGCAAAACTCCTAAAGGTTTATTATTAAGAGTGGCCAATCGGTATGTGGTTGGACCTAACACTTCAATGACTTTTGCTTCAGTAAATTTAGGAGCCAACTTTTGACTATAATTTTTCGTCGCATCAGATAAGTTAAAGTTCTTTTTCCAAACTAAATCGCCGACGTTTAATTTCAATGGACGACGTCGCAAATTCTAAGGTTTTGAATTTCGTTCGTAAGCTGCATTTAAATTTTGTTTAACACCCTTAAAAATTGTCGAAAGTTCATTTAAATCTTGAGCCAACTGTTCACGGTTGTTAATTGATAAATTATCCTCTTTAAAATCTTTTAATCGACCACAAAAATCTCCAGTAATCGGAACAGTTCGACTAAACGCCAAAAAGGAAGGTGAAAGTTTAGTAGATTCATGAATATCGTTAAGAATAGCATGGGGAATTTTGTGAATTTCAGCATCCCATTCTTTGTGATTATCTTTAATGTAAGATCTTATTGCAGTATCTACTACTCTCTCAACAAAATTTAATTGGGGATGGTAACTCGCATTAAATCAAATAGATTGATCTTTATAAGAATCTGTTCAATTTTTAAATAATACACTCTTAAATTGAGGGCCGTTGTCTACCATACAAATTTGTGGTACACCGTAAACTACAAATACATAATTTTCAATATATCGGCAAATGCCTTTATCAGTAGCACTGCGCATTGGGTGAATCAGAGTAAATTTGGTGAACCAATCGCAAACAACTAATAAAACAGTATTACCATTTTTCGATCTGGGAAAAGGACCTACTAAATCAATTGAAATGCATTGAAAAGGAAATGAAACATTTTTTTCTTTACCCATAAAACCATAATGCTTAAAGTGTGAAGATTTACTTTGATTACAAACATTGCAATTTCTAATGTACTTGGAAATGTCTGATTTCATCTTTGGCCAATAATAAAATTCTTTAATTTTAAAAAGTTTTAAAAACACCAAAATGTGATGATGTAGGATCATCATGAAATTTTTGCAAAATATCTTTCCTTAAAGATTTAGGAACTAATTTCCATTCCACTAAATTGGACTCAATATTTAAATCATTCGAAATAAATTTGTAAAATTTATCATTTTCAATTCTCCAATCGGGAAATAATTCAGAATTTTTTGAAACATTAATTAACATTTTCTTATACCACTCGTCTAAATCTAGAGCTGAAAATTCCAAAGAGTTAACTGCTAAAGGTGCTCTTGAAAGTTCATCAGGAATAACATTTAATTTACCCTTCCTATGAATGACCTCAAAATCAAATTGTTGTAGTTTAACACTCCATCGGGCTAATCGACCTGAAGGATCTTTTAAATTACTGAGCCAAATCAATGAATGATGGTCAGTGATGACTTTAAAATGGGTGCCTTCAATATAAGGTCTAAACTTTTAAATTCCAAAAATAACAGCAAGTAACTCACGCTCAGTAATAGAATAATTTTGGTAGGCTTGATTTAAAGTACGAGAACCGTAAGCAATAACATTTTCATTGTCTCCCTCACCCTGAGTTAAAATACAACCAATACCACAATTGGAGGCATCACATTGTAAATAAAATGTTTTTGAAAAATCTAGGCCCGCTAAAATAGGAGCATCTACTAATAAAGATTTAATTTTTAAAAATGAATCATTAGCTTCGTTGGTCCATGAACTTTTTGAGATTTTTTTTCCCTTTAGGTAAATCGTTAATTGGAGCTAAAACGGTAGAAAATTCATTAATAAAACGTCTATACCATGAACACATTCCAATGAAAAGTTTAACTTCTGTAAAAGTATTTGGTTGAAGAAATTTTGTAATCGCATCCACTTTTGATGGATCGGTATGAAGACCAATAACAAAAAATCCAAAATCCAAATATGATAATTGTGGTTTACAAAATTCACATTTATTTAAATTAATACTTAGTTTATCCGCAATAAGCCTTTTAAAAACTTCCTTCAAAATAGAAATATGTTCTTTAAATGTACTGGAAGATATAATTATGTCATCTAAATAGACAAAAACCGATTGTGATAAATCATGACCCAAAGTGGGGTCCATAAATCTTTGTAAAGTACTGGGAGCGTTGGTAAGTCCCATAGGCATAACAATGTATTCGAATAAACCTCTACGTGGAACAGTAAAAGCAGTTTTTTCACAACTTTCGGGGTCTAAAGGAATTTGACAAAAAGCTTTCTTTAAATCTATTGAACTCAAATATCTAGCATCTCTTAATTAATCTAAAATATCGTTTAAAAATGGTATGGGGCAAACATCTTTCTTAGTAACTGAATTTAATTTTTTTGCATCAAAGCAGACTCTAAACTCGCCTGATTTCTTTCGAACTAAAACCATTAGCGAATTCCAAGGGGAGGAACTGGGTTTAATAATTCCTTGGTCTAATATTTCGTCAATTTCTTTATTTGAATGTTCCAACATAGCAGGAGATAAAGGATAATATCGTTGTTTAATTGGTATGGCCTAACCCGTATTAATAGTATGAAAAACTTTATTGGTTTTAGCCAATTTTGAATTTGCTAAGCTTCTAAAAAGATCAACAACTTGGTTCAATTCAGAAATTTTACTGGTATTAAGATCATCTATACTTTTAACGATTGAAAAACTTGTCTCCGCAGAATTTGCAACAAACGAATTTTTACTAAAATCAGCTTTAATTTCAAATAATTGACAAAAGTCCATTCCTAACGTAAGTGAAGTGGTAAAAGATTCAGAAACAATAACTGAAATTGTTTTTGTAATATTATTAATAGTCAAAGATAAGTCAATACTTCCTAAAATTGATTGTAAAGAACCATCGTCAATAATCATTGATGAAAAAGGTGAATTCCTATTTAATTTTAAATCATATTTATCAATTAAAAACAAATCGGGATTGCCTAAAATTGTAACAGTCTAATAAATCAACAAAATTTTCAATAAAAATTTTTACATTAATAAAAGGTCTAATATCATTTCTTTTTTCAACAAATTTTGAACAAAGTTTTGGAGTTCCATAAAATTTATTTACTGTAATTAACCATTATTTCCAAACAGGTTTGTCAGTCTCTGTAAAATTGTTAGAAACGTGTCGACTAACAGAACACTTCCCAATTAAAGGTTTTTTGAAAATTCGCACTTAGGGCAATTAGTAAAAGTCACATCGGAATAACCACATTTGTATCAAAAGATAACATTAACGTCAATGTCACAGGTGTGATAGGTATGTCCTAATTGTTTACATTTGAAACAAGTTGTTGTTGGTTTAGCTGTATTACTTTTAGAACTTTTAAAAGTTAAATTTGAAATGTTTGGTTTAGCACCAGTAAAATTTATTTTAGGTTTACTGTTTTGATTCGAATTTAAAGATTTTGATTTGTGTTCAACTTCCTTTTGAAACTCAGAATTTGACACAAATATACACTGAACACAACAAGGTTACAATCATCATAATTATAAAATATAATACTTTTATATGGTAATTCTTCATATTCAGAATACGTAAACGAAGATATCTAACACATATACAAAACTGACATACACAAAGATAATTATAAATTTAATTTCCTAACTATCGAGACGCATTTAATTCAATAAACTGAAAAATAAATCAGTAGACGCCAGTAATAAAAATTAATGTAGTTGTTTAATAATAATTTCAATACTATTTTATACTCCTAATAATAAATAGATTTTGTGCTTCAGCTCATGATATTAATCTGGTCCATGTTCTTAAACTTTGTTTGCTTTAATTAGAAAATTTGTGGCGTGTTTTATTTTTCGATTTTAGTCTTATTCCTTTTTTGTCTTCGTTATTATTTTTTTTATCTTTTTATTTGTCATTTATTTTTGCTGTGGTTTTGTTTTTTTTTTTTTTTTTGTTTCGTGATACTTCTTTTTTCTTCGTTATTATCTTTTGTGCGTGTTGTTGTGTTTTTTTTTTCGTATTTTTTCATGCTACGTGTTCTGTCTGTCGTTGCTTTTGCGTGTCGTGTGCGTTTTATTGTGGTGTCGTGTTTTTTTGTGTGTGTTTGTGTGTGTGTTGTTTTGCGTCTTTTTGTTTGTGTGTTGTGTGTGTGTGTGTGTGTGTGTGTGTGTGTGTTAGATAGTTTCGCTTTACAAAAAGATGTAACTTTAACCTGTAGATAAATACCTCGGACGCCAACTTATTTTATGGAAAACAAGTAAACCGTAAATGTAATAAATGTAAAATTGAAAACAATAACAAGGTTTATTATAAAATCTTTAAGACAAGTTATAAATTAGAAAATCTTAACACTAATGTTAGTAACTTAAAAAATACCTTACACTAGTAATTAGAAATGAAATACCTGTTGTACTTTAAAATTTTGCTTGCCACTGGTGTACTGTTACTGATAAGATGTGCTAACGAAGCCACGCTTTCAATTTTTGGTTGTGCAATTAATCTTGAAATGGAAATATAATAAGATTTTTGAAATTCGTTGATCCCAAATTAATAAATTCTTTTTCAAAAAGCTAAATTTGGTAGATTTAAATGGGTTAATGTACCATTTATTTATAATTTTCAGCATAGCAACAACTTCTATTGCGTCATCTTCGTTAAATTGAAACGTAATAATACAATGAAATTACGTAATAGGAAAATGTAACGTAATAAAATTAAATAAAAGTTCCTAAAAAGGATAAATATAATAGATAAAGAAAAATAGGTGTAAATAGCTCTTACCGTAAATTTTACGACACTTTTTTAATAAAAATGCTCAAGAGCAAAAATGGACGCTTCTTGCTTTCATATCGTAACAACAACGACTTCAAAATATGTCTGCACATGAACTGAATGTGCAAGACGAAATGCGCGTACTACCCCACTTTAAAATATCTAAACATATACTTTTTCAGACACTAAGGTATGCAATTTACATGACACAAAAATGAACGAAGTTTCCTATATTATGGTATATTTTAATACCACTCAAAAAGGTTTGTTACACATGCTCTCACAGACTATATCAAACTTTCTCAGAGCAGTGCGTAAAATTTCATTACAATTTTTTCATATATATATATATATATATATATATATATATATATATATATATATATATATATATATATAATATAACATGAGCTAAAGGGCAGTGACAAGTGTTTTGTATATGAAAAAAACAGCATGCATTATGTTTGGGTAAAGTAGGTTGTTGTTCAAACACCGCAATACGTTGTTTTAAAAATTTTTGAATATAATCGGCTTTCTCTCGTCCTTTAGCGTACACGTCATCTGTTGTTGATATGAAATCACTAAGTATACGAGGAAATAGATATGGAGAGGTATATCCGTATTCCCACTTGATAAAGTGGTGGTTGTGAATTAACCAATTAATTTGTTTTTGAAATTCACTATCCAAGGTGTGTCATGGATATGTTGAATACATAATGAGCAACTTGCTCTCCATTATATGTATATCGCTAGTTCCTTAGGTGTAAATATGTTTCTTGCTGTTTTGAATCCTTGCCCATCAATTGTAACAACCATTACTTTTCGGTATTTGTCTCGCTGTCTTGGTTAGCGTGTTGCATATAACTATGCAATCGTGCATTATTCCTACATGCTACATTTAAACAAATAGAACTTATTTTCTGATTAGGTTTACACACACTATTACAATAGCAAATACTTAAGCGATTATACTGTGCAAAAACAGTGCTTTTACATATATACTTTTTAGAAAAACATGATGTCGTAGCGAACGATATGTGATTATAAAATTACAACTTATATAGATGGGTAGACTCCACGAGGATACCCGAGCAATACGGAGTATGCACAAAGTCTGACAATACTCACCTTGACCTATGCGTGCACAAAGCCAGTTACATGAGTCATTGGTTAAGATTGTTTATTTTGCTATTTCTAAGAACCTTGAAGAGCCTAACATAAGAACTGTAATATGACACCTTCTCAACACCTTGTCAATAAGCTTTAACCTTGAAAATTGGTTGTATGGATTGTAATATGATACCAATAAATTTTAACCTTGAAGAGCTTAGCCAATATATAAAAACCTGCAAACACCATATTATACGCAACATTTTTTTAGTCATTTAATCAAAAAATAAAAGACATTTTTTTGCAATAAAACATATATAATTTGTTTCCAAACAATTACACATAGATATATGTTATTATTTTTTTTACAGAGATGTTAAATTAGTTGTCTTTCCTACAGTTTCGGAGCTGGTGATGTACACATCTTTCTCAGTCAGATATTGTTTAAACTTTTCAATGCGATCTTCTTTTTTGAAATATTCATAAAATCGTAAGGGAAGTATGCACTTAAAGTTCGCGGTTTCATTGATAATATTTTTACCATACTTTATGTCGATAGTATTCACATCAATCACTTTATATTTTGCACCAACCTCCAAATCGTTTACGTTCCTGGAGGCTTTACAGAAAGTCCTATTGTTCAATGCAGATAGATCCATCTTTACTGATTCGAGAACTCTTCTGAATTTTGAGTTGACACCGGAACTGTCCTTCTATATATTACTGCATCACGATTCTTTATGGTAGAGGGGAGAGTGTGCTTTGAGAATTGCATCAGTAAGCTAATCTGCATCTGAATAACTGCTATCTTCACGAGATGGTGTCCTTTTTTTATATCGCTCCGGGAATGATATTATTGCTGCTTACATTATAATGACTTTACTTGCTCGCAATTGTACTAGGACTAAACACTATTGAAGAAATTATTCATGTGTAATTTACATATGGTGGGGTTATAGTATGACCTTGGTCTACTTTTTAGCACAGACAACAACCTATCATTCTTTTTGTTTCCATAAACTGATTCCATTTCTATATCTCTAAGAAATGTGATATGATACCCCTGCGGGTCTGAAATCTTTCAATTTGAGCACTCTATTTTTAGATTTATAAGAATTGTAATATATCATTTGACTTTGGTTTACTTTTTAGCATAGACAACAACCTGTCATTCTTCTTGTTTAAATACACTGATTCTATTTTTATATTTCTAAGAAATGTAATATGATACACCTGCAGGTCATTACCCTTTGACCTTGAAAACTCTATATTTAGATTTCTATGAATTGTAATATGATGGCCTAGCAATTTCTATTTTTAGCTTTAAATTTTGATCTAAATGTGTCCTTGATTTGAGTACCCCTTACATGTTTAAACTTGTTAAATACCCACCTTGTCCTACTTTCAGTTTAGAAAAGCACCAGAAGGCGAGTGGCCTTGAATTGGTCCAGAACCAGCCCCTAATCACTACTAACCTTTTATGCAAAGCAGTCAATAACACATTGCTATGAAGAATAGGCAATTTATAATTAAACAGTAATAACACCAACCGCAAAGCCGAATGCATCGAGTTGTACAGTTTTACCCTTTCTACAGTTTTAAACACATGAAATACAAAACGGTATTGCAGCCATTGACGCGAACACACAATAAACAAATTAATGTACAATTGAATAATTAGTGAAGTATACAATTAACTGTTTATCAATTCAATCAACATATGTCTGTAAAATCTTACACAATGCAATAATTAAAGCATCGAGCTTAACTAATACAAAAACAGGTGTAATCGGTAACTTAGCAAATGTTTACAAGTTATTTATCACCAGGTGTTGCACAATCTGCATCAGGTATCTTGCTAATATGTATGAAGTAAAACGCCCTTAATAGGCGAAATGTAACTATACCCAACTTATACACAGAGTACCGACCACGTATAACACAACGTATATCCAAGTATGTACATGGTATAAGACAACGTATATCCCAGTATGTACAACGTATAAGACAAGGTATACCCCAGTATGTACAACGTACCTCTAAAATTAAATATATCAACCCAAAAAGAAAGCATGAATATAGATCTGACCTTCAATGAGGTACTTAATCGGAGAATGATCACACAATCTTTAAGAAATGAATTTAACCAAAGTACAAGTTCCAGAACAACTGGTGTCTGTTTCGAAAAGCAACAAAGTATATGATTATCCTCTAAAATTAATAAAGGAGAACTAACAGTTAATCTAATTAGTTACACCTTACCTTACGATTTATGTTACAAAACTGATGTGTCCTTGTAGAAAACCGGATGAGGTTATGTATAACCGCTTTAGTTAATAAATTTGTTCATTTCTTTTTAGTTAATTATCGAACTTCAGATATGTTGACGGTTGTAGCATGTATTTCCTATTAATCCGACAGAATCGTACGTACTAAACGCTTTCAGAATGTCAGTACATATTTAAAAAAATGATTCTAAAACCGATATAACTCGGTGAGCTAAGTCAGTCCAGAAACTTAATTTTTCATTTAAAAAATACAAAATGTCTGCTTCGCCAACAACCAATACAGGAATAGAACGTGAAAGTCACTTATCACTCGGATGTCAATCAGCTGTGAACTAGTGGCTCTAAAACATAAGGTTGAATGAAACATATGAGTGACCATCAATAATTTTAACAATTTAATACCGAAATTTATTTACTTAAGAAAAGTAATATTTTCATGTACTGAGAGGCGAAATTATAAAAATGCAGTTACTTTTAGAAAAATAGTATATTCAAGAAGATACTAGCGAAACACTAACAATCCAGGTCGAAAAATTTACTAAATCGTGTAGCGTAAGTAACGAATGTAACAACGTTACAAAGGTAACACTAATACAGCCTTTCATGAAATAAATACACCAGGAACAATATTATTTACTACACTAAAGCATAATACACCTACATGTTTGGCATCTAATTTGGTTTATTTATTCAAATCTAACGATTCTAATGCACCTTACGTTCGTCAAAAATTAACCATAGTCTCCATGAGTCTATTAAAGGACATATTTCTAGAGAGAATTTTCATAAGAATTGCAACTAAATGTAGCTACGTTTGAAAGTTTAGACGAAATAAACAAATAGATATTACAACAGTGCGGCACACACGGAAAAAATACGCGGAAATCAGCACTTTTTAAAGGTGGCAGGCATGAATACTCCATGCCAGCCGGGGAGGTACCACCACCCTTACCATGGGCTCTTTAATATTGGGTCTCCGATTTTCTGAGCTCGGTAAGGGCTGACGGTTACCTTTTCCTTCATCCTTAATCTATTCTCATGCTTATTCTTCCTTCTCGCCCTCACTGTCTCCCTATCGAATTAAAAGTCCCAAATGGCTGTGGTTTCTAGGGTAATAAATTCCGGACGTAAAATCCTGCCCCATTCGGATGTCCGGGAGGGCAGGCCCAAGCGACCTCGGTCATCGAAAGTATCAACTTTCTGATTCACTACTGCAACATCCGCGGTATCAGGTCTAATCTTAATGCTATTCACCGACATCTTGAACAATTACAACCTGATATATTGTTTCTATCTGAAACACAAGTCTCCTCGAAAGCTCCGAGTCACCCGACTTGCAATTTCCTCAATACCACCTTCACTCTAACTTTCGATATAAAGGAGGCGTATGTGCGTACATCAAGGACAGAATTGCTTGCAAGAGGGTTTCTTCCTTAGAAAATAAAAATTTTGACGTGATTTGGTTTAAACATTCTGGTCCTAATTTTGTGAAATTCTACTGTTGCATTTATAGGTCTCCTAATGAGAGTAACTTTCAAGACTTCTTCGATTACCTTAGCATGAAAGTTGACTATCTCCTGTCTCAGTTTCCATCTTGCGATATCTCAATTGTAGGCGATTTCAATGTACATAGCTCTAATTGGCTTCATTTTCATCTACTACAAATCCTGCTGGTCATAGTGCAGAAACATTTGCTATTTCACGTGATCTCACACAAATGATTTCTGAACCCACAAGAATCCCTGATAACCCTAACCATACTCCACATCTTCTAGATCTCTTTCTTACATTAAACCCTCTTGTTTATAATACTTCCGTGCCTTTAGGTATTTTCGACCATTGTATAATAGAAATCATTTATACTGTACCTAATTCCACTGTTGTTCGCAAAACCGATAGTACCTTGTGGTGTTTTAAGTCAGCTCGATGGAGTGATTTACGGGATTTATTTACATCCTTTCCATGGCGTGAATATTGTTTTAAGTCGTCCTCTTTTTCGGACATCGCTTTTTCAGTATCTGAAGTCATACTCATGGGAATGGAGTTATACATTCCCAAAAAACAGTACCGTATAGGTCATTCACGTTCCCAACCCTGGTTCAATAAGGCTTGTGCTGATGCAATATCTTTAAAAAATAAATATTACATTAAATGGAAATCGACAGTCATGTAGAATACGTTGGTGCTAGAAATATCTGCAAAAGTAGTATCACTAAAAATAAAAAGTTGTTCGAACAACGAAAATGTAATGAACTAGCTACATCTCCTTTAGGCAGTCGTAAATTTTGGGTATTTAGCTAAAGCCATTAGTAAAAACTTTGGAACATCTTCATTTCCCCCCCTGACATCTATTGACGGATCGGTAGTTGCTGATTCTGTAGACAAAGCCAACGTTTTTGTGGATTTGTTTGCATCAAACTCGTGTCTCAATGATTCTGGAAAAGATGTGCGCCTAGTTAACTCTTCTTCATACGCTATGAAACCAATTCATTTTCGGTACAAGCTCTTGGAGTCGGTCATCTGTAGGCTTGATCTCAATAAGGTCACTGGCCCATACGGTATCCCAGCTATTGTCTTAAAGAAATGTTCCCCGAACTAGTACCAGTCCTATCTAAGCTCTATACGATCTCTATGTCTTCTGGGAATTCCCTTCATCATGGAAGTTAGCAAATGTTCAACCTATTCCCAAAAAGGCGATAAGACCGATCCCTCAAACTACCGACCAATTGCCATCACTTCCATTTTGTCTAAAATCATGGAAAAAGCCATCAATCAGCAACTGCTCACGTTCCTTGAAACTAACAAACTCCTTAGTGACCACCAATATGGGTTTAGGCAAAGTCGTTCAACAGGCGATCTTCTTTCATATGTGACCCAAGTTTGGAACAATACAGTAGAGCAGTCCGGTGAAACAGTTGTAGTCGCTTTAGATATCTCAAAGGCATTTGACCAAGTTTGGCATAAGTGTTTACTTGCCAAACTCACCTCGTTTGGGTTAAATGATACGCTCATCAACTGGGTTTCTAGTTTCCTTGATAAAAGACGAATACGTGTCGTAGTTGATGGCTTTTTTCAAAAGAAGTTAGCATTAACGCGGGCGTACCACAGGGATCCGTTATAGCGCCTACACTTTTCTGCTGTACATAAATGACCTTATTTCTTCAACAACTAACCCCATCCATTGCTTTGCTGACGATAGCACTCTTCACTGTAGTTCATCTCAGTCTACTATAGTGATAATCCACCTTCTATGTCAAATCAAGAAATTAAAGCTGAAATGGCAAATTCAATCAACAAAGACATTCAACGTATTCTCGAATGGGAAGCAATAATCTAGTTAAATTTAATGCTAACAAAACTCAGTGTTGCCTTTGTCCGCCAAAAAGATCGATCATTTCCTGTTGTAAGTATGAATGGCTCAGTTCTTAAGTTTTCAGACTCTATTACTCTGTTGGGTATGACTGTATCTTCAAATCTCTCATGGGTTGACCATCTTCTGTCAGCTACCAAAACAGCTGCTCGTAAAATAGGCTTTTGTACAGATCTAAGCAGTACTTTACCTCTCGACAACTCCTTTTGCTGTATAAGGCCCAAATTCGGCCTCATCTGGAATAAATTCTCACCTCTGGTTGGTGCTCCCCAATACGCTCTCGATATCGTTGATCGTATTCAAAAAGCGATTAGGCTTATAAATGACCCGTCCTTAACTTCTCACATACAGTCCTTGAGCAAGAAGGATGGTTTCAGTTCTTTCTTTGTATTATCGTTATTACAACGGCTATTGTGCTGCTGAATTATATTCTTTTATACCATCTCGGGCTATTTTTGCGAGAAACAGTTGGTATGCTCATTCACATCATCAGTATGCAGTACAAATCTTCACCTGTCGTACCAAACGGGCGCAATCCACATTTTTCTACACGGCTTCTAAACTCTGGAATGATCTCCCTAGTTCCTGTATTCCTCTCACATATGATATGAGAAAATTTAAGGTAGCCGTTCATAGGCATCTATTGGCAATGCATTATCCCTCTATCCATCTTCCTAAGTGTTCCTGAGTGCTTTAGCACGATAGGCCAAATTTAGCCTGTTCAGGTACACAATCATAAAAAAAAACAAAACTTTACTTTCCTAGTAAGAAATTATTTAATATTTTAGATTTAGTGATAAAATTTTATTTACTGGCCTGTTTAGTACTGTATATGTAACTTACTATGATCTATTAAATGCAATAATAATCTTTTACGGGTGAAAATGGCAGTAAGGCCTGGGGCAACAAAGTAATGTTCTAAACAAGAACTTTTCTACCTTTCGTAGCTTTAACCAGGTAATTCAGTAAAATGGCTACTAGCCCAGTATTTTCGTGCTGCAAGGCAAATTGTAAAGGTTATCAATCTTGTTTGCTTCAATTTTACTTCACTTTAACTTTCTGAATAAAATTGTTTCCAAAAACCTTAACCTTAAAAAAGAACAAAAAACAAACTATGCAATCTCTCATTACTTAATCAACGTTACAATCTTTCGTCAAAATCATAAGCAAATAACAAAAATTCGTCGTCACTGGAAAGCTGTATTATCAGCAACAAGAAAATAATCAAATTCTGTTGCCTACTAATTTATGTGAACCGTAAATACTGATAGTGATGAAAGGCGAAAATCACATGTAATACTACATCCTATAATAAAATAATACGCCTAAAGTTCATTAAGGTATATTATAATAATGAAGAAATAATACTCAAAGAGTAAAATGTACAATTATTTTAAATTCAAGACAAATAAATTCGCTTCCGAAGGGCAGTAATATGCAATCTTTCTTACATAAAAATTAAAATAATAGGAGTAATTAATTGGTTGAAGCTTGCAAGTTCCAAAAGTCCAAATCTAATAATATTAAACCTTAATTTTAATTATCATCATTTGGAACACGTAGAAAACATATTTTAAAATTTAAATATCAGTGCACAATGAAAAACAGATACAATAGCGGGAAGAATACAAAGGACAGGGTAATCACGCTCTGGTAATTGTATCCGCTGGTCTGAAGGTCTATACGGTACTAGACAACAAAAAAAGTGTGTTCATTTGCGTACTTAAATACAGTTACACAGCTTTTAATAAAACCACAAGAAAACACAGAAATGTTTGCACAGATTTTTAGTTTAGATCTTCTCTGTCAGCTCACAGCGGATGCAATTCTCGTAGAATTGACCCTTTAATTGATCGTTAAATACCAGTTATCTTAGTCTTAGTAAAGGAACCCGTCAGTGAACAAAACTTTGTCCCGTTAGCTAAACTAACCCTTATAAGTTATGCTTGCAAACTGTCAGCAAATTGTTATATACACAAAATTTAATAGCAACTTTAATAACAGCAATTAGTGATTAGTGATTCAGTAGGGAGCGGGAAGATATTTATCAATATTTAAATTCACTAACAGCCTGAACATAAATCCATATGAACGGTAAGCACTAAAACACACACTTTATCTTCAGTAAAAGTACGAAAGCGTTAAAATACTCGACAAAACATCAACACAGACTTCTCCGGTGTGATTGAATATTATCCTTAAATCCAGAAACCGTAAAAGGTTACTTCTTTACGGTATTCTCAAAATATCACTGGATACATTAATAAGTATACGCTGGCATTTTCTACATCACACTTAACCCAAACGGTCTCGAACAGCTTTGTCAACAAACTATTACAGACTGACTAAAGGAATCAAAAACAGAAAACCATTTACCCTTCCTAAGATCGCGTCACCTTTACCATTACTGATAAAAAAATGTTGTATACAGACTGCAAAGTGTGCGCTTTTATGAGAAAAATAACTTCCGACATACATGTGACAAACACATGACATGTTGTTCAGAGAGTATTTTTTTGTAAAAATATTGTGTTAATTGAAAATTTGCACATAAGGTATACTAAAATTTCCCATTTTTAAAGTTTGTCTTAAATCAGAATTATCATGTAGTTGGTATGAGTGAAACCTGGTTATCGCCTGCAGATGGCAATAAAGATATTATGCAAACGGTTATAACATATCAGAAAATAGTCGCAACTTGCGAAGAGGTGGTGTTTGCTTGTTTATAACCTTAATTATAATATTATTTTAACTAGTGGCCCATATGGCGATGTTGTCTGGGAACCGAGTTGTATAAATATTGATGTTCTTGGGCAATAGGTGGTATGCATGGATCAATAATTGTAAGCAAGGTAAGGCAAAACCTTGTGGTACGATTGCTGTTAGTGAAAATAGTTGCGACGTGGATGTAGTTACTCTAACATTTACAAACCTATTTGACAGGTATTAACAAGGAAATGGAGTGGGGCGTTTAATGATAGTGCTTTGTTCTGTACTATAAGTGTTTTGTAACTGTGGTTTCATATTAGTTGATTTGATCGGCCTATTTCCACAGTTTCTGCTTTTTGAGCGCTACGTTTTGGAAGAGGAGTCTGCTTCCATAATCAGGTTAGTCCTGAGAAGGACTGATTTCGAAACTTGAGTCGAATTCATATGTTATGATTTTTTTCCAAGCGCTTGACTACTTTTAGATTCGAACTTCGTACCTTTCACTTACAAGTCTGACACCTTTACCGCTGAGCCACTGAGTAATACAACATATATTTTTTAGAACTTATATATACTATAACACACACACACATATATATATATATATATATATATATATATATATATATATTATATATATATATATATATATATATATATATATATATATATATATATATATACGTGTCCAGAAACTCTATGGACAAACTTTGCGTAGTGATTCTAGATCCAAAAATAAGAAAATAAGTTCATATAAACCCAGATCCGGAAACGTTTTGTTTAGGACCTACAGGATGTGAAAAACTTTTATGTTCCTCTGTTTTATGGCGATATTTTGCGAACAAATTTGAATATGGTTCTGAAATTTGGAGCACGGGGGTTTTTGTGGTCGAGAAACTTAAATATTTTATTTATTTTGATGCTGCCTGCAGAGGGCGCCATCTACAGTGGTATGTTAAAAGTTAATTGGCCTTAACTATTTTACCACCCGGTATATTGACGTTCCGTTTGAATTAGTTTGTTCCCTTTTCAGTTCTAAGCAAAAAAGGTATACTAGGTCGATGCCTCTCAGATCAACCGCTTTCGAGATATTGGTTGATGAGCAGTCAATTTAATTCCCGTTCATCAAAACGAGTGACATTATGTATCGAAACAAAATAATGGCCATCATGTGGAACACCTTTTGTAACATTTATTTTTTTAGTTTTATTGTTTATTTCTTCATTTTCGTTCTTAAATTCAAAGTTAAAATAAAAATGCAAACATACGTTACTTTGATTTTTAATTCCAATTAGCTAGGGATTGTAGGGAATTAAATTCAGCTGTTCATCAACCAATATCTCGAAAACGGTTGATCTGAGAGGCATCGACCAAGTATACCTTTTTTGCTTAGAACTGAAAAGGGAACAAACTAATTCAAACGGAACGTCAATATACCGGGTGGCAAAAAACCGAGGAAAATAAATTTTTTTTCACACCCTGTAGGTCCTAAACCAAGCGTTTCCGGACCTGGGTTTATATGAACTTTTTTTCCTATTTTTGGGCCTAGAATCACTACGAAAAGTTTGTTCGTAGAGTTTCTGGACACTCCGTATATATATATATATATATATATATATATATATATATATATATATATATATATATATACACGTATATATTAAACTTTTCTGTGGTTACACAGTAGTTTGTTGCGCATGTTGCGCCGTAATTTATTACGCAGGTGTATTACGCTTAAGCTCTTCGCGCATTATACCCTTATGGGTTTCATTTCCACACTAGCTTGGCTTATTGGATTTTCTGCTAGTGCGATGTATGTGGCTTCTTTGAGTTTCGCTCGAGTTGTATCCTCCTTTGCCACTATCTGTATGATATCCCATTGGCTGCGGTGGTCTTTGTTCCAGACATGTTTGACGATTCTTGACTTTTTCTGCTTCGCATTCGAATGCGGAGCATACATAGGAGAGAGCACTAGATCACTCAAAGTGATAACACAGGAACATAAGAACAACGTCCGCAAGGGCGAAACAAAAAAATCTAGGATCGCCGAGCATGTCTGGAACGAAGACCACCGCATCCAATGGGATAACATACATATAGTGGCAAAGGACGAGAATACAACTCGCCGGAAACTCAAAGAAGCCACTCACATCGCGCCAGATGAAAATCCTGTAAGCCAAGCTAGTGTGGAAATGAAACTCATATAGATTCCAATAATGCGCGAAGAGCTTAAGCGCAATACACCTGCGCAATCGCGAAAAGGTTTGATATATATATATATATATATATATATATATATATATATATATATTAGATTGGTCAGTGGCTCAGCGGTAAAAGTATCAGACTTCGGATCTGAGGGTAGTCAAAAACCATTCGGTTCAAGTGCGAAAACAGTCTTTCCCAGTACTAAGCCTGATGAGGGAAGCAGAGTCCGCTTCCGAAACGTCTCGTGTAGAAATAAGCCGATCAACTCAATTAGTAATGCTTTGTGTTTTAATCCTGTTTGCCGAATCTTGTCGAAGGCATGCTTAATATCAAGGAAAACTACGGTTGAGGCCTTAACCGTCCAGTAGTATCCGTCGGACACATTTTCGACTTTAATTACGTATAGATTAAAGATCAAATAGTTTAAATCTAATCTATTATCACAATTTTATAAATGAAATTGTGATGGAATAATTTCAAAATACTTGTTTATTTCTTGCAATTTGAAAATATTAGTAAGAGTGACGTAACCGTCCAGATGTGTCTTGTGGACACAGTTGTAAAATGCATTTATCTTTTGTTGCTATTTAATTTTATGGTTCCTTGGATAATATCTACGGTACTCTTCGCACATAACAATAATACAATAAACATTTATGAGCTTGTCTGAACGTGCTTTCTTGCTGATATCGAAAAATGTAGATGCATAATACAACTAATAAGTTTTGTAGTTTAGTTAATGTTGAATGATCTTTAGTGACTGAACATACGTTCAAGAGTTCAGCACTTGGTTTGTTTATCTTTTCAATACAGTTGGTGACACTACTTTTTTATTTCATAAAAATTTATCCTTTTTATTTACAGTTCTCAAAGATGTCCAGAAACAAAGCTTGGACAAATGAGCAACTTTGAAGTGCTTTTGAAAATAGTGATAATGAAAATTATGTATTTGGGGAAACTGATGTAGACGATGAATTTATAGCAGATGTGGAGTCTGAAAACGAAGGTAACTTTATGGAACTTGCATCCGAAAATGAAGATGAACAATTGTGTAGTGATAGTGAAAATCCAAATAGTGGGAATATAGTAGCAAATCGAAATGTAACAGAAGAAAATGTAGGTAAAGATTGAACTAAATGGAATACCGAACCAGTAAAGGCAACAAGAACTCCACGGTATAACATAATTAGGGGAGGTATGCACAAAGTACAGAGCATCCTGTTGATACTTTTAATTTATATATGGACAAAAATGTACTCGAACGTATTGCAAGTCATACGAATTCTGAGGCTAAAAGAGTTTTAAAAGATAACTGAATTACAAGCATTTGTTGGTTTATTATTGGGAGCTGGTACTAATAAACAAAGCAATGTGGAGATTACAGAGTTCTGGGATCCCGTATTTGGCAACCCAATATTTCGAGCTACAATGGAAAAAATAGATTTCAAGCAAACCAGCGTTATGTGAGGTTTGATCATAAAAATACGAGAAAAATGAGAAGGTCAAAAGATAAAATGGCACCTATAAGAGATCTGTGGGAAATTATAAATAGCAAATTAAATAAGTTTTACTTACCGGGCGAACATCTCACCATATACGAACAATTTGTTCCTTTTAGGGGCCGTGTATCTTCCAAACAATATTTACCAAGCAAACCTGACAAGTATAGAATGAAAATATGGTCGATCTGTGACAGTGACACAAGTTATGCGTTGTGTGGTACCTAGGAAAAGACGGAAGTTGGAGAACAGAAAATTTGGCTTACAAAGTTGTGACTGAATTGTGCCAAACATATTACAGGACAATCCGAAGTATTACTTTTGACAACTATTTTACTAGCTTGTAACTTACACAATCGCTACAGCAGAATCGTTTAATAATGGTGGGTACGTTGAAGAAAAATAATACGATGCATAAAATTTTCAACCAAATAGATCCAGGGCGATTGAAACAAATATATTCGGATTTACTAAAAATTCTACGCTGGTCTCATATGTTCCAAGAAAAAATCGTGCTGCTCTTTTCCTTTCAACGATGCACCACTCAAAAGAAGTGTATGTTAGAAATAAAAATAAATCTGTAGTTAATTTATGTTATAATTCTACAAAAGGTGGAGTTAACACTTTGCACCAAATTACACACGAATATACTGTTCGGCGTAAAATAGATAAACGGCCAATGGCATTCTTCCAAAATATTATTGACGTTGTTGTTGTAGCTGCTCTTGTATGGAAGAATTTACATCCGAATTAACCAAAATAAAGTACATAGCAAAAGAAAAATATTTTTAAGAGATGTGTCCATCCAACTAGTGAAGCCTCACATAGAGAGACGTGGTAAGAAGAGTCTAACTAAATATCACACTGAAACAATAGATAATATTGCTGGTTCTAGCCGTCAGCTACCTACGGATCCTTCATCTGGTGAACCTCCAATAAAAAGAAAAAAGAGGTGGTATATTTGTCCAACTGAAATATCGAGAAACATAAAACAATGATGCAATAAATGTAATGTTGTCTGTTCTGAACATTCAACCAAAAAAGTATATTGTATAAATTGTCAATTATAACTAATTATTTGGTATTATCTTTCAATTCGATGTTCTAATTAAATTTAATAAAAGTGTATCAATATATTACAGTAAATATTACATTAGCTTTTATTTTTACTTGTGATAATTATTACAAATTTAAATTTCGTATCCATCGGACACTACTGCTCGTTTACGTTCTAAAAGCATACTGGACGGTTAAGCGTTAAAAGGATATGGAAGTATAGGCATTCGCTTTACGAGTGGACTGTGGCATAAGCCCAGTTCGTTTACTGAAATGAGGTTATTGGCGTCGAGACGCTCTTTGTAACAGGACTGTTTCTACTAGAACCGCATTTCTATTTTGTGGAAAAATAAAAAAGCGACCACCATTGATTGAATATTTTGGTTAATTATCTAGTGGAGTATTGTAGTAGGTTGAGCAATATGAGTCTCTTGCGGACGTCTTGTCCAGGAGCTTAGATTTTTCCTTTACGGAGTATTTTCGTGTACTTGATCTATAGAGATTGGATTTTGGAAGTGGTCCCCTTATAAGTGTTTGTACGGGGGATTATTGTATTGTTTGTGATCCCCAAGGTTTTAGGCTGGTTGAGCTTGGAAGTCGTTACCAAACGGAGGATTTTCTTGTGTGTTTTGAAGGTGGATGCCAAATAGGTTGGACTTTCTGATTGACGTTGCTTTGACGACAGATTAGATGGAGAAATTCACCACGGATAATTGCTTTGTATCGCGAGGTCTTTAGACGTGAAACAAGTTGAGGCCATCACGGCAATGTAATATGGAAGTTATTCTAACTCAGTTATCTTGTACGATACATGTAGTTTCTAGTGTGATGACAGTTTTGAACCTCTTGAATTTAGTTTTGAGTACTGGGTCTAAGTTTTTGGGAAGTTGTCCATATATCGTTTTACTTTCTGATATTTAGGATGATAAAGTAGCTTTTTATTAATGGCAATAGTATTTATTGTAACGACCATGCATGCTGCATTTGTTACAAGATGTGTGAGCTATTGTATTGTGCTATCTATGTTTTGTGTTAGATCTAAGTTTGGGTTAGGCAGATTATTGCAGATATGTTCGTTAAACATATTCTATTAGGTGGTTTTAAATCTCGTTTACAGTAAGTACAGAATTTAGCCCAAAGGTGGTATTGAGTAGTAGTGGTAATTGATCGGTGGTGATTGCTGTACCTAACTGGAGTTTTTGGTACAAATATTTGATAAGGATGTTTGTTTTTGACTCGCCACAAGGACACGTGAAGAAGATCGCAGGGTGATGTTTCCATTTCAATAGAAAGCCTTGTCACAGAATAGGGCATGTCAGGCGTTGAAGTCCCCTAGAAGAGTTGTAATAGCAGAAAGCGGTTATTGTTAAATCTGAGCACGGTTACTGGAACACATTCAAGGTTTTGTAGGATACGGTAGAGTGAATGGGTCTTATGTGGGTAGTTTGGTTTGAGTTATAGTAGGTATTTATATTTTTTCATGTGTCTGCAGGTCTTTGATTAAGATGCGGTCAATTCTTATTGACCAAATGAATCTTGTCTGTATAGGAGAATGCACTTGTACACATAGTACGCGGATTTTAATGAATTAGGTTCATGATTTACAATTTAAAATGCTTGAATATTCGCCTTGTTCACCGGACCTGGCTTTTTTTATGCAACAAGGTCGTCATCTTTTGGTTAAATTCTAATTCTCTTGATTAATATGGGGAAATTGGATATTTTATTGCAAGTATCGTTAGTTTAAGTTATTGATGTCATAAATCACACTTACAGTTTTCTTGATTTGGCAGTTTTGACAGTGTTTTTCTCGAAGAAATTAACAAATATGCGATTTGCTGGACAGTGCTGAGTAGGGTTTTGTGCATACCGATTAGTTTTAGAACTTTGTTTTAATGCGTAATCAGTGAGAATACACTAGGAACTTAAAAGCTGTAGTAGGTTTTTCTAGCGTTACCTTGTGACCCAGGTTGTAGAAGTAATTTTTGCGAATTTAAAGAGATAAGACTTGTCGGCGTAGTCAGGTAAAAGTTTATTTTTTGTAAAACCGGTTGATGATTTCTCTTCATGTGAAACAATACTAAATAGAAGAGTATTAAGCTTGCATTAAACAGAGGTGAAACAGAAAGGTCCAGAATCGCCGAACATGTCAGGAACGAAGACCATCGAATCAAATGGTATAATATTCAGATAGTGGCAAAGAACCAGCATACAACTAGTCGCAAACTCAAAGAGCACTGGATTAGCCAAGTCAGTATAGAAATGAATCCCCTACGAATGCCAGTAATGGGAGAAAAACGAAAAGCAGCTTTCCAGGTATATAGAATAATCTCAGGCGGTATAATATTACACTAAACCTTTGGAAATAGGTATTTCTGCTAAATTTAACTAAAAGAACCAACGTTTTGGTCGCTTTTTTGCGCTTTGAACATGGTTGACCAGATTTTGTAGTGATACTAACCAAAATACAAAATTAACAATTGAAGTACATTAATGAATTAATATGCCGAAAAGAACTGCACAGTACTCGTATGTAAGTAAGACTACTTCTTTGTTTATCTGTACGTGATTTATGATAGATTTCTTCATGATTGTCGAAAGGGTGCATGGTTAAATCTTGGTCTTGAACTCTTGCGTTTAACATCACCCTTACGGTAAAGTGGTGCGTTGTGTGTTTTCATACAAGACGTTGTATTTTATGAAATCGATGGTGCCTGGTGTGCATGATAGTTATACCAAATCTACACCGATTTTTGAACAGATAAAATTTCTTTTTCTTTAATCTGAATGCTTAATTACAATACTTTAATGAAAATCATGTTGCGACTAAACGATATTTGGAGATTTTCATCTCTTGCTGTTCATTGAAGCTGGCTACATAATTCTGTGTCAATTACAGATTCAAATTTAGTGTTTTTTTATAATTGTATTACTTGCAATGATTTAATAAAAATGTCTAGAACAAGGAAATTTAGTTGCCAAAGCGCATTTCCGTGTGTGGGGCATTTATTGACTGCGGCTAGACATATTTACACCTATTCTTGAAAGACTTTTTTTAATAAATGTGATTAATTGCAAATAATAAATTAACAAACGGCACTTTAGCATTGAATGGCACATATCCGTCTTCTCATTTGTAAGCTATTATACGTGAATATATGGTAGGTATCCCGATCTAGATTAATGTCTGTAAGGTGTATTTCTAGAGCAATTCAGAAATTTGTATCAGCCTGAAAGGATTTATGATTATTCACAAAAATCCACTAACCGGCTTTAGGATTCATTAATTCGGAGCTTTTAGAAAGCCAACTAACGTACTTTTTCCAAAAATAAAATAATATAATGAATAATTCCAGTGCGTTCAAGATTTGTCATATTTTCGTGCATATATGGTGGTTAGAAAAAAACGTTTCTTTATATTTCAAATTCCCACGACCACTCAAGAGTAGCAGTTTGCTATCATCAATCCGAGAAAAATGATAAAAAAGTTTTTAAGTGTACATCTTCAGCTTGCACATAGGGCTGAAAGTTTGAAAAAAGTCAAACACTGAAATTTTTTTAAAAAATTTATAACTGTTTATCATAATTATTTTATAACGCAACAGTCATAGAATACTAGTATGTGGAGTAGTTATAAAAAAAAAACGTTTCTATACCACCTTTAGTTCGCGCAAAAGCCCGAAAGTTGGCTAAAACAGCAAAAAAACGCTTTGAGGGAGCTCACTCAAATCATCGTCCAGGTATATATTTTAGGCACAGTATTTATACTATTAAGTGCGTAAGTACAACTAATTTTGCAATTGAAAAACTGTTGAATGAGTTGTTTAACTTAGTTTACACACTTAATAAAACAAAAATTTTCTTCGGCCGAGGGATTTAGCGTCAAGCACCAAGCTGACGCCAAATTGTCGCACTACTCCACCGACTTGTCTTGACAGGTAATACGTGCCCTACTTTCACTCCGTCAGCAGTCGGTCTTATTTACTTGAAGTAGCATTGTCCGTTTATGAGTAAATCCCAAAGTGGCACTTGCGTAGCTATGAGTATTACGCTTCGTATTCTTATTTGATATTTTTATACTCGTTTCTTAACTTCAATCTGTTTATCAGTTATTATGGAATGTGGATGTGATAAAGGAAAGAAGATCCCTATTATTGAAGGAGTGTTTATGTATAACCAGCGGAATAACCTATTGACATATATAGCAACTTTAGATAGAGTACAGAGTAATAAGCTAGTATGAACAGAAGCAAGAGTACAAATTCGTAAGGAAAACGAGATTGTTGTACCCGATAATAGCTTTGGTGAAGGAAATACTCTAATAAGATCTGCTAAAAATACCCAACTTGAGAATCATGGAGCAAATTATGAAAATTTACCTCCAACATTGCAGAAGCAAATTAAGTTCCTGCGACTGAATTAATAAGCGATAGATATGGAATATATATATATATATATATATATATATATATATATATATATATATATATATATATATATATATATAAGGTCCTACAAAAGATGCGCTCCTGAAAATTTAAAATTTGCCAAATTCTCAGAAAAAAATTTTTCAACGAAGTTGTGTTTATAGTGGTAATTTTATCGATTTCATGTATAAATTTATCAAAATAGGAAAAAATTACTTTTAAATTAACCAATTCCATTTTGAAACAACAAAGAGTACTTAAAACACAACCTTTGTACTTACGTAAGCTCAAAAGAAACATACGCATGCAATTTATCCATTTCATGTATAAATGTATCGAAATGCTCTTTAAATTAACCAATTCAATTTTGAAATAACAAACAGCACTTAAAACATGACTTGTTTTTTAATTCAGCTTGATTAAGACCCCAAATTTACAATTTTCGATGGACTGTGGATATTACTGCTTCAAGAATTGTAGGATAATGAACGCAGTTATTTTGCTTTGACAGCATTTTATGCAGGAGTGAATGCAAACATTCTATATTTATCTTAGTCACCAATTCACATTACAATTTTGGAACGGGATTTGCAAATGTATGAATGCAATTGTGTCATTTGTATTGCATAAATACATGGCGTCAAGTTTTCAGATTTACATGCTTTTGGGAACTTTTTTGACTTTTATTTAACACAAGCTTTTTTCATTTTTAACTGTACTGTATTTTCACACTTTCTTTATATGATATTTTACAATAAATAAATTTGTAACGCAACATGCACTTAAAATTTGTAAAAAATGACTGCTTTACTTTGATGTAGAAATTTGTACATGAGTAAGTCAGACTTCCAGATGTTTTCAATTTTTTCCTTAACGTAGATCATTTCACTTTTCAAGCGCAAATTAAACTATCACTCACATTTTGTTTAGCTGTAGTAAAATTTTTTGGATAATGAGAAGAATCCACGAGAAATAATAAAAATATAAAAAAAAATTATAATAAAAAATTTGCAACAAGTTATAAGCAGTTTTGACCTTGAATGCTGGGTTTATATTACTATATAAGCAGATAAAAAGCAGTTTTATACCAGTCAGTATATGTTACTCGACTAGAATTGCAATTGTATACCTAAAGTACTTCTATAGTTACTTAAATTATTAATCTTTACGTATCAGTTATAATAAATATAATATTTGTTTCCATTACTACATAATCGACAGCGCGTGTGCTTCATATTTTATTGCAGTGTTGGATACAGCTTTGAAGGTAATTATGAGTAAGGGTATACCCAGTAGTAGTGATATTGTTAATTTAACAAGAAGTATTATTCCAGTGTTGAAAACCAAAAATTAATTTGTAAAGCACATCCGTATAATTAACACTAATATTAAGCTATTGCAAGATATAATTCAAAATAAAATTTATTTAGAGGCATGCGAAAATTTTCTTAAACTCGAAAGTAATTTATCATTGCTAAAGTGTTATCTTATAAGTAAAGCTCGGATTTATAGGCAGAAAAATAATACCAAAAAGGCGCCTATAAAGGCAAATTTAGCTTAAAGAGGCAAAAAATCTATAAAAAGGCAAGGATTTAGGCAAAAAGGTAAATTCTTACAAAACTACAAGATTTATTTACACAAGATTAATACAACATTATAAAATACCATTTTTAAAATATAGTTAAAGAAATTAGTTATTGTAACCTATCACTAAGTGTTTTGCTAAATTAGGCATTTTAAAAGAGTGTCTTTTGTCGCTTAGTATATTTTTGTATGCAGAAAAAGTAATAGGCGCATACTTTAAGGCAGATATTATTTGTGGATTAAGCTCTCATTGATTTGAAAAAGTGCCATTTAAACTGTTTGATACATTGCACAAAATTTTAAATCCCTCATTTTTTTGTAAAACATTATCTAGTTTCTTTGAAATGATTTGACCAATTGGATCTTTAAGTTTTTTAATATTTATCTTTAACTGTTCTATTAATTCTACCGAATCTGGTAGTAGCACGTTTTGTTTTTCGAGTTTTAAAATAGCATCGGTAACTATTTTATAATTGGTATTAATATAACTCACATATTGATTTATCTTTTCATTATTTAAAACTTGCTTAGCTTCTCCGATCGCGTACGATGATTCGCAAGTAAACTGTTCCATACTTTCTTTTATTTCTTTAAAATACTTTGAATATAATAAGGTCGCTTCAAGCCACGTACCCCAACGTGTAATTATAGGTTTAGGAGGATGTGGTACATCTGGTCATATTTCGCGATATACTTGTACTCTTAAAGGTTACTTAATAAAAACTTTTATCATACTATTAATTAAATCATTTACAAGCGGAAATTGATTTCGAATTTCTTCTGCACTCTGTTGCGCGTGCGCCAGCAAGTACAATGAATTAAATTGATAGAACACCTTTAAGTGTACTGCTGCTATTAACATATATGATGCGGCGTCGGTTAACATTAATACAATTTTATCAAATGGTACAGCGTTCGGCAAAAATATATGTGTTAAGCCTTCTTAAATAAATCTGCTAATTGTAACATTGTTCGTTTAGTTCAATTCTTTTACGGCAACTAAAAATGGCATCTTTAGACAAAACACCAATTAATAAATTAGCGATGTATCGACCGCACACATCCGTTGTTTCATCGACGACTATATATATGAACTGATTTTATAAAGACGCCATAATTTTTGTAATAGCTTCATTGTAACAATGTTCCAAAGCTTTCTTTCTCAAAGTACTTTTGTCAGGAACTTGCTTTTTACACCATTTCTCCAGAAAAATTTCAAAACTAGGAATATTTAATTTGCTTAAAGGAATATTGGATTGAACCATAGACCGGCATAAATCTAATTTAAACTCATCTTCTTCATTTTTCTTATAATAGGTTGACAGTGATTGCCTTATGCTTAACTGAGACACATGTTAGCATTTTTTGTTGTACAATTTTTTTGGTGAAGTGCAGTTTTGCAATGTTGATCAACACAGTACTTTTTGTTGACTGAAACATACAGAAAATATCAAATTCAGCCAACAAGAATGTGTAACTATGACTTTAAGTCGGCATTAAACCTTAATTGCAATAAAACTTGCAATTGACGTACAGGGTGTACAACTAAAAAAACACAGATGCATGTATTTAAATTTTTCAAAAAAAAATATGGAAATTTGTTTTTAAATAACCATATTTGGTGGCCAAACTAAAACTGAAATTTAATCTGCTCAATCGTATCCAAATAAAATCTAATCAACCGTACTCCAAAAAAGGACTTTTTTTTAACTTTCATATTTAGGTACAGGTAAGCATTAAGAAATTTGAGACGCTGAAAATAATCCACGCATAAGTTTTTAATTGACGTACTGTAAATCCGTCATAGATAAAGTTAAAAAATAACTGTTTAGTAATTAAAATTATTATTAATTTTATTAAATACATAAATAAAGTTTACCTCAGTAGATTTGAATACGACCTGTACTTGTAAGTATCGCTAAAACTGCGACAAGTTCAAGAATCGATGTAAACTTTGTCTTTATGTATGTAGAACTGTCATAAAGACAAAGTTTACATCGATTGGGGCTTGAACATTGGTGGCGCAGTTGGTTAGCGCGGTACTCTAGCAAAGTACAGGTCGTAGGTTCAAATCCTACTCGAGGTAAACTATTTATGTATTTAATAAAATTAATAATAATTTTAATTACATATTTACCTTTGAACTTGTTCGTTCATAACAAAAAACTTATATAAAAAAAAAAATAACTGTTTAGTAAATTACCTATATATTTAAAATTTTTACATACCGCTTTGCCACAAGGTTTGCAAAAAACACCATCACCGTCGAGGGAAAGTTCAGGGTAAGGGCGTATCCTAGCACACAGTTTAAAAGTCATTTTAAATTAAATTAATACACTTTTCAAAATTTTTAATAAACATTTAAAGTAATATCTCAGTACAACCAACCAAGTAGATGTTGAAGATAAAATGTAAATGATTTTAGTTCTCCTAATTCGTAAACCATTACCTCTCTGTAGTATTTATCTTCCCTCATTAAAAATTCTTAGAACTAAGTAAGGATGTGGTTTATTGCAAGGGAAACCCAAAGTTTATAAACACACTTAATCCGATAAACACTTTACTCCGAAGGTCGAATTCAGCCCGAATTCTACCTGTCTGTCACTAAAATGACATAATGATAAATTCGTGTAATAATACCTATACAAATTTAATATAAAGGCACCAATAGGCAGTATTTTTCGTTAAAGGCAAGAAAGGCAGAGAATCCATAAAATAGGAAAAAATGGCAGAAAAAGGCAAATTGCCTAAAATCCGAGCTTTACTTATAAGAGTTAAACAGTTAAAGCACGCTTCAGAGAAAACAGGTAGTGGAATTGTCAATGTCACTAAAAAGCGTACACGCAAATTAAGCCGGTACTCTCTAGATTCATGTTTTAATGGTAGGTTACTTATAGGAATTATAGTCAATATAGCAAACATCAAGGACCCTCTTACTTTTTTACAAAATGCATACAATAGTTTTGCACGAAAGGTTAAATTAATGTCCTTTTAGTTTGCAATTTTGTCCATCCTCAAAATCACGTTACCGAGTTGAAGACATTTACCATAAAAAATCATGCCATCAATATGCGACCAATTTACGTAAGTGGTATAATGAAAACGTTTATTATAAATTACAGAAAAAATTAGAGGGGTTTTCCGAAAGGGATTCCGGCTGGGCATTACATAAAGTATTACATTTAAAGGTGAATATTAATAGCTACGTCCCATTTAGAGGCGGCCTTTCAACTTACGTTAAAGTTCCCTACTTTATAGCAGTAAAGCATGCGGTAGTGAACGTTAAAAATGACGATGAGTATTGCTTCCTGTGGTCCGTTGTATCGGCACTATATCCCGTGCAATATCATTCAGATAGAGTTTACAGTTATCCTCATTTTAAAGATGTTTTGAATTATGATCAATTCCCTTGCCCATTAAACCAGATGATGTAAAAAAATTTGAACAGTTAAACAACCTCTCTATTAATTTGTTTTGCATTCATGGGAAAATTATATTACCATTTGTCTTAAGTGAAAATCAAAATAGTGCGAGGGAACCCATAAATCTTTTAGTACTTTCTGCTAATTATCAAACTGCGGGTGATATTAATACAAAAAATAATACTGTTTATCATTGCACGTGAATTAAAAATACGTCGGCTCTTTTCTCTAAACAACTATCGAATAAGGAGCACAAGAAATTCATTTGTTATCGATGTTTGAACAATTTTTTTCAGATCACGTTCTACCTAAACACATCACTCACTGTCATCAACTTAATAGATGCTCTGTCAAGCTACCCACTGAAGCAGAAAAGTTTCTGCAGTTCAAAAATTTCATGTTCCAGGAAAAGGTGCTGTTTGTAATTTATGCAGATTTAGAAAGTATTTTGGAAAAGTAGAAATTTAACGGACATCAATAATAATACGATATTTTACTCCAAACGTACACCCTTCAGTATTGCTTACTACTTGAAGTGTTCACACAATGATTCTTTATCACGATTTAGACTTTATAGAAGAAACGATTACATTCAATGGTTTGTTAAGGAGCTTCAAAGTATTGCACATTGGACTACCGAAATAATCAATAAAATAATTCCTATGGATACTTTAACTCTCAATCAGGTTGAGCACTTTGAAAGCACCACGATTTGCCACATTTGCGGAAAACCATTTACTGATTATGTTAGGGATCATAACCATTTTACTGGTGCATTTCGGGGAGCATCACATCAGAATTGTAACCTAAACTATAAAGACTCCCACATTCTGCCAGTCGTGTTTCATAATTTGTCAGGTTATGATAGTCATTTCCTCATTAGAGAATTGGCTACTGTTCCCGGTGAGATTTCACTGCTACCCATAAACAAAGAAAGATATATTTCTTTCACGAAAGTAATACAAGGTAATAAAATTAGGTTTAGATTTATTGAATGTTCCAGACTTATGAGTAGTAGCATTGAAAAGTTATCGGGCTATTTGGAAAATAGTAAAAAAATGATTACCCGCGCTAATTGTAACAATGCCGAAGAATTTTCGCTCCTAGTTCGCAAAGGTGTTTCCTTATGAATATCTCGATACTTGGGATAAATTAAGCGAGACCAGGCTCCCTCCCAAGGAAGCGTTTTTCAGTCATCTCACTAATGAGGGAATCAATGATGCGAGTTTTGCACATGCAGTTAATGTTTGGAACAGATTTAATATTAAATCGTTAGGGGATTACTCGGATTTGTATCTATAAACGGACGTTCTACTCTTAGCAGACATGTTCGAAAACTTTCGACAAACTTGTTTAAGTACTTACAAACTTGATCCTCTGCACTATTATACAGCCCCGGTTTGGCATTCGATGCTATGCTTAAAATTACACAAGTACAGTTAGAACTATTTACAGACATTGATATGCTAATGTTTATTGGGAGAGGAATTAGAGGTGGTGTGGCTCAATGTTCTAATCGATACGCCAAAGCCAACAATAAGTACATGGGGGAAAAATTTGATCCCACTTCCGAAAGTGTGTATCTAATGTACTACGACGTAAATAATTTATATGGAGCCACCATGTCAGAATTTCTACTATTTGGCGATTTTTCTTTTGTTGATGATTTTGAAACTTTAGATTCAATAAACCATTCCGATGATTCGGAAATTGGCTATATAGTCGAGTGTGATTTAGACTATCCTATAGAATTACATGAGTCACAGTGATCTACCATTGGCACCCGAACATATGGTACCACCCGTAACTGATTCCAAAATGGAAAAATTATTGCTTACATTGTATCCTAAACATAATTATGTAATTCTTTACAGAAATTTGATGGATTAAAGTTGGTAAAAATACACCGTGTATTACGTTTTAAACAGTCCCTGTGGTTAAAACAATATATCGATTTAAATACCACCATGCGCCAGCAAGCTCAAAATGAATTTGACAAGAATTTTTATAAATTAATGATTAATAGCGTTTTGGGAAGCTGATAAAAAATGTACGTAAACATAAGGATATACGTTTAGTAACGAAATGGGAGGGTCGCTATGGTGCTCGTGTTACATAGCAAAACCAAATTTTCATAGTTGTACAATATTTGATAATGATATGCTTATCATTCAAATGAATAAGCTAGAAGTATATTTCAATAAAACTATATATGCAGGATTCAGTGTTTTAGACGTTTGAAAAACTAGTTTATACAATTTTCATTACGGTTACACGCTACCCAAGTTTTATAATAATGCTAAGCTCTTGTACATGGATACGGATAGCCTCATATACGTCTTTTCAGTTCGCGATATCTATGAATGCATTAAAGAGGACATTGATAAATTCTATACATCTGATTATAGCCCCAACAATATCTTTGGAATTCCATTAGTAAATAAAAAAGTCCCTGGCTTAAAAAAAGGTGAAAATCATGGCGCGATTATGTTGTAATTTGTGGGACTTCGTGCAAAAATGTATGCTTACATGGTTGATGAAAGCATAAGCGTCAAACAGATTACGATAAATGATTATAAACATGTTTTGTTTGAAACATGATGTGTTTACAATCAAACAGAATAAAGCAGTGCTTAATCCTTGTGATGATAAACGATTAGTAAATTTCAATTTCACTGATACTAGACCTTGGGGATTTAACTTTACATAGCATTTTATTCGTCTTCTGTTTCAGAAAACAATTTTATCATTATGAACAGTCTTGAAGACAAATTGCAGAAAGAGCTATGGTAGAGTAGTGATAAAATCTACAAAAAATACCAGAAGCGTTCTTTGATGGGGAAGTCCTCACCCGAAAGCTATTTATTTGTACTGAATATATTACAATATATTGTTATTCCTGATGAGTGTTTTTACGGGTATGCTATAAACTCGAAGTGTGCAAATGAAGTTATTAAGACATTAATTGATAAAAAAATTAAATCGGACGATACTATTAAAGGTTTTATGAAATTGTGTACCGATCAAGGCTACAAATCATTAACTTTTGATAAAGTAGATAGGAACTTAGACGATATGAATGTACTTGGTGACATACCGCTTAAAATGTATCTATACAATTTATTATGGGTTCATGATTCAACAAATGTTAAATCTACCTTAGAAAATATTGCTTACAAAGACACTTTATTTATTATAACTGAATGTATTGAGAAAGTGGCATATTATGCTAATTACAAGTGCCTCGATATTTTGATTGAAATATTATTAGAACAAAATATCAACTATAAGTTTCAACCGTGGGAAAACGATGAGCACCACAAAATTTATTACTGGATACTAGACAACATCAATAAAGGTGAAACAAATTCAAATTCCTGCTTGGGATGGAGGTGTGGGCCAGATTCGGGATATGGCCATCCAGTAATTTAAGTGATTATAGAAGTACTTTAGGTTCACTTTATAAGATAATGAAATTTTAAAAATAAATGTAATATTTATATTTAAAAAATAAAATACTATTATTTTTTGTGCGTTTTATTTCATCTAAGAGCTACATCCTTTTATACAAACTATATAACTAATATAAGTAATTTGTTTCACAAATTACAGGTTAAATGTTATAAAACATTATCATTATTGATCCAATCTTCACAATAACGAATAACTTATTATTTTTGGAGCGAAGCACTTTTTCTACTAGATACGTATCGGGATACTTTGTTTTTTGTAATTCATGTTCATAAAACCCTCCCAGTACAGGCTTTCCCTTCATGTCTTCCAGCATGTACGTAGTGGGGTTAGTAATGCGAACTTTCACAATCTTAAATAGTTCACTAGACCAATTGGGTGTGTATCCTTTGGCGAAAATACTTTTAAATTTACTGATTCGTACTATGTCACCCACAGAATATCGATTCCTATCGAATATTTTTATGTGAGTGTAAGCCTCTAGCTTTGTATGATTACCGACATCTTTGGGCTTCATTCCGATAGTTCTATGCTTACGATTGTTATAATCCATGGTTATGGTATCAATTGTATCAATCCATTTGTATTTACCTTGTAGGCTGAATGACTTATATAGAGCACCCTTAATGGTTCTGATAACACGTTCCGCAATTGCAGCCTTCTTTGTGCTATAGGTGGAGTAATGATTGACTCCATAACGCTGCATTAGTAAAATGCTCATTGTAGAATTCTTTTCCTGCATCTGTCTGCAAATTGGTAGGTTTCCGTCCTTTTTTGAAGATTGTTTGCATGGCCTTGGTAACTTCTTGACCTGTTTTCGTTTTTAATCCTTTAGTCCATAAGTATTTCGAAAAACAGTCGATAACCACTAATATATACTTATAACCCTTATTTTGTTTGGCATATGTGTTAAATTCAGCCAAATCTGCTTGCCAAAGGTCATCAAAACCTCTAATTATTGTGCGCCTTCGTTTAAAATTTTTTCGTGCAGGTTTGTGCAATTCGTTGACGAGTTGTAATTTGGACATGGTACTAATTTATCCACAATTTCTTTAAGTTGATATAGTTTTTGCTCCAACACTAGATAAGCGTTAGAGTTTCCTTTAAAAGCTTACTGAACTGCTTGTAGACAAAAATCAAAATATCCTTTACTGTTGATAAATAGTATAGCTTAGTGATGGCATCTTGAGGATCTATGTGGCTGGCAACCTTGCTGAGTCTCCTATTCTTGATATCAAATTGATTATCATCAATCAGTTTAAACTGAGGGGTTAATTTCTTGAAGTGATACTGGACATGTGAACGTCCACATTTGTCAAGGGTCATTTTAGTTATATGTCGACATCAATTCATTCTCATTTACACTGTTTAAAAACGGCTGTTTGGTTTTCAATGTACCCATCCTCATACAGTTCTTCTACAATTGATATTATGTCATTCACGACACCTGTATTCCCTGCCAATTTTTCTGCCCACTATACCTTTAGATCACGAATTAGTTCATGTACATTATTCCAATATTTATATTCAATCGGCCTGTTTGTAAATTCCTTAAACAACATAGCTCTACCTCCCTTGGTTATGGGTGATGATGATGATAGCAAGTGTTTGATTATTTGCGTATACTTTTTGCTGCGGCTCCCTCGAATTTGCCCACTTACGTCGTAATCTCGCCTTACAACATTAGTAGCCCTCTAAAATACTTCTATAATCTTTCCTATCTTAGAATTTACTAGATTTAAATTGGGTTCATTCATAATGAGCAGATCATATAAACCTGGTGTCCCTTTATACGTGACACCTTTGATAATCATATTGTTTCCTTTAATTGTAACGGGAGTATTACCAATTGTCCATTTGTCAGTTTTGGTATCATAGTGGAGTCCATAAGTATGATCAATGACACCTCCAGGATCCCTCTAATACGTTCAACGTATATACGTGGTAATTTATGATACTGCTCGAGAAATTATTTTGAGATGGGTTCATTATGGGTAGTAGAATCATCTGTGACACTAAGAGATTCTTCTTCTTCTTCCTCAATAATAATCTCTCGTACAAGAGATGTATCTAAGGAAGATGGTGTACGAAAACTTGGAGGAGGATTTGTTTGAGAAAAAACGGAACTTGAGTTAGTGGGCTAGTAGCACCTTCTCTTAAATCACCTAATGGAGTGAGGCCTGGAGTCCGTTGAACTTGAGCTAGAGGGCTAGTGGGGGTTGTAGCGTGCTTTCTCGGAAATATGCATATGGGTGGTTTTTTGGGTTTAACGACAATGGGATCCTTTTTAGGTGTTTTTTTTTGTCTGGATTGATTTTATCTATTATTTCAGTTAGATGCTCTATTAGGGGTTTATAAGTACTTTCAAATGTTCTTTCATTACCAATGCGAGCAGTTTTAATACTGTTATACTTCTGCTGTATTACCTTACGAGCCTGAATAATTTTTTTCTTTAATATCATTTCCTTGTTATCCATTGTAGTAAAGAGGGTTTGCTGAACAGATACCTGTTTACCTCAAACAGATAGCTGATTACACAAACAGACAGCTGTTAATACCTAAATAGATCAGTACCTACTAAACCACTGTAAGCAGTTTAAGGTATAATATATTCATCAAATCTTTTCCTATAGCGACCATTATTAACTTCAGCATCCTTGTTTATGACCATGAAACCAAACGGACCTACTCAGCATCTTGAACACAATTCCCGAAATAATTTCATGCTTATGGTGGGACTTATATGATCCTCATACACATATTTTAGGTTTAATTCATCTTGCTCAAATAATATAATGAGATTCGCATTGTCACGAATTAATTGCTTTGGAATTATACTGTAAGTTTGACCCAAATAGAAACAGTCAATATCGTTATGCCTACCCATAGAAAAATATGCCCTTATGTTATTTTGCTTTTCACAAGCGACATCATCGAAGATAAAAATAGAGATTGATTTTGCTCAATTAGGCTCAATCACATCTTGATTATCACTGAAGGTAAAGTAACCAATATTCCTCATTGGAAGTAAGATTTCCTGTAAAAGTTTGTACTTGTTTTGATTCAATGAATTCAATTCAAATTTCAAGCCATTTTTTCTCGGAAATCAGACTGATCATTGCGTTTTTTTTACCACAATTGGAGGGGCCACATATAATACCACGTATACTATTAGGAAGTAAATCAGCATGTTTTTCAGTAATAGACTTTTCATCAAAGTCATGATTTTGAATTGAGAGTTTTTGTTTTTGAGCAACTACTTTCATCGTTAGTGGATGAAATAGAACTAAACGCATAATTACAACATTTTTACTTATATACCAGGCTATACTACAATAACTATAACTTTTTCACTTCCCCCAGTAAGTGGGCTGTATTGTACAATAGAGTCATGGAGAATAAGACCATAGACAAAAATTCCATTATCGAAAGGTGTTAGAGATTCCATTTCCAATTTGATGTCTATTGTTGGGTTTTTTAAGGATTCATTTTGTTTAGAGTAGTCCATTACAAATACTGGACATGATTTGAGTTCGGAATAGTTGAATAATGCATCTTTGTCATCTTTACCACAGTAATTACATCGAAATTTCAAAAATTTTGTGATAGGCAGGTATGTATTGGCTGGCACTGAAGTTCAAATGCATTGCTTCATATGGATAATACTCAGAATTCAGATGTACTTTAAGATTTTTGATGTTAATGTGATGAAAATTTCCGGCCCTTGCTGACTTTGTGTACCTTTTACCTTGATGGAATGCAACAATTATCCAATGTGGTTTTTCCAGTTGCGTTGATGTTTTTATTGGCCATATGTCTGAGGTTGCCTGTTTTAAAGAAGGTAATTCATATAACTCCCATTGATGAAATGGAACAGTAGGTTATTGCGGCATCAACTTCACCATAGTAACAGTTTGTATCGCTTCTAGATCGAATTGAAACTAACTCTTGGCGCATATTTACGATAACCTGACGATAATCCTCCATTATTCCAAATATGTGGTTCAATGATATGCATACTGTAAAAGATTTTTCTCCATGTTATACCTGGATTTCTGCAATCATCCACTCTCTTACCACCTAACTCATAACGAATTTCTTCGAAAAGAAAGTTCGGGAAATTGTTGGTTAAGCTGCATGCTTTTCTTTCATCTTCTTTTTTGGGCTCAAGATTACCTTCTATGTACAGAAAACTATCATAAGTAGCCGTAATTAGATTTTGACTTTGAGTTAAGATGCTTATTTCTTCGGAAGGTCCATATTTAGAAGATCCATATGAAAGATAAGTGTGAATATCTCATTTAATTATCAAAATGTACGTTTTGAAAGACGTTTAACGATTCTGTCATTGTGGTTGAGAACTTTTAAACCAATTGACGTTAAAAAGTATTTCTCTGCAGATGTTAACCGCAATGAAGGTTGATGACTTACTGTAGGGATGATGTCTTTTATATAAATTTTTGAAAGATGGAATTGGTCCTGGATTAATTCTCAGACCCATGTTATTTTAGTTCTAAGCGTACTGTGAATGGTTCACTTTCACCAAAGTCTATTAATTCACCCTTTTGATTAGTCAAATTAATTACTATATAAGATCCCTTTATAATGTTACTCTCTACGTGTAGATTAGTATGTTTAAGTATTTAGATGTCTAACGCAGATGTATGTAAAATATTTGGTTCTAATATTTTAGACTCAAACCCTAGCATGCGCCCAATGCAATTTTCTTTAGTAAAATCGATCTCAAATGAACTGTTTACCTCACATTTAAGTGTAATGTTGCTTGCTCTAATGATAAACTTTTGTGTGGGTATTTTAGATTTTAGATAATCGCTAATTTCATCTAACTCATATGCATCGTATGGAATATTAATCACATGCAAATGGGATGGATTTGTTCTAAAAAAAATGTATTGTTGCCAGCATAAATGTTTCTAATGCTGTTGCAGCCGTAAAATCCAACCAATCCAATAACGTATTTCTTCCCCAAATCTAGCTCTATCGGTGGATAGAATTTGTAGCTAGCTGTGTTATCAATACCTTCTAAACTGATAAAATTTGATGTTGTGCTGATTATTTACCTAAAAATTGTAGGCATAGGTGTCCGCAAATAATTGTATTAAACTCTTGATCTTGGTTGTAATTATAATATATTTTACACCCACGAAAGTAGTTAATCACTTCAATTGGTGGTCGAAGACTACCGAAACTATCGTAATGCCATACCCTTTTACCACGCCTTTTGTAACAAACCCAATGTGTTCCTGGTCCTCTTTGGCTATCTAAATTAATAATTCCAGATTCATTTTTTCGTGGTAATTTAGCCATGCTATCTCTCATAAAAATATCCCTAAACTAGGGTACATTTTTGGGGTATTTCTTTAAATCAATATCCGTTAACGGTCTTTCGGGTAATCTATTCAGTTTTTTGGAAACGGTTTTAAGTATAATGCTCCACCACCAGATTTGTTTGGTTTTAGATACAGTGCACCGCCTTTCTTATTCACGGAGCCTATAGCTATCGATTCCATCATGCGATTATGGCGCGATGTCTCTTCTTGCAATTTTTCAGCATTTTTAGCATCATTGACTTCTTTAGCAATTCCTGATGCACCGCCAGCTAAAGCACCGATGCTACTGTTTCTCGTAAATGCAATAAATTTCCGCCATTGCATTTTTTCTTCTTCTTCAGATTAGATCGACTTTTACACCCCATTCCTAATTTTCTCTTTGCTTTCATGGCGGTACTGACTGCTAAAGCTGCAGTTCGTTTACCTAATGTTGCGTCTGATGATTTAAAGCGTTCCCAAGCTTTTTTTCAGTAAGATTTTATCCGCTTTATGTCTACTATCTAAATCTCTGTAATCTCTGTAACTGATATCGTGTAGTTTGCACTGAGCATCTAATTGATTAATACCGGGGTCACCGCGTGCGAGTTGTTTTTCTAACTTTGTACCAGGACCGCAATACTGGTAACCAGGTAAATGCAATTCAAACGAAAGTTTATTGATTAGACCATTCACTAAACCACCACCACCTGCACTCTTTCGCTTCTAAACTAAATTGTTTAGCTGGATGGATAGAACGGGGTATTTATACCTAAATCGAGAAAAACAAATCATAGTTATTTCTTTATTCAGTAAATGCTATACATTAGATAAGCAGGACGATAATACAATATTTTCATTAAGCATACAGTGTTATGTGAATTAATATTATACTTAGCATTTATAACATCGTCAATGACTTTATAAATGTCATCATCACCACCACGGAACTCTTTCTCACGAAAACGAAGGTAGTCAACAACAACTTTTCATAAAAACACACCAGATTGTAAGATTCAAGAAATTCCAATCTATAGCTTATTATATCCATTAAGTTGAATCGTTCTTCTATACTATGTGAATTGAATGTGCAAGAACAGCAGTTGTAGTTTTCTATCATAACAGTTTTCAAAATTCTGTCATATCCTTTAATCAATTCCCAATTGTAATAAATACCAAGATTGCTAGATAGAGATTAATAATGTTGATCATAGATTATATCTTCTTCTTTGTTTACATTTGACCAGTCAATTTTTTTTTCAATTTCTTGGAATCGGAAAAATTATAATTCTACATGTGAATGCCATCTTAGAAGCTCATTCCATTCCTTCACATCCAACACTACATTATCGCTTTGATCACAGTTATCACACCCCATAAGCACTAATGGTGCAAGATTGAGGTGCGTATTGCATCCAATTTCCATGTTTTGCATGATGAGTATCGTTCGATAGTTTATAATAAATACAATCGATTAAGTATTCATTAGCTGCTTGTTTATACACTTCAGATAAATCATATGGCTGCCTGTCAGTGTTAAAAGAATAACCTTCATCATGTTTCTCTTCATTTTTACTTCTATTACCACTATTTTGACAGCACCCACAACACAAGGTAAAATTGTTATTCATATTGTTACTGCAACTATGTGGGGTATCCACATATAACGGTAAACTTCTGAGTTTGGATCGTTCCAGAAATGATGTTATTGCTGCCTGAATTGTAACGACTGTACTTGCTTGCAATTGGACTAGGACTAAACGCTGTTTAAGAAATGATTTTAGTTAAATCATGTGGGTGGGGTTGTGGCACTACTATTAAAAACATAATGTTATGTTTGTTGTTTTCCCGACTGCACCTACACTACTCATGAAGACATCACTCGTGTTTAGCTGCGTTTTAAATCCTCCAGTCGATTTTCTTCTTTCAAATACTCATAAAAACGTTGAGGTAATACACATTTAAAATCATCCGTTTCCATCATTATACGTTCACCCTACTTAGTATTAATTACTGCTACATTAATCACTTTATACCTTTTTGATACCTCGAGGTCACATGCACTTTTAAGAAGTTTGCAATGGGTGTTTTGGTTTTACCCTGCTAATTCCATGTTTAACAATTACAAGTTGCTAACAGACTGATCTCATCACACCTCGTTGTGGTTTACATCACAAAAATGTGTCCTTGACTTAGGTACCTATGACAACATGTTTAAACTTGTTAAATACACACTTACTTTTAGTTTAGAAAATTATTTCACCTTGACTCAATTTAGTCAATATAAGCACCGTTTGACCTTGGCTTACCTTTTAGCATAGACAACTCGCATTCTTCTTGTTTCCATGAATTGATTCTATTTTTATACTTCTATGAAACGTCATACGATATCCCCACAGGTCAATAATCTTTGACCTTGACCACTCTATTTTTATCTTTTGACCTTGACATACAAATTTCCCGCCGAAACGTTTGACCGCAGAGTGACCTTGTAATATGATGAGGATGGTGATATTGAAATTTCTATTTTTAGCGAGCTCCAAAAATTTAAATTTCCCGCCAAGAGTTTGACCTTGAAGATATCCAAAAGCTTACATTTCTCACCACCAGAGGGCGAGTGACCTTGGATTGATCCAGAACCGGCCCTTAACCACTACTAATATGTATCTTAAAATTACGCTTTTTGGCTTTAGGGCTTTTGTACGAACTAAAGGTGGTATATAAAAGCTATGAAACTTATTTATGGTGAAAACTACGCCATATAATTTTATTATATGACTGTTAAAATAATTCGGAAAATGAACATTCCAGTTTTTGACTTTCTTAAACTTTAAGCCTTATGGGCAAACTGAAGATGTACACTTAGAGTTTTTTATTATTTTTCTCGGATTGAGGATACCAAACTGCAACTTTTGAGTGGTAATGGTAACATAAAAATCGTTTTTTTCGACCCACCCTAATATTTATAGTGCATTCTGTAATTAAAATAAAAAAATTTCGGAACGTATATTCCGTACAAGTGACTGATTTCACAGTAACCCATTATTACTACTACAACACAAACTTTGTTCGAACTACGCACAATGGCTCATTTTACATAATAAATAATTTTGCGAAATGAGCCATTGTGGGTTCATTAATATTCCTTTCAGTATTCAATCTCAGTGCATTCTCCAGTTTTCACAAAATTTGTTTCTTAATCTCCTCTATTTTCGCAGTAGTGCATAAGGTAGAACGGTAATAAATTGTATTGCAATACGTTACAAGTATTTAAAAAATTTGCATCATAATACGATAAATTGCATTAACACAAATATACGTAAGGATTTATATATATCAGACGTTATTTAATTTTGTTATTCCTATGTGTCAATCATACAACAACGGAATTATAATGTACAAAGTATAAATTAATTAACTGTATATATGACAAAAAACGTTGATATATAGTACAATAAAGCAGAATTAATGTGAATGTTTTTCAATATAAGGCATGTTTATTAGCAAGTCTATAAAGGTTAAAAATAACGATATTTGTGACCCTAGATTTAAACACTTTAAACTTATATTGCCTATTTTCAATCAGTTAGTGCTATAACATTGTAAGTGTTGTGCAAAGACCATTTTATGGCATAAGTTTAGATTTATGCCTAAAAATATCACATGATATCTCTGTATATGTAACTATCAAATACGAATCAAGTTACATTACAAAACAATTTTCTTTCATTTCCTAGGTCGCCAAGGGACCGAAATTAGATTTAATGCAGATGGGGACGCATTCGGAAGTTACAACATTTATCAATACCAAAGACATCCGGATGGCAAATACGATTACATAAACATTGGAGCATGGAAAGAAATGTAAGTAACTTTTTAATATAAAGCAAATATATATCTTTAGTAAAATGAATAGTAAACCAAAATCTCGATAAATGTTTCAATTGCAATAACTTACGAAAGACAAAGTTCTTGCAGGGTTGTGTTCCATATAAGTTATTTTACTCAGCACAAAAAAACTATTAACAACAGAAACGAGTAGAAAAAACAAAAAATTACCACAAACAACAATATTCCCAGGAGTTGTGGCATGCTTAATTAATTATTTTGTAAACACCACCATGAAGTCTGGCTTAACGTGTACCCTATCTATCATCAATCATTAACATTAACTTATGGCAAGCAAAATTGGTACATAAACTAAGAAAATTGAAGAAACACATACTCCTATGCTCTGCCGCATAGGATAGAGTAGTAGACCACTCAAAGTGAGAACACAGGAACAAGAACAACGTCCGAAACAGAAAAATCAAGAATCGCCAAACATGTCTGGAACGAAGACCACCGCATCCAATGGGATAACATAAAGATAGTGGCAAATGACGAGAATACAACTCGCCGGAAACTCAAAGAAATCGCACTAGCAGAAAATCCAATAAGCCAAGCTAGTGTGAAAATGAAAATTAAAACATTTTCAGTCAATGTGTTTATCCTTTTATTCAGATAACTGTGTCAGTCTTATGAAAATGTAAACTTTCACCATTATTATACACATATAAACTACTTACCCTTTGGGTTTCCTTAATGGTGTATTTTTGTATTTATGCTATACAAATCTAAACGTTTCGATAACACTTACAGTTATCTTCGCCAGTAGTAATACAATCTGTAAGAATTGTTTAAGATGTAGAAATTAAAATGCTATTAAAATTGCAGTTTGATACACGTATAAAGCCAACTAGACATATCAAAGGCTAAAATTAAAATTAACACGTACCATTGTGCTTTTGTTTAATTATAAGATACCAAAACCTATTTAAACGAACAAGATAACCTATACATCCCGGAAAATGATAGTGGATTTGAAACATTTTTAGATGACCTTAAATGTTCTTTAATTTTTCTTGTAGGTCTAAAAACTGTCATAATACCATGATTAATTAGAATTCTTCCAATTCTGTCTGTAATAGTAGTTACAAAAGGAAGCAGATCAGTACCAAGATTAAGCAGTGGTTTTCCTTTATGGTCAAGTCTAGCAGGTGTAATAATATTAGTATCATTAAGTGAATATACATTACCTTGTAATGATATGATAATAGCTACATTAAGGGCGTCATTGATTTTAATTCCTCTCTAGGCGGTATAAATCATCCTTGGAACAAAATTTATAATGGAGTTGACGTGGTGTTCCCATCAATATTTATTGTATGGTTTACATGATACCTCGACTTAAATATATTTCAGTAAAACGTAAAGAAACAACACAATGCGCTTCAAAATCAAATCTTGTTCCCTGCATGATGAAAGTAAGTAACCTCACACAAAAATTAGATATAAAGAGTACTGATATTCAATTCTTCCTGTACATGAAACTCTCAACTAAATAAATTTCAAATTCAAACGAAACAGGTTACCTTTGAGTTCGTAAACCTATTTCATTATAAAACGAACTTCACTCGATTACTATACAGTTATAGAACATTGAAGTACAAAATTTGTACTCGTAGCCGCTCGGAGAAACAAGCTCCCAGAGCCTAAATCTAGTAGAAAAATATAAACATATAGCACCAATAATTCAAAGCTAGCCAATAAAATAGCAAGAAATGCAATCGACATATTTTAAAACGGTAGCTTAACCGTACGTACATGCAGGAAAACCTCCCTATAAAACGGTATGGTCCGCAAAGCAATGCTCGAGAAAACTCAGCGTGAAATACACCTTTCTGCATTCCTGAACCGTTGATGCATTCAGTAGCAATTTAAAGCAAAAGCAAATTGTAATATTATGCTAACTTCAACGGAAAGATTTAGGGACCCAAAAAAAGAACATACCGTATAGTAAAACACTGAAACCTCAGCGTTAAGGAGGCCTTAAAGCGTAACTTTTAAATTAACCAAATTTTGTCGTACAATTTAGACCTCGGTGCATTCTTCCCCAAGTTTACCATTAAACAAAAATATCCACTAGGCTAACACCAAATATTGACGTAACTTTGTCAAAAAACAAAGCTTAATACCACTAATTTCTTAAATACAATATGTCACAATTTCTTTTATATAATTATATATTTCTCTAGCCGTTTGAATATATCATTATTAGTATAATCACATAATAGAAATTGTGGAATTATATTGTCTTTAAAACATTAGTGCTATTAAATATGTAATTCACAAAATACGGTTGAAGAATATGAGTATGTATATAAGTACGTATATCTCAGATCAGGAAGTGACCTCACACCAATCAGCGACGAGACCGAGCACGTAAGCACCACCCACTCCAAAAGTTTTGGTTGTTGGACCAATGAGAGACATGAGCGAGGTTCCGCCCCTCCGGAAATTTCAGTATCGTTGGGCCAATGGAATGCGAGGATGGTCGCCTCCCCTGTTAAGGATGAGAAAGGGGGATGGCCTATTCGGTGTCCAATGAGAGCTGTGAGCGGCCATTTTTGGAATGTTGGAATGCGCATGCGGAAAGGTCTTTGTTGGCATTGATGCGAAAGATGTCTTCTTCAGGTGGGCTCTTCGTCGTGGCTGCTGGTGAAGACCTACTTCCGGTGTTGACATTGTTGGTGCGGGTGCTGTCTGGTGGGTTCTTAGTCGCTGCTGATGCTGGTGAAGACGTTGACGGGCTTACATCCGGTGTAAGTATAAACCCTGAAAGAATCGTTTGCGCGTTGCGAGATTCCAACTCCGTAGGGTTGGCATGGTAAACGTAATCGTTAGTATTGAGCTACCGCAGCTTATTAGATATAATGTAAAAATCAGTAGAAATCTATAGAAATGCTTACGCTAAGGACACGACGTGGTTGGAAATTATAATTATAAAAATATTGAAAATAAGGTGAATGCATTTACTAGTAAAAAATAATGAAATGAATAAAATCAGAAAATTTTAGCAAATGTGAATATGAACTTACAATATATTTATTATGAAAGGCGTAAAATTATTTCTAAAGTAACATCCTGTTTGTGTGATGTAGTTTCTAGACAGTATATCCACAAAACAACATCTTGCTAGTGACGTATTAAAAGAGCGCTGCATCATATGATAGTAGATTAGTGGTTATTGTGCTGTTCATCAGGTAAGTTCATTATTAAACAATTATATCGACAAATTTTAGGGTTCTTTGTTGCTATAAAACTTACTTGCTGTTATTTAAATTGGTTGCTATGTACTGGGTAAAATTATTGTTTATACTTAAAGCGTTAAGTGTATAGACGAGTTTTAGATTTGACTGATTATACTATAAAAAGTGCTCGCCGCTGTACTTAGTTTGTTACTATTTCAATTACGTGCAGTTTTTCGGGAAAGGCATATATTTATATTTGAAGCATTGGTGATACATTTTAGGTTTGATAAAATTCATGTTAATTTATTAATAATTCAGCAGAACTATAAAATTAAGAGTGAAATAGATGATGGTACTTCTAGATATTAAACAACTAAAGATGATGATAACATTTCATTTCTGCTGGATAAAAAATGTAGCAGGATTAGCGGGTTCACAGTTAAAGAAGGATTTTATGCATACAGGATGATTTAGGAGGAAATGGAAATACTTTAAGGTGATGTCCATGAGGTCAAAATAAGCAAAATAAGCTCATACGTTCTAGTCCGATTTTTGTCGAAAACATCACCTCCCACTTGGATACACTTATTTACGCGTTTATAAATTGATATAGTAGCGAGTTTTACGGAAGGATGATTCGCTCTAATGAACGCTGCAGCATTAAGAATGCAATCTAGTTACGCATCCCTTGTGTCCACTTTCGTAACATAAACCTACGACTTAATCCATCCGCAAAGACAAAAATCAAGAGTGAAATCCGATGATCACGGTGGTTAAGACTCCGGGCCGCCTCTGTTAATCCATAGATCGCCGAAATGGGTATTCAGAAAATTTTTAACATTATTTGAAAAATAAAGAGGCGCTCCATCATGTTGGAAGATAGTACATTGTCTACAACGTCCAGAATATGTTCTTCAAGTCTCAAACCGAGACCGTGCTGTCTTTCAGAAACAATACTGGCAGTTGGAAACATCCCAATTTTGCCAGCATATTTAGAAATAGTTTGACATGCTTCTCTGTTAGGAACTCTTCGATGTGGAAAACGACGTCGATACTTCTCTATTGCGCGAATAGTACTACTATTGCAGATACCATAAACAAGCACCATATCTGCATATCCTTTTTGAGGCATCTTGGCAATCTTGCAAAATTATCACAAGTCAGTTTTTAAGACATTTGCCTATTATGTGTTTCAAATTGTCGTTAGGGTCAAGGTTTTCAAAGTTTACTTAATTAACTTTTTTGGTTTTGTAATAAGTATTTCTTCAGCTTTTCAATTACAATTAATCAATGTATCTCTCAAACAAACAAAAATCGGACTATAACACATGAATTAGTTTGATTATCTTGGCCTCTCGGACATGTCCTTAATATTTCCATTTCTTTCCATTGGCTGAAAGCCAATGTTTGCCGCGGAACAACTTCAAATGGCTTAGCAAGACACAATTAAATTTATTAACCCCAGAAGCTATATTCTATTTACGAAATGATGCGAGCAAAGGATGAATCCTAGAGGTGCATCTACTATATGCAGAAAATTTGCGTGATCGTCATAAATACATTCCATTCTGCGTTGAACATGGTACGTTGCATCCTAATACTGTCATTCATTATCGCAATTTGAAACAATACCTTCAAGTAATCCTGTAACAGGTAACATTTATACTTTTAAAAATATCAACCATATTTTAAATTATTAGACAAAGTGAAATGCACTCAGTCAATTTAAGTTGCCTATCCTAAAGGCGATATTTTATTTTTACATATTGTATAAATCCAAAAATAACCAAAATAAAGGTTATCTCGCAGGTCAAGCTTAAAAGAGCCAGTTTTCAGTTTTTGGAATGATTTTTGGTCGTTAGACAACGACAGAGAATGTTGCTAAAACTTCAGAGTGGTAAAATTTAATTTAAGTGAAACCGCTACAAATGGGATTTACACTCTCTAGTTATTTGAAGTGCTAATGAATTGGATATGAATTGTTTAATTAGCATTCTTGTTTTTTTGGATTGATAAGCACCTCTCTCTTCTGAATGCCATAACATCTGGCTTCAGCACGTTACCGTTTCTGAGAACTGCTTGAAATTATACCGAGCTTTGCACACTGCTTCCATACATCGTGTAGGCGCCCTATTCCTAAGATCTCGACCAACATCGATCAAAGGTCTGGCAAGTAAATTATCCATTTTTGATCCAGCTCGCTCTTCAAGCGTTCTCGCCCAGTGAGGACGTTGAATTCTCTTGTAAATAGTATAATTAGTGGATATATATATATATATATATATATATATATATATATATATATATATATAGGTAGATAAGAATAGGTGAGTTACCATTAGATAACGATAAAATAATAAGGTTACCTTTTCACTTTCAACCTCATTCTCTTATTTTGCATTACTGTGAAGGGTTATTCGCATTCTAAAATTGAACATTGTATTTCTTTAAATAACATAATTGGTAATATATATATATATATATATATATATATATATATATATATATATATATATATATATATATATATATTATTTAAGATAGTAATTACATACTCACCTAACTGTACTTTATCAAGTCATGTAATTTTTGGTTGCGGAAGATTAATTATAGTTACATAAGGCCTACGGTACAGTATTATATTGGCAGAATACCGGATGCTTCGCAAGCGCTTGCCCTGTAATCGGTATGCGTTATTCACTTTTGCTCATAAGACCTCGGCCACCGGTTAGGTTGCGTAAACGTAAAGTAGTAAATTCTGATGAGTTAATTGCGTAATAGGGATCGCGGATACCCCTAACTTTGGTTATGTTATATTGATTTATTTACCTTAGACGTTAAGTATATTCTAAGTTAGATTTAATTCTTTGTACAATTATATAGGAAGGACATTTGTTTATTATACGATTAAGTTTATATTCGCTCTTTATTTTGTTGTCGCTGTGGGTACTCGGAATCCTGGCTTGGCCCTTTCCAGGAAAGTAAACCTATGGCTCCGAAGGGCCTGGCGCTTAGTAAATAAATAATTTGAGCTTGATATCGTCCACGCCCATACTGAGCTAGCTGGACGATTTGTGCTACCGACCCACAGCGGAGCAGTGTGTAAGGTCCTTTACACAATTTTTATATTTGCCGCGGCTAAACTGCAATCGGTCTTTACATTAGAAACTAAAGAGGGGGTGGGTTCGTCGGAATATTTAATCTTTAGCTCTACACTGTCCACATAAAATAATTGTAGTAAAACGGTTCAAAAAAAAAATATTATCCTATTCCATACAGTTCTAATATATTCACACTTAAGCTAAATAACAACCTGGTTAACAACTAACATAAACGGAAAAAAATGAGGAAACAATTTGACTTTATGATCTAGACGGCGACGTCGGGGGCGTCCCCTCGGTTCGGACGGCGAATTTAGATGTCCTCCTTCCTTCCACTCGCTCGATACGCCGGCTTGTTGTTGTCGAAGTCGTTTCTGTAAATAGATATTAATACTCCCTAGTCACACTCAATGAAGAACGTAATATTTAAATGATTAATAACGTTGCGTTTAATTAATTATGTATGCTGGATACGGCGCTGTCTACAAAAGAAAAGAATTTATAAACAAACTACTGGTTATTAAAACGGGGGTTGCGCAGATCTAGGTCACTAGTGAAAATCGATATGCCGAGTTCACGGTTGTACGCAGGACAAGCGTTCACCGGTCTAATGCTTGCTTCCCTTTACCTTCAGTGCTTTCTGGAAGACGGACAGCGCGTATGCTTCGTGAAGCAATTACTTCACGATCTATTACGTTTGAGAATATGAATTATCTTCAGAGGTTTACTCTCGCATTAAATTTAGACTGGGCGGATTATACAAGACTGGTTGTATAATTAATATATTTGCACGTTATCTACTGGGATGCAATTTTATGGCGATGATTTCTTTTATGCAAATGAACGAAATCTCACGTAGATACAAATGAACGTTACCTTAATGGTATACGCACAAAACGCGTATTTATTAAAGGCGGTTTTATACTTGCGGAATAAGCTGGTGGAAAACAATTAATTGATTGCTTTCTTGAAATTCGTTTACTAGCGCGTGGTTATCGGTGTACGGTTTCTCCTACAGGTCTTTGACGGATACTCTACGTTTAATTCGTTTGTGATTACAGGCACTTCGGTCTTCGCCAGCGAGCTGGTGAATTGCAGGTGTTTAGAATGTAAGTGATAGTAAATGATAAAAGCTGCAGGTCTATACAGTCCTACTTAGCTCTCGTCGTCAGGTATGTGGTATAGTGGTGAGTGTTTGTACTCCCGACTGCTTCGTGGCTTTGCCCGTGGCGGTCTGTGTGTGTTTGATTCGTACTCCCGACTGCTTCGTGGCTTTCCGTAGCGGTCTGGGGTTTTGCGGGTGTATGTGTTCGGTACTCCCGATTGCTTCGTGGCTTTGCCCGTAGCGGTCTGGGGGTCTGTGTGTGTTGTATTCGGTACTCCCGACTGCTTCGTGGCTTTGCCCGTAGCGGTCTGGGGTTGTGTGTTTGTGTGTTTTGAGTTACTCTACAGACTTACGTGTCGTTAATCACAAAGATCGAGGATAGCTATTTATTTACAAAAGGTTCGCGGTGCGCGGTCGCAAATACAGGGAGCTAAACTCGCGGTGGCTATCACTAGGTCTGCGGCGATTGACTTTAACGCAACCGTCACGTGCAGGTTTTCTGGAACCGGAGTTAGTCTAACGGACTAACTACTACAGGAGCTGGTAAAACCAACTAAATCATTCTCGGTGGCGGGATGCGTTCACGTGGCGCGACGGAACACTTCTACTGCTGCTACTGGTCTGGTCGGCTACGGCTACTCGTATTAATAACTAATATTATTAATTTTAATTCTCCAAAAGGTGCGCGGCGCGGTTTTTATAGGGGACTCTCGGTAGGCGGTGGTGGCTTCTGTTTGGGGGAATCCTATTTGTAATTGGCGGAGATTACTCCGACGTATAAAACATTCGATGTTTTATGAAATCTACGTTGGAGGGGAAACAAATTAATTTTTTTTGTGCAATCAAACGAAATAATAAGAAATATTAAGTTAGGTACTGAGTAATACGGAATACTAAGAAATATTAGATCAAGTCTTGCAGGTGTTTAAATACTAAGAAATCTTACATCATTTCTTTTACGAGGGCTGATTGTTAAATAATTAATTAATTAAAAAAAGTAGTAGTAATGAATTGAGGTTCGTTACAAGTGTAGTCCTTACTATTTGGTTTGGCGAATGGTTTCTTTCTTTATATTATTTTTTTTGCTTTAGATAATAATGATTGGTAGCAAGCCTTGTGCTTGAGAAATTCCATCGCGCGATTAGCTTCAGCCAATGGCGTTTATTACATTTCACACCCGAATCTCCACAACAGAGGAATATTTAATGAGTAACAGATGGCTATCGAGTTATCTAAGGTGGAAATATACTTTAATAGGACATTATATGCGGGAATGGCGGTTTTCGATATACGAATCTAAAACATGAATGTATGATTTCCGGTATAATTTCATGCAACATCAATTCAACGATGAATGATATGTATATGGACCGATATTTTCGTGTACGAGATGTAATGCGAGGATGCATATGATTTTATACGTACTAGTATTTTGCGATTCGATACTTCTCATTATCCCGCAGTGAACAGGATTAAGTAGGTACGGAAATTAAGATGTGTTAGTAACTATGTTATTAAGGATAGGATTAGTTTTAGCGATTACTTAAAATGCCTGAGAAGCGGGTATATAGCGATTGTCACACAAAGCAGCAACATATCGAAAAACCACAGCGTTTATAGTATAGAACACCGTAAAGTCGCTCTTAGTAATCGGGATGATAAGAGGGCATTTGTTACCTAACGGTATCGATACACTGCATTGCAATATTCCCCCTACTGTAGATTTAGGTTAATAAATTAGTTATTATTATTATTATTATTATAATGTATTGCTTCTTGTATATACGGTCTTGTTAAGGTAAGTAAATATAATATATGTATATAGGTGGAAACGGGTACCTAATGTATTACTTAATTGATATTTATTCCTTTGTTGTTTTGGTCTGTATGTTGAGTACTTTCCTTAATAAGTTGCATGTGCCAAGTATTGCGGAGTTTTGCAGCTTTGTGTACGACTTTTTTGTTATGTCGAAGATTTCTGCATGTTTGTGTAGACTGTATGGTATTTCTCCCATTCCGCCAATTATTATAGGTATAACCGCTACTTTTTTCCCAAAGCTTGTGAATTTCCGCAGATACTGGTAGGTGTTTTCGTATTTTCGTAGTATATAGCTCCTCGATGTTTTTTGGGTTTGGATTGCTACATCAATCAGGTAAGTTAGTTTGTGTTTTTTTGTTGGTGTACGTGATATCTGGTCTATTGTGCTCTACAGTATGCTCATTTAATATGGTTCTGTCCCAATAGAATCTTACTTCATCATTTTCGACTATAAACTCTAGGTCGTAATTGTACTGGTAGTACCTATCAACTTGTATTTTGTTCCGTATGCTAAGAGAACCGCAATCACAAGTATATTCTAACAATGATAGACTGCTATTCTAAATATCTATGGACACTCCCGCTGAAATCAAATCAAGGACGTGAATTCTAAATAAACATTTTGAAAAGTTGATGAAGAGTTATGAAATACATCGTTACTCAACGTATATTGTGAAAAAGGCGGCCATTGTCGGAAGGGCTATAGGAACATTGAAAAACGCATTATACAAATGACTAACTTTCCCCAATAGATGTAAGTGGGTTAGATTCGTATGACCAATTCTCATTCGAGTTAGTATTACTTCTTCTTTCCTTTCTAACTTTAACTCGTTTTTCCAGGGTGTAATAAAAAATTTTATTTGTTTCAGTTGTGTTTTTGAATATTCCAGTCTGATTGCCAAAGATCATTAGTTTTTAATTTTAAATATCTTTTAAAATCGTTAGGGTGAACAGGGATATTATCTTGGTCTATCGTGTTACTTCCTTGACGTGCGTATATATCCGCATGTTCATTTCCCGTGATTCCCGCATGTCCAGGAATCCATATGAATTGTATTAACCTTCCATCGCTATTAATCTGGTATAATAATCCTTTGATAGCGTTAATTAAACGATCGTTGAAGTGCTCGTTATTCATTAGAGCGGTAATTGCACTTATTGAATCAGTGCATATTGCGCTAGTACGTGCATTTATATGGTTTATATACAATCCAGCTTAGAGGATTGCATATAATTCGGCGCAGAATACATATTAATCTGGTATAATAATCCTTTGATAGCGTTAATTAAAGAATCGTTGGAGTGCTCGTTATTCATTAGAGCGGTAATTGCACTTATTGAATCAGTGCATATTGCGCTAGTACGTGCATTTATATGGTTTATATACAATCCAGCTTGGAGGATTGCATATAATTCGGCACAGAATACACTTGATATCGGATTAAGTTTCTAATGGTGCCTGAGTTTTGCATACAAATCGCACTACCGACCCCTGTAGATGTTTTTCACCCATCAGTATATATTATTTCGTTAAATCTGGTTCTGCCGATTATTTCATAAAATATACTCTTATAGGTTTCGTTTTGTGTATCTGCCTTTACGTGTTATGTTAGATTAAGTCGGAATATAATGTTAGGTTTATTCCATAGCGGATATTCAATTTTTGGCTGCATAAACATGCACGGTATGTTAATATTTAATTCCTGTGCTTTTTCCAGCGCTCTAATGGTGGTTGGTCTGGACGCCGTAGGTTTAGATTTATACTGTTCTACCATATTGTTGTGTAATATTGAATAGTTTATCTGATTAGGCAACGTTAATATTTTTACAATATAATTAAGTGGTAATCTGAGTCTTCGGAAATGTAGTGGTGGAACTCCGGACTCAACGTGCACAGACTCTGTAGGGCTAGTACGAAATGCTCCTAATACCGTTTTTAGTCCACTTACGTGGATCTTGTCCAGCCGTCTCAAATGAAACTGACGCGCAGACGAATACAATATGGATGCATAATCAATTGTTAATAAAACAAGTGATTTGTACAGTTGAAGAAGAGTGTTTTTGTCTCCACCCCACGTAATATCTGACAGACACCTTATGATATTCATTTTCTTCTTGCACTTTGTTTCAAGCATTTGAATATACTTCTGAAAATATAATTTTTTGTCGAAAATTACGCCCAAAATTTTAACACTTGTTTGACAGTTTTTAATAAAAAGATCTGGATCATCGTGGTCGTGTCTAAGCCTACAAAAATGTATTGCCACAGTTTTAGCAATAGAGAAACGGAAACCAACGCTCTCTCCTACTCGCACTAATTGATTAATACCGCGTTGCATTGTAGTTTCTACTTATTTTATGTCTTCTGAATGGTAAAACATGGTTAGATCGTCCACATACAAACAACCTTATACCGAGGCTGTACAGTGTACACTTACTATTAAATCGTTAATTGCGATTAAGAATAGGGTGCAGCTTAAAACTGACCCCTGTGGGATTCCATTTTCCATGTAGCAGGGCGAAGATTTAGTAGCACCAATCCTAGTTTTAAAAGTGCGACTGGTTAAAAATTTTTGATCAAAAGTTACAGCTACCATATGCTGCCTTTTAATAAACGTGTTTCGCATGCTGTTCTCGAGATAAACGAGTTGGTCTAATCCGGAATGGAAATATCGGAACACTGTCGCTGTGATAGTAACGATTTTGATTCTAGGAACCACAGTAATCGTTCATTGACCATCCGTTCCATAATTTTACTTGGGCAAGAGGTCAGTGAGATAGGCCTGTAGCTTTCAGGCTTGGTATGATCTTTGTCTGGCTTAGGTATGGGTATTATTAGTGCTTGCTCCAGACTTCGGGGTAAGTTCCAATTGCGAAAATGTGATTATAGATTTCTAACAGTTTTTTTTCAGGAGTTGAAAGATTCCTCAACATGGCGTAATGAACGTTATCACTACCCGGAGTTGAATTTTTTGTTCTGCTTAGTGATTTATGTATCTCCACACATTTTTCTACACGGCTTCTAAACTCTGGAATGATCTCCCTAGTTCCTGTTTTCCTCTCACTTATGATATGAGAAAATTTAAGGTAGCTGTTCATAGGCATCTATTGGCAATTCGTTATCCCTCTATCCATCCTCCTAAGTGTTCCTGAGTGTTTTAGCACGATAGGCCTTATTTAGCCTGTTCAGGTCCACAATCATAAAAAAAAAAAAAGATGGTGTTGTACTCAAGATTTTCATTGCACTTAAAGTTTATTTCTTTTTCGGCGCTGTTGTTTATTATGGAGAAGGATTCACCATAATTCTTTGAACTATTTACTGACTCGAAGTGTTTCGCAAATACTTTAACGATTTCTTCTCGTTTCTCAATTATTTTATTTTGAACCTTTAACATTCTTGATGGCTCTTCGTGTGTTTTTCCTGCTATTCTTTTAACGTTCTTCCATACTTTATTAACAGGCGTGTCATAGTTTATAGATGTTACATAATTTTGCCACGATATCCTTTTATTTTGTATTATTGTTTTACGTGAGTAAACACGAGCTTTCTTAAATTCTATAAAATTTTCTAGCGTAGGCTTCCTCTTAAATATATTTAGCCTTTGTTTCTTTAACTTGATTGCATTTTTAACTTCCGAGTTCCACCATGGGATGCTCGTAGTTTTAATTTTTTCCTTTGTTAGTGGAATATTTTTTAAATATTACAGGTCAACCTTTATCACAGCTTAAATTATCCTTTTTTGTAGGTACCACAATTTCAGGCAACTGTCTGGGTTTCCCCTCTGGCCAACCTACTTTTTTCTGTTTCCGTTGGACACTCAAGTCTGTCACTTGACTAGATTCAGTATCCTCATAGATAGAATCTGATATAATATTTTCTTTTCTTTTACGTTTTTCTGATGCTTCACTCAGAAAATTATGTGCTTTTTTTGTTTTTTCTATCATTTTTTCAACGCGTTGGTGCCTACATGTTTTCATTAATAATATTTTTAATAACAGTTTTAAGTTGTGGGATTAATTCTGCTACAACTACTTGTGCCTGGAGTTGTGATTTCCAGAGCAATTTATACATTTAGTTGAAATGCACGTTCCTTTGTGCGCCGTATTTCCGCATACACATATTTCCTCTGATTTACAATTCATAGATGTGTAACCAAATCTGTAGCATTTAAAACATCTTAAAGGCATAGGTATATACTGCTTGACTTCTAATGTGTGAAAAGCGGCTTTCACTTTTTTTGGGAGATTAGGTTTATCAAAGGGAACTATGTATGACCCGCTAGGTACAAATATACCATTTCTTTTTATTTGAATATTTCTGACTTTTAATACGCCTTCATTTCTCAGCCCATCTAATATTTCTTCGAGACTTGCGTTATTCAAGTCGTTGCAGGAAATGATACCCTTTGAATAATTTAAAGTTTTATGTGGAATAACACTGACATCAAATTCATCAAATTTGGTTAAATTGAGCAATTTGTTTGCTTGTTTTGCAGACACAGTTTCTACGAGTAGACCATCTTTAATTTTCTTAACGGTTTATGTATTTCCAACTAAACTATATAGCACCTTGCTGATGAGGAATGGACTTACATTTGTAAAATCCCCATCAACCTATTTAATAACCAAAAACTGGGGTACTGAGCCCCCTCTCTCGATTTATTAAGTTTTGAAGGCAAGGGTTTGTCAAGTGGGCCCTCTCCCACTGCCATGTTTGACGATATGGCACTCGGATGTTTGCGATTTAGAACATTCATCACGTTCCCACCAAAACGGGAAGAAGTAAAACGTCAATCACAGTAGAGCTCCCATGCCATGGTAAGGCAAAATACTGTGGAGGGGTGCCAACTCCCCCACAGGCGTTTCAACGCTAGGGACCAGGCTTCCCTCTGGCCACGCTCAGGCTTCCCCTCGCGCATTCCCATCGGCACCTAAAACTGTCAAACGACCTTGGGATTGGGGGATTTTTTATAGAGGTTACCTTCCTCGCAGTCCGAACGGTAAAGCCAAAACCACCGACCGCTACCTGTACGACGTTCCTTAGCCACGCCCTGATAAAGTCTCTGAAGTACAGTTCGCGGTTACGGTATTAGGAAACGGCTAGCGGTCAACCGTCCCCAGCAAGGACATCCCGGGATTGCCACACCCGCATACGCTTTCGACGGCGCACGTCCTGAGAAGAGTAGAAATAAAAGGAAAGGGTCTCTCAGCCTTGACTGGGAGCCTGAAGAGATAAGGGTTGGAACAAGAGCGCTCCGACAGTAAAGAGTTAAAGTAAGGAAGCCAATCCAGACTAGTAGAATAAAAGTGTACTCCCAGCTAGGGGGAACGCAGTGTTGCTGTCCCTGTCCTCGTTAGTTACGAGGCCCCACGTGAACTGGTCCGCGACACCGTATTATGTAGAGCTAACAGTGACAGTTTAAGGCCACGAGCTCATATCTTGGTGTTGGCCTTGCATCACTTACGATTATTTGCAAGGTCGTTTCCCTATCCGCCACCTGGGGACGCGCCTAGTAGGTAGTTCAACCCTTAAGTATTATTATTATTATTTTTTTTTTATTATTATTATTATTTTATAGGCATCGGCTGCCAGGGCCATTAGCCAAGTTTCTGTTTTAAATGCTCTGTAGCAATTGTGTTTCTTGTAAGAATTTGATTAATTTTTCTACATTTTCCTTACAGTCGGCTAGAACATCGGATATGTTTGTTTTTAATTTATATTTTTCTCTAGCATGCTTGTATACCGGGCATTCTAGTAAGAGGTGTCTTATTGTAAATATCTTGTCACATAATACGCATTTTTTTGGCGTCTTGTTAGTTAGTAAGTGCGAATGAGTTATATTTGTGTGTCCTATTCTGAGTCTTGTTATAGCGACTTGTTCCCTTCTTGTACACTGCGCATCGTTATTCCATGGTTGTACATTCTTTTTTATTAATGTTAAATGTGTGTTGGCACAGTCCCATTGCTGCTGCCATTGAGCTTTTAATAGTTGGCCGACGTAGGTTTTACGATCTTGGTGATTCACTCGTATGCCTTCACTGGTGGCGAGTTTGGTTGCTTGTTTGGCTGCTTGATCAGCTCTTTCGGTTCTTATTATACCATTGTGACTGGGTATCCATAGTATCACAACATGTTTTTCGCTTTGGTCTAATATGTGTAAGTTTGATCTTATCTTTACTATTAATGAGTTTGAAATTTTTGGATGGTACTCTTCAAGTTGTTGGATGGCACTCATGGAGTCTGTACATATAAGAAATTTGTTACAAGGTGAACATCTGCAGTACAGGGTAGCCTGCCATATAGCATACATTTCAGCGGTGTAATTACTTGTCATGGGATCCCATGTCCATGCATGTGTAGTTTCATTTGCATAAAATGCGCTGGCTACTCCACTGTTTGTTTTGGATCCATCAGTGTATATTTTATAATAGTCCCTGCAAGTGTTTATAATGTCATGGTACATTATGTGATATGTACGCTTAGTTACAATATTTCTATTAATATTAGAGAGGCTTTCAATACATTTGACTTTTTGGAGCGTCCACTGAGGGTATTCTGTTTGTGAACACTCAAAATAGGATTTCGATGTTAGATCTACTATTTCTTTCATTCTTATGTGTGCTGGTCTTGTAATTGTTGGATTGTTTCTGTATTTTATTATTGTTTTTTCTGTGGACATATCATAGTTCATATGGTTAGAAAGGGATGCTATTTTAGAAAAATAATTGTTTAATAAAATTTTACGTCTGGTTGGTAACGGTGATATCCCTGCATCACAGAATATGGATAAGAGTGGGCTGGTTCGAAACGCGCCGATTGCCATTCTTATTCCGATGGCGTGTATTTTGTCGAGTTCTTTACAATTTGACTTTCTTGTCGATCCATATATTATGCTTGCATAATCCATAATAGAGAGTATAAGTGCATTGTACAGAGTGAGTAGGGTCTTTCTATCCGCTCCCCAGTTGATATGCGAGATGCATCTAATTAAGTTTAGTCTTTTTTTGCATTTGGTTGCAACGTAATTTATATGTTCTCTAAAGTATAGTTTTTTATCGAATATTACACCAGGAATCGTTACGCTTTCTTGAATTTCAATTAGTGAATTTTTTATGTATATTTTTGGGTCACTGTGTTCTTTCCTTAGCCAACAGAAGTGAATTGCTTTAGTTTTCGTCGCAGCAATACAAAATCCACTGGATTCGGCAGTACTAACTATCTGATTAATAGCTGTTTGCAGTGTGCGTTCGATAACCTCTATGTTGCAGTGTTGATAAAAAATTATTAAGTCGTCTGCATCATGCACTTTTGGGAGGGGGATGGTACAGACATTATTACGGCGTTAACAGCTATTAAAAACAGTGTAGTGCTTAGTACAGACCCCTGAGGGACTCCATTTTCTAGACTGTGAGTTTTTGATTGTACGGTGTTAACTCTGTACAGAAAGTACGTTCTGAAAAGAATTGCTCAATGAATCTTGGTAAGTTCCCTTTAATATTCCATTCATCTAGCGTTTTTAATATCAGCCTGTGCTCATTTTGTACTTTATCTTTATTTATTTACTTGTACAGCCCAGTGGACCGCTGATGATGATAGCTTAGCTATAGAAACACGTTCGGTGTAGTTTAATGTTTGTAGTAAGTGGATGTATTTTGTTTGATACATATTCTGCCACAATTCCAGTAGTTCAAGATTTTTCTAACTACTTGTACAGATTTATAAGTTATGTTATTACTACACATATGGATTTAACGGCTATAAATGGATGCACACCTTTAAAACACTTTAAAAATGTTAAGGATTTAGAGACCGGGGTAGAGTATACGGTATTCAAGTCATCAACAAAGTACAGTGAGAGGTTGGTAGTGGAGCTGAAGCAGGTTAAATTTGTGCTCCCTGACCGTTACTATATGTTTTTTAATCTGTGAATTCAATTTAATATTCGTTTAGAAAAGCAGTGTTACCATAATTGTTGCTCTATGCTATGTTATTATTATTATTGCTATTAAGCATATGAAACTAATCCTTCGTTACTGTCAAAAATGGAACTAAAACAGCAAGTAATAGATAATTAGAGTGCACCGGACTAGCTCGGTGGAACATAGGAGGTAGGCGTGTTTTTGAATTGAACTGAAGGTGGTTAGTCGTATTGTCGAAAGTCGTAAATAAGGGTGTGCCGTAATTAGAATAGTCAAGTAAAGGGTGCCAGACTGTTATTAGAACGATATCGGTAAGAATACAGCTGGGAATACGTAGATAAATCAACCTTCAACAGTCAAAAGGTCTCACTTAACTCAAATACTAATATAGTGAGTGCGCAAAACAGCTGTTTGGTTTCAATGACTTCTTTAACTTTATATTTCGTTGCGTTACCCCAACGCTTGTGAACAAAATAAAACACAATAAAAAAAAATTTACGTTAAATGTTACGCTTAAATCTTATTAACTCAAATTTAAATACTACTCAACTCCAAACCTCTGTATTACTTGAACTTCAGACTTAAATAATTAGACATAAACAAGACAAACGTCATTTAAAATTGCGCTAATCGGTTACATTAAGCCACAAATATTTAATAAAACTCAAAAAACTATATGACACTAAACGCTTCAATTGTAGAAAATTATCACAGATTACTTTTAAAATGAATCAATAAAATGGAAATCAAAATTTTGCTCTCAATTAATTCTTTAGTTTGAATAATAAAATCACCACTTTTCGTAAATTATTGCTTTCACTGGTCGGGAGATCACAAATTAACACTATAAAATGCAATTAATTGTTCATCTATTATGTCTGAATATAGGTAAACCAGAAAATACACAACAATGTACATCTATAAATATTACTTAAGGTTAAGTTTCAATCTTAAATGCTAGAATAAGGAGCATAAGTACGTCAAACTTGTAAGCTTACCAGATTTTATTTTAAATTACGGAAATGGAATTACCTAAATATGATTAAATTTAAAAATTACGTAACCAAATGGTCACTCAAAATCAATTTACCATGAATTATTATATATATATATATATATATATATATATATATATATATATATATATATATATATATATATATATATATAATATATATATATATATATATATATATATATATATATATATATATATATATTATATAGCAGTACATTATTTATATAAGAAATAAAACAAAATACCAAAGATAGTGCAAATAAAAGTAGTTCGTCAACCTTTTAATTAAGATTAACGCGAGAGCATCAATTTCGGCAAAACAACACCAAACAAAAACGACTCCGTTTATTCGCTCATCAACAAATAATATCACCAAATTTGTAAACAAAGATGTGATAGAGCAATCACAATAACGTACAATATTGAGTTACCTCCTACACAGAACTCTTGAATACGTCTCCACCAGGTAGCAATGAAAGCGAAACAGACGGGATCGGCTTCAGGACACCTGCTGAATCTTCTCGATCGGCATACGCATGCGGCAATTTCCCAGTCTTACATTTCGATAGCGATACGCCTAAGATAATTGGCCAGGACGTTATGTAGTTTATGTGCACAAAACAAATCGCTTTTACGCACGAGATAATTACACACTTCTGCTTAATATTCAATTAATTTGGTAGCTCTCTTTATAAGCCTGTTTAGTATTAAAGCGAAAAAAATGTCTATTTACAAATTATTTACAGTGAGACTTTCGTCTGTTGCAGCTGATTACGGGGGAAACAAAAGATTGTGCCTTCACAATAGTTTTATTCGATAATATAAATCCGCATTTAGCGCGTCTCAAAATTTCACGACAAAGATACACTTATACAAACACATTCCTTTTTTAAATGTTCGTTAATTGACCTCACGGTCCGTACGAAATAACCAGGAGGGGTGATCGTCTACCCAAATATCCACCAAACTGGTGCTTTAGTTGCAAACAGCTCCGAAAGGTTCGGTCCTCCAGGTATTCGAAAAAAAGGGTCGCCCCAACTCCCAAATTCACATCTTTAACTCACGAAAGGCAGATCAAAAATCCCCCGCGCAATTAACCGTGCAAACAAACAGCCTCTCCATAATATTGCACCATATTTCTCAACCAGCTTTAACCTAAACGAAAAACTGCTAACACTGCGGCGTGCACGACTCTAGTGCAAATTGTCGTCCACAAATTTATTCCCTTAACGATAACGATAGTTACTTAACACTAATGGATTGAGATACTATACTCCGGCCGATAAACGGCGTCAATTAGTAAAACGCAATAAGTAAAATTAACATCAACAGTCCCTCCTTAAACAAGCAAACCAAGAAATGATCTCATCCTACAGTTTAAATGCGAACTTTTCTTATCTACAACTACATTCTATTTTAACGAAACCTTATAAAAATTCTCAGGAAAACTAATTTAGATGCACCTTTAAAATTCCTATTTCCAATTAATTAATCCACAAATTATATAATCGCCATTTCCAGAAATCAAATCTAAATGGCAATGTGAAAAAGTTTAACTCGAAAACCACCACAACCCTGGGAAATCAAAAAATCTATCGTTACTTTCACTTGTACCTTGATGAACACAAAAAAAAGTCAACAAGTTTCGTTCGCGTAAATTGAGTCACTAGCAAAAAAAGAATAAAAAGAAAAAAATACGTGTCTATATACAGGACGTTTAAATACACATGACACTTTATAGTTATTGATTTGCATATAATAAACTACTAAAGCCCTTTTATTTCTGCTATAACAACAGCCTAAATCCTGAAAGGGTGCAGACGAAGTTGCGAAAAGCCAAAAATAGTGCAGAAAGGGTTACAGGAAACTTTCCACTAGCTTTTCAAATACACCCCAGGATGGTAACTCGAACAAATAATGGACCCCTGTAATGGGACAAAGAGCAAGGGACAAGATTCGGGGCCTCTGCGCTGTCGTATCAGATGGTGTTGGGTCCCAGTTTTGTAATACTGTTCTAAATTTAAGGCTTTTCCGCGTATAACAACTTCCAATACCATACCGCTAAATGAAACCACGATCCGACACTATTACAGGAAACCTTCATTAAAGTTCTGAAATGGGGCTGAGGCTGTGGGACAACTTATAGATCCCCAGGGCGGTCCTATGAGATGGTCTGGGGACCTAATTTCGTAAGGCTACCTCAAATTTTAAGCTTTTCCGAACTAAGAACTTCCAATGCTTTCAAAACGTACCGCTAGGTAGAACCAAGCTGAGTTCCTATTATAGGAAACTTCCATTGAATTAATGAATGGCTTATCACCCCTGAAAGGGTTACGCCGCTTGGAATGAAGCTTTCCAGATCCTTTTGTAGGGATCAGTTTCTGCCTGGATTTCATTCTATTTGTTGGCTTATTTTGTTCCAAACTTTCCTATTCCTGAACTTATTTATCTCATCCGTTCCAATTCCTATCTTTTGTAAATTATGTTTCACTTCATCCAGCCATCTCGAACTTGATCTTCCTTTTTTTCTCCTTTCAGTTGGCACCCAGCTTATTACTACTCTCGCCATTTACTGTTGGTCTGCCCTTAACACCTGTCCAAGCCATTTCACTCTCTGATGTTTTATTTTTCTCACTATGTCTACTTCTATCTCAGGTGCTATTTCGTGGTTCATTCTACTTCTGTATTCATTTTCCGAGACTATAACTGGACCTAATATTGTTTTGAAAATTTGTTTATCCATTACTCTCAGTTTTTCCTCTTCTTAATTCATCATAGACATCGCTTCAGCCCTGTGCATTACTATTGGCCTTATTAATGTGTAGTAAATCCTTATTTCAGTTTTTTGAGATGTATTTACTTTTTAATAATTTCATATTCGCATAAACGGCCCAGGTTGCTGTCATTATTTTGTCTTTTATCTCAATAACTCCACCCTATGTTATCATAACTTCTAGGTATTTGAACTTGTCGACCTCCTTATATTCTGTATTCTGTAGTTTTTTCCCTGTCCTCGTGATTTTTGTTTTATCTTCGTTTATTCTTAATCCCACTTTTAGTCCTTTTGCGATTACTTCCTCCACCATTTTCTTTGTCTCTTCTTTTTGCTATTAATGCCAGGTCGTCTGCACAAGAAAGTAGTTGCCCTCCTGCTGTTCTTAATCCTTAGTCCTTGTTTATTTTACGTGTTATCTATCCTATACACAAGTTAAAGAGTGTGGCTGACAAAGCGTCTTCTTGTTTGACTCCCTTATCTATTGCAAATTCGTCTGTTTCCCCTTTCTGTATTTTCACGCTGGCTCTGGTTGATACAACTGGGATCCTTGTGAGCTTCCTTAGTTTAATCGATATACCCAGTTCCTTCATTATCGACATTAGTTTGCCTCTATTAATGGAATCGAAGGCTTGTTCGAACTAACGAAAAGTATGTCTACTTCAATTTTGTGTATTTTAATGTAAATATCGCGTCGATTGTCGATTTTCCCTTTATAAAACAGCACTGGTACCGACCGATTTTAGGTCCTGTCTCTTCTTGTAGTCTTCTGTCTATTATTGTTGCTAGGATTTTGTATGTCGTATTTAATACGATTATTTCTCTATAGTTTTTGCATTCTTGGTGGCTTCCTCATCACTATTTGCCCAACTTCAAAATCGGTTGGCTTTTTTCTTCATGTTTTCTAATATATATATATATATATATATATATATATATATATATATATGTATATATATACTATTGTTGTATCGCCTCCATATTTTATTAGTTCTAGGTTTATTCTATCTTTGCCAGGCGTCTTTGAGTTGCGACTTCTGTTTATCATTCCTCTCACTTCTTGTATTCTGGGTTCCTCCATCTATGCTTGGGTTGGTTCATCTTCAATTGTTAGTTCGTCCCGTCCTGGATCTGTGCTCAATAATGCTTTTCCTCTCAGATTTTTTTTATATTCTTCCACTTGCTCCATTACTTTGCATTACTTATTCTTTAATCCAGTGCTGTGTTTGTACACTCTACTTTGTTCATTAGGTTTCTGGTAAAATTTCCTGATGTTAGTCTTCTTACTTTCTATCTCTATTTCTTGTAATTCTTCTTTTATCTATTTCCCTTTATTTCTTCTTGTTATTTTTTTACATTCTTTTTTCCTTTCCTTATACTCCTCTTCATCTTCGACTCTATTACTTCTTGGGCATTTTAATCTTGCCTTAACCTTTTCTTCTTGGGCTTTTTTTACACTCTTCGTTAAACCATTCATTCTGTCTACTGTTTTTTTTTATTTACTAATACTTTTCCTGCAGTCTCATTTATTGCTGCTTTAATATCCCTTCAACTCTCTTCTACCGATTTTTGTTTTGGTTTATTTTCTATTTGCTTTCTTAATTCTTCCATACATTGTCTTCTTATGTCATCTTTTAACTTTATTATATTCCATTTCTTCTTTTGGACCTTCCTTTCTTTTAATCAGCTATGTTTGTGACGGATTGTTTCAACTGCCATCAAATTATTACAATAAGCACATGCACCTCTATAATCTATATGTTCTAACATCTATTATTGGTGGACGTCCTCTTTTTATTACTAGTACGTGGTCTATTAGTGCTTGTGTTTCTGTGCTGTGTCGGACGATATCCAAGTTACTTTATGTTTTTTTGGATGTATAAATTTAGTGCTGATTATTATGTTTGTTTTCTCTGCTAAACCACATAATCTGATTCCGTTGTCATTGGTTTTTTCATGTGTGGCATTTTTTCCTGCTACGTGACTTATACTCTCTTTCCCAATCTGTGCATTAAATTAACCCAATATTATCGTTAGATCCTCCTTCGATATTTTCTCTATTTTTTCCTCTAGGTTTTCATAGAACTTTTTTTTTTCTTTCTTCGTATGAGTTTCTGCAGGTGCGTATATATTCGGTATCGAAATTTGTGTTGGTTTCCCTTCTGGTCTGATATATGCTATTCCTTCATCGATTAATTTTGTTTCTGTTATGTTCTCCCTCATTGTTTTCGTTAATATAAATCCAACACCATGCATTCCCTGTTTTTCTGCTCCTGAATCTATCATTGTACATTCTTTTTCGTCCATCTTTCATGCTATGTCTATTTGACATCTTTTTTGTTCCGAAACAATTTCTTTCATTTTCCCAGTTTTCAACATCGTTTTAACATTCCATGTAGATTATTTCGATTTTCTTGTTATTTTTTCTTTTCTTTTTAGTTTACTTCGGTATCGAGATTTTCCCTTTGTTATTGTCATTGTCGTTATCATTTATCAATCCTTCCCCTTGCTGTTTTACAAGTTTTTTTGGTCCGAACCTTGTAATTTCCCTTTGCTGTTGGTTAAAATCATTACTGTTAGCAGTCTAAATGCTTCTGAAGTGTTGTTTAATTGATCTCTTTCGTTCTTTTGATTTTAATTTGTTTCCTCTTAGGAAATTTGTTTTTTCTACGGTTCTCTGTGTCCTTTTCATTGGTGCTAATAGACTCTGGGTCTAATATTTTTTTAGTACTGCTCCTACCCTGTTTTTTTTTTGTTCGGTTCCCTGCTTCCTGATCGGTAGATCTTTCACCTTTTTTGTCCACTTTTTGCCGTTTATACTCGCCTTATCTGGTTCCTCTGATCTCTCTTACTTCCACTTCTCCTTCTTGTATTTCTTCTAATTTCCATTTCTCGCCATTTACAATCAGTGCATCATCTACTATTATCGCTCGCTTTCCTTGCTTTCTGGCCTCTATTGGATGTGGTGTTGGGTTGCGTCTAATATCTCTGGCTTTTTTGTCGAGATCTTCTTTTATTCTTATTTCAATTCCTTTTAGGTCCTACTTATTTTTCATTATCTCAATTCTTCTCATACTTCTAGTTCTACTTTAACTGTTCTACTTCGTCCGTTCCTGGGGTCCCCTATTCTGTTTACCATATCTATTTCATATTTTTCTATTTAAACATTGATTTTCTTGATTAATTCCATTGCCTCGTCCCTTAATGGTTCAATATTTTCATTGCTCCAAATATTACTAGGTTTATTTTTCTTGTTTCCTTTTTTAGCTTATATATTTGTGTCCCTTGTTGTTTAATTAATAGCTTCTGTTAGCTTTTTTATCCATTTGTATTAGTTTGTTCATATCTGTGAGTGTGGGGGGTTCCGTTTCACCCATGTTTACTAAGCTAGATTTGCTTCAATGCCCTGTCACTTTATGCATATATGTAGGGTTAGTTCCTTGCTTATGAGTATAATTCACCGTTTGATTAACTTGAGTTCCCGTCTTCCGCTCACTTTTATTTTTGCTAGGATTTACCGAGAAATTACCGTTAGTACGTTTACTCTATAATTATAAACGACTTTCGTCGCGTATCGCGCAAAAGCGGATCACCCGGTCGATCTCCTTAAGCTTTTATCAGTGCTCGCCGTTTAGTTCAATATTTGTTTTATTGCTCAAGTAACCGCTCTTAGCTCTCAGTTTCATTTGTGACCGTTGCTAGGACCGCAACTTCAATTACCTTTTTAAAATACAACACTAGATAGCGCCACAAACAAAACTTCCAACCAGAAAGCATAATCTTAGCCCTCTAATCAGTATGCGCTACTCCCAGAGTGATAGAAATTACATTTTCTATATATATATATATATATATATATATATATATATATATATATATATATATAATAATATATGAACTAAACATGAAAAGTTAAATTTATGTTGCATTAAGCATCATATTTGTTCGGCGCTAATGGGTGCTTGATTAATAAAGAATGCACCGTCACCAAGTGTTACCCAACTGAAAATTTAAATAGTGACATTATACGCGATGCTAATATGTAGTTCACATTCCTTGATTTTAATAATATCCTTTAGAATTAATCGTTATTTTTTACATTTTAGAATCTTTGACTCGTCTTACGTTTTTTACGAATACATTTTGAGCTACATTTTGGATATTTAGAACATGTAATTAAGTTTTAGCTTAAGGGTGACCTGTTATTTAATTTAGTACATGTATGCTGGTTTGTTACAGCTATGTATAGATAACATGAAAAATTACATAATGTTTTAACTTCAATAAATGTACAATTATTAGAATGAGTAAATGGAGACTGAATTCTTCAATTTGCATAAGTATTAAGTTGAAGTTAATGATAAAATGAAGAACGTACATAAAACCTACATTAACAATATACGTTAAAGATAAGTCAAGATCTTAAATTAGGACTCAATGTAATTTGTATTACCATTAACCAAACATGTCAAGTTTTATTACTTAAAAGTAATCACAAACTCCTTCACGAACACAAGCCTTTCAAGTGATTCATTTAGGGAAGTTTGTGTTTTATTTAAATAACTATGTGTAATTGTTACCCTTCAGTAAACAATGCTTTTATTTTCTAGGTTGGTACTAAACTTGTCGAAGCTTCTATGGAAAGATTACGATGATATTCCAAAATCAATCTGCAGCGACGTTTGTCCTTCAGGTCATATAAAAAATTATCAGGTACGTAAGATTCGATTTCTATAGTTATCCTTTCCAAATTTGCACCTTTACTGAAGAAATCTTGAAGTTCAATATTAACCTTGCATGGTTTATAAATTATTAGCTTTTTGTTATTTATTTATTTGTTGAATTCATTATTATTATCATTCTACTGAATCATTTAAAAAGAGTTTCTCAAAATTTACATTAACTTAAAAAGTCAAGACATTATGCATTTTAAAGTAAGTAATTTAAATTTCTGCTCACGCAGTTTAGATGCATCTTAGAATAGCAGCAAAAAGAATTGTCTTATTCAGATATAAATTATTTAAAGCGGAGGACAAAATCAATAAAATTCGATTTATTGATTTAGTGAGATTCAATTTAGTACACAGTTTTGTTGTTAACGGGGTTTGCAGTATTTACGCCTTAACCAAATCTAAACCAAAGCTATAGTTATTTTCTAGACATCGGTAACATTTGTGTTGCCTCTATTGGTCTTACATAAAATAGATTTTACTCCAAACTATCTATCTATAATTAAACCATTTTATATCAAACCTTCCCGATTATCGCTCGTGATTAAAATATTTATGTCTTGGGTATGAAATGTAAAAGTTATCTTCTTCAGTAAATGATAATAGTCTTTGAAAATTAAGATACCAATATTTGGTATCTTTATTAATTTTCAGAAACTATTATCGTTTACTAAAGCAGATCACTGTAGTTATCAAAACGTTTAAATTTGTAATACATTAATGAAAAATACATGATTTCATACTCAAATACACTATCAATACTTTCAACTTGACAAGATGCCGCATCCTTTTTAATGTGACATTTGATCACCACTTCTGCTTTAACTTGATTCTAAAGGTATGTTAAATTAGAGTGTACTAAATAAAACTGCGGAATTATATAGTTGTTCTCTCCAAATAAGAAAAGCATCATAATAAATCTATTATATTGTTATTTATTATAGTTTAATAGTCCAATCATTTCATAACTAATGGTTTGGAATTCATTAAAATACTTAATTTACGTTTTAAATTTATTTAAAAGTGAAATTCACCAAGTATTTTATTTATAATTATATTATATTATGGTTAATCCTATATATTACATGATTTTATAAAGTATTTCGACATTGATTAATTTTTAGTAAAACTTGATTCTTATTGACGCCGATACTGTATACATGATTTATAAACATCAACGATAAGTATGTGTAATTACATCTGTGCTTTTATGACATATGTAGAAACCTCACCCCCTACGTCACCATTTCCTTACTGGTTACGTTAGAAGGCCTTACATTTCAAGAAGTCATTAACCCTTCCTATTTTATAAATATCGTGTACTGAAATAAACTGCTAACTACAGACACTGTATTTATCCTGAGTTTAAGATAACATTGTCGAAATTCCTCTGCTATTAAAAACACTATGGCAAAACAACCGTTCTTAGTCATGAAGATTATGCTAATCTCTTTCCTACTCATTAAACCTGTTAAATCGCAATAATACTCTCTAACAAGTAAAAATTCAACAAGGTTTACTAGAGAGAATCAGTTTTGTGGCGTAAAACCAGTATTAATGATAATTATTGAACCCAATACGGAATAATAAGACTTTGTAGTAGATATCACCATAGGAACCCATGTGTATCCTATCTTAAGCATAAGATATTTTGACAAGGGCCTGGACATAGGCACATTTTACCTACTACGCAATCTTGCTTAAGCCCAGATAAAACATCTAACAAGACAGGTTGCACCGAAAAATCGTAAATTTTTAGAAGAATCGTATCAAGATGCTACATCCAAACCTTTTAGCTACTTATCGTTTGATTTAAAACCAAATAGGCTAGATTCACCACCTTATAAGACATCCGTATTTGAGCCCAGGGGAATTTGGGAGTTATATGTTCTGGAAAAAGGATTTAAACAGTATTGAGTAACGCTTAAGGATCATGGAACAGTTAATCCAGGTGAAGAAGAACTTTACTCTTCCCTGGACTCATCTGAGCAGTACAAACCTCAAGCTAAAAAAGTATGAGGGAAAAGCGAGGAATGTAAAAAAAAGGTGCTGTGAACTTTTGTATTAGATACGTGTTGTTTTACCGAAATGTTTTTGAAGCACTTATTTTTACCCACATCTGTGTACTACCGGTAGTACACAAAAGTTCTTATTGCGGAAAAAAACGCCTTATCTTGATGAGTGTGTACCATCAGCAGCACACCAATATCTTTATTAAAACGAAAACACGAATAATTTGGATGCGCGTGAACCACTGGTGGTAGACAAAAGTTATTATTGAAATAAAAACCACTTTACTTCGACGAGTGTGTACCACCAGTGGTACACAAAGGTTAAAACGAAACATCACTTTATTTTAATGAGTGTGTACTACCGGTGGTTTAAAAAAGTCCTTATTTAAATAAAAAACGCTGTAGTTCGATGAGTGCGTACCACCACTGGTACAGAAAAATTCAAATTGGTCCACCAGAACCTAGTATAGCAATAGTTTTCTGAAAAACCTAGATTATGGATAAATCGGATTAATGAGTAAAATCAAAATCAGAATTTGATATAATAAAATTTGCTTCGGATATAGACCATAGTCGAAACTCTAGGTTACCTGCACAACAACGTGCGACTGTTCAAACGTCAGAATGACCTGAGCTTAGTGACTTCTGTTTTAAGACCCACTTTATCTCCAGATATTGCCCCAATTTAAAAAGTCTGTCAAACGGACCTTAAATATTAGAACAATTTCAAGATTCAGGATCTTAGGTGTTGGGGAAACTTCAAGAATCCAAAAGAACCAAGTGTTGCCGCTAGAATCTGAAAAATAACTTAGATATTAAAACAGTTTTAAGATTCAGGACGTTGGATGGGACAAAAGTCAGCCCTCCAAAAGGACTTTATATCATGGTTAGGGATATAATCTGTCAAAAAAGCCTTAGAAATTACAATATTCAATCTGCAGGATCTTAAATATTGGAAAAATTTCAAACATCAGTGTAACCTTATTTTGTGCTGTTTGCATTTAAATCTGTCAAAAGAGACATTAAAATAATTTAGAAACTGAGAACATAGGATTTTTTCAAGAATTACGCTCCCAAAAGGACCCTATTTCAAACTTATAAGGATATATTCTGCCAAGAACACCTTAGTTGTTGGAATAATTTCAAAAATCAACTCCCAAGGAAACCACATTTCAAGTGTTTGGGCTAGAATCTGACAATTGGACTTTCGACGCTACGGGGTTATTTCAAAATGACCTTTTAGAAGATCCTGCTAATCAGCAACCTCTGATGTTTGCACAACCATATGTCCTAATACTCGATGCAAATTTTATCAAATCAAACTTTGTTTTGGATTTTGCGTGTTAAATGGAAAATTGCGTATTTGCAGAATATGGCACTTTACAGAACTTAATTGTGATATCGATTTGTAATCTGCAGATGCACTAATATGAGAATGATGCATGCTGAACCAAGATTTACGATCAAGATAAAAAACGAATTTTGAATATTTTATGTACCTCCGGTGGTACACATCGCAATAACGTGTTTTTTCATGTCAATGGGTTTTGTGTACAATTGGTGGGACACACTCATTAAAGTAAGTTTTTCATTGCAATAAAAACTTTTGTATACTACCCGTCCCATATGCTACTGTTTGTACCATACCCAACAATAAAAGTCTAAATCGTGGTTCGTTAAGACGTTTATAATATAACATAACAACATTAACGCCATTGCCTTGTGGCGTAGGCAAAACAATCGCCGCTTCGTTTATTTTGATATCTTTCTACATGATTTCGTATCCATGCATACCTCCCTAGCTTCCGCAAGGTTTATACATTGTCTCCGACATGCCCTTATATACATTCTACTGCATTCAGCCAAGTATTACGCGGCCTATCAGGTCCGACTTTACCTGTAACTTCACCCACATAAATTTGCTTTGCTAATCCTTCGTTGATCATTCTCTCGATGTGACCAAACCAACGTAGTATACTACTTTCATATATCTATCTATCATCGTCTTACCTTCGACACACTCCTTTATTATACACTCACTCTTCATCTTATCCCTTTTTGTTTTACCGCAGGCGCTTCTCACGAATCTCATACCTACGGCATTTATTTTTCTTTCGTGCCTTTTTTTTATATACCCATGTGAGTGCTGCCGGGACAAACACGCCATTATGGATTGCTACGCTCAGGCTTTCGCTTTTAATTATCGTCCACATACTCTCAATCACTTTCCTTCCAGCATTGGCCCATCATCCAATGTGGCCATCCATTGTACCGTCTTCAGTGAACATTACATCCAGATATACCAACTTGTCCGCTTGTTTCACAATTTCATCGTGCAGGGTAATTACACTATTTTTGACACCTCTCCGATTGAACACCACAATCTTTGTTTTGTTCACATTTATCTTTAGGTCCATTTTCTCATAGACTATATCAAATTTCCCCAGATTTGTTTGTAGCTCATCCGCATTCTCGCTTAATGAGACTGTGTTATCTGCATCCACCAGAACTCGTACATTTACGACACCAACAATTACACCATTGGTATCGGAATATGCTTGCCGAACACATTTATTCATGCGTGCATTGAACAACTACAGTAACACCACTCAACATTATCGTACTTCTTGCTTAATATTAAGCTAATCACGCACAACTCCTCTCACTCTAACACATGCCCGGTTACCGTTATATTCTGCCCTTATTCCGTTTATTAAACCGTTACTTACGCAATATTCATTTGACATTTCCCATAGTTTCTCCATATTCTCTTGACCTTATGCTTTCTCCAGATCTACAAACGCATACTTCAGCTTCTTTTTTACACTAAAACAATCTTCGATCAACTGTTAGAAGTCAACCATCTGACCAACACATCCTCACTCTGGCATGAAGCCACACTACACGTCCCATATCATAGTTTGGGTAGTTTCACGTACTACTCTATCAATCAGTACTCTTCTAAATACTTTACCAGGTACACTGAGCAAGCTTATCTGTCTACTACTATACAAATTTCGGAAATATTTTTGCAGGCGTTTCCTCACTTCATAGTCTTCTAATTTTTTCCAGAAGAGTTTTTTTCTTCCCTCAAAATCATTTTACATTTTTTCTCCTTCCACAGCCGTCACTTCCTCTTTACTTATTTTCACTCCCTCCTTCGCTTCTTTGTTTGTTAATAAGTACACCTCATTCAATCGCTTTTCCTTAGTATCATTTCTTGCAGCAATCATTGCCATGTACGCATCTCTTTTCTTACACACTGCTTTTTTTACCGATTCATTCCACCAAGCACATTTTTTCAGTCTACCTATAGTCGCTATTTCACATTTCTGCACGGCACAGTTGTCTTTCAGTTAGTTTTTCAAGCTTATCCATGCACTTCCAAAGTCATTGTCTTTCATGTTTTTCATTCCACACCGCATCATTCAGATTCAACTTTTTACTCACAGCATCTGTATATTTCATTCTCGCACCTTTACCTACTAGGTTATCTACCCTAATTCTGGACGTTCGTACTACGTTTGCCTTCCTTATCCAGACGCACTTTTGCCCTAAACACACTCCCGATATAACCAAAAAGTAGTCCGGTCTACTACCCGATCTGCGCGTTACTTTTGTATCTCTCACCAGGTTTCTAAGCCGTGCATCATACACTATCAAGTTAATCAACCTTTTAGATTCAACTAGTTCGCATGTATATATTTGCACATTTTTATGCTTAAACCACATATTAGATACAAACAAGTTTCTTTCCACACAGTTGTTCACAAGGCGTTCGCCGTTCTCATTGCCTCATCCATTCGTATATCCCAATATCTCCACTCCTTCCTTTGACTTAAATACGTTCAACATGTTTTCTGCATCATTCCAGAAATTCTCACAATCTTGGCCTCTTTCTCCATTCACCGGTGCATAGTATGCAATGAGAAATATTCTTCGAAATTCTACTTTCATTCTAACCCACATTACCCGGGGGGATACCAATTCGTAGTGATTAACACATCTTTTCGCTATTTCACTCATGATCACTTCAACCCCTTTAGTATTTCAGTCTCAACTCCTGACCATAGTACTAGATTGCCATACTCTATCTTCACAGCACCCTTTTCTTTAGCGCTTTGTCTCCAATACACACAGAATATCACGCTACCTTTCATTCATTACGTTCACAATTTCGAATTCTTTATCATGCATATCTCTTACATTCCACGTACCAACTCGCCATTGTTTCCTTACGCTATCGTCGGCAACGGGCTTCCCTGTTTCGGCTATGCCGCTTCTTGTAGCTAGGTTGACCCGAGGCATTATTATTGTTATTTTTAGAAATAAATTAGCAATAAATTAGATACTAGTCAAACGGATATATATATATATATATATATATATATATATATATATATATATATATATATATATACATAATATAAATGTGTATTTTTATGGTACACACGAGGATCGTTTTTTAAGTAAGAACCGTTTTCAGTGTGGAAACTTTACTTTTGAACGTAAATTGTATCAGAAACTAAAATAGTACCTTTTTTTTTTACTTTTCAACATAGTCACCCTTCATATCTAAACATTTGTTAAGTCGTGGCACCAGTTTTTGAATCCCCTCATCAAAGAACTCTGCCGCCAAATAGTCAAACCAGTTAGTAACAATTTGATAAACTACTGTTTGACGTCACGTGATAGCCTTCGCAGCCGCGATGGGCAACCAGCTCTTACTTTAAAATGACCCTATATATATATATATATATATATATATATATATATATATATATATATATATATATATATATATATATATATATATATATATATATATATATATTCGTATTTAAATTAGATTGATCGCTACGCGTTTTTCGGTTCTTGTGCTTCTTAGCGGAGTTGCTGTTGTTTGACAAAAATTATTTCATTATTTTTAATTTAGAATTTCGATTACTAATTATAGCTAGTTATGTGTTTATTTAATTTATGTTTATTTGCTTTTTTTTAGTTGCACTTTGGAGTACCGATTCGATCCAGCTATTTATTTTAATCATTTAAGCTAATAAAATGAATTCTTATGACAATGTTTGCGTTTGGGTTTGTTATAGAAATGGGTTTATTAAAGAGCTGTACATTTTTGTACCGAGGGATAAGTAAGTGATTTCCTTAGTTTCTTATTTCTCGTAGAAATTCAATGCTATGGCAGTCCCAAATACTATTCGCGCGCCTTTTCTTGTCTAAAAAGCCGTTTTACACGTTACTAAAATTCTACTGGTTAGATTATTATTATTTTTGTTTATTGTTAGTATTAAACCCACTGGGTTATAAAAATCTGTTCAAAAACTCACCCTTACCGTATAGTACTTTATTAATTTAGAAATTATCATTTATCACCCGCGCATGTTTAACTAACCGAAGGTGGAAGTCGGTGCTACCTTAAACACGTCCTTTCGCTTTGACGATCCGTTTATTCAACACAAAAATTTACAATTTGTACAAAAATTCTTACTCAAATAAACGCTAAATAAAATATTTTAGGCAGTGGACTCGAAAACCTCTCCCACCTAGGATAAGAAAATATATTGTGCGGTCTAAATTATTTAGAACCTCAAGAATAAACACATGAAACACATTTATTTACTGTCTGTAAACAGATAAAGTTTGAAATGTCGATTTGCGTTTTATGTCATGCGTTTAATTATGTCGTCGTTCGGACTCGGGTTGACTACCTTATCTAAGACGGTCGTGCTAGAATTTATCAAAGTAGGTTCTTTTTATTTTTTTTTAATTTCTTTTATAATATGTTGATTTATGAATACTCCTTAAGAAATATTTCTGTAATAATGTGTATAATGCATTTTATTCATTACGACAGGGAAAGTGAAACACGTTGTTACAGGTTATCTACATTATTTCGTAATTTCGATACCGATTTCCACCAAATTTCAATGGGGTTCAGACAGTTATGTCATAAACACTTGTGTCATATTTTAATGCAACGGATTTTCCAATTTTTTCGGTTATTGCGATCGAAAGAGAAATGAAGTAAACCCCTTTTGCTAAAAAAATTGGCCTTAGGCGCTGATATCAAATTGTCGCACAATCAAACCGCGCTAGCGTCGTGTAATGCTTATAAAAACAAGCAGGCTGCCGACTTACTAAAATAGAGATGGGCGGGTTCGAGATAAGACGTGTATTGGCTGAAATATGATTTCAAATACCTTACACTCGCTTTAAAACAAAGCTCAAAACCTACGATCTAAGTTGGACTGGAAAATTATCTTAAGCTGAAACCTTAATCTTGCGAAATTGTGGACTGCAAGATATTTGCTTACTCGGAGCTTCCTGTATAAATCATGTACAATTCACTATGAATGTAAACAATTGTTTTAAGTTCCCTTTGAAAACATAAATCCAAAGTATTAATAATACCACAAATGTACACACATAACAGATTACTAACGGCAATACATTTGATGGGTAACAAAAATATACTTGAAATATACTTATTTGAAATACCTTTGGTATACTTAAACGCACCCTTTATAGATCAGCTGCTCCAACATGCGCCTGATAAAACTGTTACTGTGATTTAACAAAATTGCATTTACGTATTTCTAACTAGCTGTGGCCCCAAAAAATGTAAGGCGCTATCATTTAAACTTTATTCGTGTTTCTGTTAGGTATTCGTAATTAGCAGTGTTTCTGAGTTGGTGATTGAATGTATTTGTGATTTGTTATTGTTTTAAATTTGTTATTGTTTCGGATTTGTTATCCTTTAATTTTTATTGCCTAGTGCGCCTTTTGCTGTTAAGTTATCTGAGAAGTACTACTGTAATTATTTTTGAGGTAAGTAGGAAAAGTGTTGCATGCAAATATCTGATGAGCAATATTCTTATTGTTGAATGGGAACAACACTGCAGATAACGTGTGTTATCTGATTCACATGAACTCTCAAAGGCATTTTATATGGCAATATTAAACCCGCACACTCATTAGATCAACTGTGCGAAAATACATGTTTCAAATAGTGATGAGACCTCTCGAATAAAAAATAATCAATCATTCGAATATTAAAAATAATTCTTATTCATGTTTTAATGTTTGAAAGGGTACGTAGCACAATTCTAAATACAAAAAGTTCTTAAATTAGATGTCAGGTTCGGTGTACAAAATTAAAAGAAAACGTTTCATGGGCAGTTTACATTCCACACTGGACTGATCCGTTGATTTTTTAAAAAAACTCCCAAGATATAGATTTTTTATTACCAATACAGCGACTCGTTTTAATTTTCGAAATTGACTTGTTGCACGATTCATTTGACTTCAGTGACACTGTTCAATCAGCAATTGAACATAAACTTCGGGCCCGGCAGGATGTTTAATCTTGCATAGATTAAACAGGATATTTTAACAATTTTTTAGTAATAAATTAAGAAATATAATTAGAATTAAGACATAACAATTAAGAAATATGTAAAACATGACCTACTAACTGGGTCAAACAATAAAATACGTAATGTTAAAATCTGTATATAAAGTGTAAATAATACCAAAAGTTAGCCTTTGAATGAATCTCATTTTATTCAATTACTCAAACAGGGTTGTGAGGTCTAGTCTACAATTGATACGAGTGACGGCGTATCCCTCACAATAAACCCCAAACACTCAATCTCTCTAATCAGAGAATTGAACATGGTCCTTCGAGCCACCAACATCGACAACCAGTAAAATTGAACATGGTCCTTCGAGCCACCACCAACGGCAGCAGCTATTGAACATCAGCTTATTGAAGACATCAACACCACCAGCTACATTCAATTCACCACCACCACCGCCAGAAGAAGTTACAACAGCAAGTCTACCTCAGTAGACTATAAGGATTTACGCCCCTTATAGGAAAGAAGAAACATAGCGACAGTGGGTAAGAAAATCAAGCTTTATAAATAAGAAACAACACAAGACTCAAAGCGAAAAATGGAGAAGATAAACAAATTGGCCAACAACCAAAATGAAATTGGCAAGGCTATGGAAAAGATATTTACAAATATGAAGAAAGATTCGGCGGCACGGAAGAACAAGGTGTACATTAATGAACGTCGCAATGCATCGGAAACATGGTGGGAAGATGCGAACAGCACACATAATGAAATATCCAAACCGCAGATAGATGATCATGACTACCACACATCAGAATACTTTGAAAAATTGGGTAAACTACACAATCACATTAAGAACTATCTGACAGAACTGGAAAAGAAGCTAACAACCACCTCGCAAGAACACGATGGGGTCGACAAAGAACAAGAACAGCGATTGAAACGACAAGAGATCAAGATACAACAACTAGGTGCTCTATTACAACAAGTAGAAGAAATATTGAAGAAAGAAGAAAACACGGTCCAACTTAAGTTATGGCAAGACAATATTCAGCGCCAATAGACTGCAATTGAAGAACAGCACGAACACATCAAGGTACATGAAACAAAACATCAGGACAACTATTTTTCAAACAACGAGTTCGAGAAAACCGAACAATGGTGTGACCAAATAAGCATCGAACTCGGAAACAAAATACAAATGGGTGAAGATAAGACATGCAGCATCAAAATGCCAAAAATAAAGCTACCTATGTTCAGCGGTGGCTATGAAAACTGGATGACATTCCAAGACCTGTTTGACAAAATAATACACTCCAACAAAACGGTGACAACAATAGAAAAATGCAGTACCTTAAAAGCAACGTCACTGGAGGAGCATCAAAACTATCCCAACACCTTCAAATATCAGAATGCAATTACAAAACAGCATGGAAAATTCTTGAGAGCAGATACAACAACAAACGGTTAATGGTAAAAGTTTTAATAGACAAAATTCCCACTATCCAAGAACAAGATGCAGGTGCAATAAGACCTCTGCATGACACCACTCATGAGTGTCTGGAAGCAATAAAGAACCTAGGAGTAGAAACAGCTTCCTGGGGTCCTCTTATTGTCAACATAGTAGCAAGAAAATGGGACGCAGAGACAAACAAACTATTCGAACAATCGCTGAAATCACCATATGAAATACCACTAATGGAGGAAGTAATGGAATTCCTCAAACTAAGGTTCCAGTCAATGGAAGCAAGAAAATCACACCATACTACCACACGAGGACAACCCCAATGGAACCCCCAGTGGCAGAACAAACGGCAAGCATGCGTCTACTGCAACTAATATCACAAGTTGGGTGCCTGCATCAAATTCAAAGGGTTGTCAACACAAGCTAGGATCACATTCGTGAGAGAAAAACGTCTATGTTTCAATTGCATGGACCACAGTTCCAACATCAGATGCCACGCAATACGTGTCAGTACCCGCACCACATGTTCATTTCTCTGATTAGAGAGATTGAGTGTTTGGAGATTAATGTGAGGGGTACGCCGTCACTCGTATCAATTGTAGACTGGACCTCACAACCCTGGTTGAGTAATTGAATTAAAATGAGATTCATTCAAAGACTAATTTATTTGGTATTAGTTACACTTTATATACATATTTTAACAGTACGTATTTTATTGTTTGACCCAGTTAGTAGGTCATGTTTATTCACTTAAGCGCCTTTTTGTGCTTACTAGTTATAATGTACATAATATGTGTGTGTAATTTCAACCTTGCACACTTTTGTATCAGCACTATTGTTGCAATAATTAACCTGCTTTAAATTCATTCTACTTACTAATCGTTTTACATATTTCTTAATTGTTATGTCTTAATTCTAATTATATTTCTTAATTTATTACTAAAAAATTGTTAAAATATCCTGTTCAATCTATGCAAGATTAAACATCCTGCCGGGCCCGAAGTTCATGTTCAATTGCAGATTGAACATTCTGCCGCGACGAGGTGGTTGGGATGGCGTAAAGTTGTCCCATCTATTTTGTGTATTGATGTCCTTGTATACTTCGTCATTTACTCCAAATATTGATGTCAGAATGTCCCCTAGTATGCCCCTTTTCTTTCTTGAGTGGATAATTGCTCGTATTCCTTCCTGTAACCATTTTAGTTGTTTACTTAATTCATTTGTGTGATGAGTCAGCTCCTTGCAGTGTATTTCTTCTGATATTCTTGTGGCTTGCCGGCACAGCTTGTCAAACCCTTGTGTAGCGTTTACTGCTTCTATGATGTCCTCTTCAATTTTAACTGTGTTGAATTGTAGATCGATCCGGAATGTACCTCTTCCGATTCGTGCATTACCTATATGCTCTACGTATAGGCCTGGATCTGGATGTTCCATCCAACGTGATAGTAAACGACATAGTGTTAGTAAAAGACGAAAGTTTACACCCCGCTAAGTAGCCATTAGAGAAAGTAACAGAAGTCCATGCAGCAGCAGAAGGCAAGGTTCGCATCGTAACAATTCGCAAACCAGATGGTAAAACCAGTAAAAAGCATATTCGGAACTTGCTCCCCATACACTCTCCGGCCAAAAAACAACACGAGCACGAAGACATCCGGGCAAGAAAGAAACGAAAACAATCTCACGTACTACAAGTAGCACTTGGACTCTTAACAATGTTGACAGTTGCAAAAGCGAATTTTACGATGGAACATCCAGATCCAGGCCTTTACGTAGAGCATATATGTAATGCACGAATCGGAAGAGGTACATTCCGGATCGATCTACAATTCAACACAAACACAAACACTCAATCTCTCTAATCAGAGAAATGAACAGACACTAAAGAAAAGGGAAAGATAAGGGAGAAAAAAATTGAAACCACCTTCACAAGAAGGATATCATAATAATAATTATTTATGTATGGCTTTATCGCCCTGGCTCCTTTGCTGGTAGCCGTACGTGCAGCGGGGTAAGCGATTGGGTTATTCCATCGGCGATTGCTGATTGTACCGAGCCGACTTGATAATAAGAGACTTGAGAACTCGTGTTCTGAGAAACGAGAGATTGTCCTAAATGACGTCATTTTGCGAAATGATATTCGAATGATCATTCGATTGTAAATTTCAATCGAGAGGTGAAGTTTCGATTGTTGAAATCATTCGATTGTTCCCATCACTAGTTTCAAATAACTACTCTGTATATAACTATATTTTTCCAGAAACATATTGTTTCTCAATCCAACAGGCATTAAGTTGGTTTTTTTCTTAATATTTTGTAAAAAATTAAAGATAGTGTTTACCAACATTAACTTGGGTTGCTTGAGAAATTTTCGAACATACATTGGGAAATGACAAAATTCCACTCTCTATAATTAAATATTAAGAAAAAATCAACATATTATATATCGTTGGATTCAGAAAAAAAAATTTTCTACCAGAAAGATTAGAAAAAATGTAGTTAACATTTAAAAATAAAAATTTGATAATTATTGAAATCGAAGCTAATATTGAACAATAAACAAAATTATGGCCCGTTTGTAGCATTTTGAAAGTTATTAAAAAAACTTTTGAGTATTGAAATCATAACACAAATATAACGCAATTGTAGCGTTGGACGTTTTTTTTTCCAAACAGCCAGTATACAGTTATGTTTACCCGGAAACCATTTGTAAGTCGGTACCTAACTGATTTAAAATTTCATTACCAAATCACTCTGCTTCATTTACTATTTTTGTAAGAACGGTTCCCGATAGCCATTGCTGACAAATCACTTGTTACCGTTACTTCCTTGTGTTCTACGCTTAAGGATAGAACGCACCATTTACTATTTTCTAATATTGTATATGCAATAAGTTGCACTGAATGCTCCGGTACCTACATCGGACAAACTTCTCAGTTTCTAAAATGTAGCATCTCTGGCTATAAATCTGACATTAAAACATAAAAGGTTGGGATGCCAATTCGAAGCTCATTCTGTAGAGAATAACCACCATTTCAACATTAATAATCCAAACATTTTAAAAAAAAGAAAGAAACCTCACGAAACGTCTGTTCCTTGAAATGTGCCATATACATAATAATAAACATTAAATAAACAATAGGGTTGACATTAGTAATCTGAGTATAATGTATAATTATTCAATAAGCATAGATATTATTTAAAATTTCCATTCATTAGTCCTGGGGATAATTTTAAATTTCCCGCCACGGATTACTAGAGAACCAATCGAAATTGAAAAGAGGCCTCATGCTCTTAATAAATATAACGACACCTCCAGAATACTTGACATTTGTAACAACATAATTAAAGAGGTTGATTCAAGATTTAAAGTGGTTGTGTTTCCCAAATACAGATAGACGATTCAGAAATACCGATACAATTTTCAAGGTTATACCACTGAGAAAAGAATAAAGGCGATCCACTGTTCTGGCTGAGTTAGGGTCATAATTCATAAAAACAGATTGTTATCTAGGTGCATTTCCAGCTACCCCCACCATTTCAGGCTCAATTCTGAGAAATCAATTTTCAAGAACAAAGGCGATGTTCAAGCAATTCAGCTGACGCTTCAAAGTATATGCTTATAATTTTCAAGGTCATACCTCTGAGAAAAGAACAAAGACGATCCATTGTTCTGGCCGAGTTAGAGTCATAATTCCTAAAAATAGTTCAATTTCTAGCTACCCCCACTATTTCAGACTCAATTCTGAGAAATCAATTTTCAAAAATTAAGGCGATCCATTGTTCAAGCCGACGCTTCAAAGTCTATGCTTACAATTTTCAAGGTCACACCTCTGAGAAAAGAACAAAGGCGATCCATTGTTCTGGCATAATTCCTAAAAATAGATTGTTATCTAGATACCCCCACCATTTCAGGCTCAATTCTGGGAAATCAATTTTCAAAAACAAGGAATTCAACCAACGCTTCGAGGCCAAAGTTGTTTTGCTCAAGGCCATCATACACATTGCCTACGTATATTCCTCAAGGTCACATAGCAATTCTTGGCTGAGATAATGTGTTAATTCTTGTAAACCAATTCTCAGGGGTATTAAGTGGACTTTTCAAGGTGTGAGGTATTCTTACCTTTCAGGGCCACCCCAAGCAATTCTGGGCTAAGCCAAGACGTTAATTCTCAAGGTCGGGGGTATCATACAGGTTGTCGTTGACTATGCAGAAATGTTAGTCAAAGTTCCTGTATTGGCCAAATTGTAATAAAAAGATTATGCTTACGGTAGAGTCATAATACTACTGTCCTAAACCATCAGGATGAGGTAGTCTTCCTAACAACCGAACCCAGTTCCCAAAGACAGATAGCCGTTTCCCAAAACAGGGATCTGTTACCCAACACAGGTAGCCGTTTCCCCCACCATTTCACGGTCACACCTCTGAGAAAAGAACAAAGGCGGTCTATTGTTCAAGTAATTCTTGGTTGAGTCAGGGTCATAATTCCTAGAAATCACCTGTAGGGCTATCAAATAGATTGTCAATGGTTAAAATGTGTTGGTATCAATTTTGAAGGTCATAAGTCCTAGAAATCAACCCGTAGGGGTATTCCAATACATAGACGGTAAAGGTATACAGGAGGATGCTCTTCAAACTCACATATACCATAGGATACACCTTCTCGGTTTCAAGGTCATTGCGTACACGCATTGCTTGTATATATTCTTCAAGGTCACGTATTAAGGAAAACCCGCAAGTGCATTAGGTCCCGTACACCTTCCCTGCAAGGTCACACCTCTGAGAAATCAATTTTCAAGGACAAGGACGATGTTCAAGCAATTCTGGTCGGCTCATAATTCATAGAAATCAACTGCATGGGGTAATCAAATAGGCTTTTCAAGGTGCGGGGGATTCTACTTTTCAGGGTTAGGTCACCAAACTGGTTGAGACCATATGTCGAGAAAAAAGATTTAGCAGCAGTCCTAATCAATGACGCCACGTGGCTTTCAATCAAGCAATTCTTGACTGAGTCAAGGTCATGTGTTAACCTGCAGGGGTGTCCCGACATTACCCAACCTTCTCCGATTGAAAATTTAATTCTGTCCGAGTCGGAGTCATAATTTCTAGAAATATAAAGATAGATTGTTATCTAGGTCAACACCCAAAACGTATTGGTATCAATTTTCGCAGATTGCATACGTATGTTCCTCAAGGTCCAGATTGTTCACGTCAAAGTACATGGTTTTTCAAGATTATGGTCATTGTACACATTACCTGTATTAAAGTATATGGTTTTTCAAGGTCATCTCATTGCCTGCGTCCATGTCAAGTTGAGGTGCTAATTCTTGGAATTCTCAAAGTCAGAGATATTAAATAAACTGTCAAGTTATAGGTGTGGGGATTCGATTTTCAGGTACAGGTCATGTGTCGGAAGGTCACCTGCAAGGGCAGCAAGGTCATATGGCTTTCAAGCAGGCTATTCTTAGCTGAGTCGAGGTGTTAATTCAGTTATTACAATTCTCAAGGTTGTCTGCAGGGTATACCTAGAAATAATTCCCTAATCAATAACCAATCAGTGACTTTAGTATAAGTCTTAGAAGTTATTATAATTCCTAGAAATCTATTCTCAAGGTCAAAGGTGTTATTTTCAGGCACCCCCACCATTTCAAGCTCAATCCTGAGAAATCAATTTTCTAGGTCAGGGGTTATTACAGTTGAGACATATTGTCGTCTATGCTAAAAAGTAGGTTAAATGGTTCTTGTATTGCCCAAATTGACCTATTAAAGGTTAAAATTTATTCGTATCTTATTACAATCAGTTCGCGGGCAAATGTTTATGCTAATAAGTGTAGGTCAAGGTTAAAAGATTATTTTATTGGATTTATGTGTATCTATGTTTTAACGTTCCCCTCACGTTTTTTGACGTTTTCTTGATGGTTTTGTTGACGTTTCCTTGGTGTTTTTGACGTTTCTCTGAGGTTTTTTGACCACTTTAACGTTTCTTTTAAGTTTTTTTACGTTTTTCTGACGTTTCCTAACGTTTTTTGACATTTCTTTGGCGTTGTGTGTGTGCACGCGAGAACTTGTCAAGGTCAAGGTCACATCCCATTCAAAGCGAGCGAGACATGTCAAATCGAAATTTCGTGGTCGGCAGTTTGCAATTTCACCCGCAGGCACATGCTAATAGGTATGTCAAGGTTAAATGGTTGTGTGGTTAGAAATTTTCAAGGTTTCCAAGCAATTTGGTGGTCAAGACCATATGGGTTATCGTACCGGCTATCCCGACCTTACCCGATCTTATCCGACCTTATCCGATCGGAATTCTTCAAGGTCAACAAACAATTTAGTCGAATCAAGGTGTTAAATCAGTTACTAAATCAATCTGCAGGGCCAATTCTAAACGGTTCATGGAACAGGTTGTTGTCGTTGAAGAATGATGTTGTCCATGCGAAAAGGTAGGTTAAGTGGTTCCTGTATTGGTTAAATTGTTTACAATAATAAAAGAATATGTGGATTCATAATACTAATGTCCTAACCAGGAGCTGACCCTTCTCAGGATGAGGTAATTTCCCCCAAGAACTGGATCCGTTTCCAAATACAGATAGACGTTTCCTGACGTTTTTGGTCTTCTGACTGGACGCTGGATTCTACATGTGGGTGATTAAGTTTAGGATATAGGTCTGATCCTGATCCACAGTATACGAATTGAAGGTTAGTTAATCCGCCGTGTACGTACGCGCTCCCCGCTTTAACGTCAAAATTCATCGATTCTTAGAAGTTATTACAATTATAGGAAATCAAGCTGGCCTGCAAGGGTATTCTTAGAATTGCGAAGGTTAAACGGTGCTTTTATTGGTTCTGTGTGTATCTACACATCCATGTATCTATGTTTCAGTGTTTGCGACGTTTCACAGCGTTTTTTTCGAGGTTTGCGATGTGTTTTCCAGCGTTATCGTGCGTATGGGGTATAGTTAGAAATCTAAAGATAGAAGCAGTTTGTGGAAACATGAAGATTGTTTTGGAAATAGTAAATAAGCGTTCCTATTGCTCAATTCTAATAATAGAATCAGTTCGTGGAAATAAGAGGGTTTTCTACGCTAAACGTATATCTAGGTTCCCGTATAGACTAAATAATTTTGTTACAGTATCTTACTATCCTAACCACCTGCAGGAGGTTGTTTATCTAAGACAGACAACCGTTTCCCAAATACAGATAGTCGCTTCCCAACACAGCTAACCCAGAAGCAGTAGTCGTTTCCCCCACAGAAAACAAATTGAACCAGGCCGTGCAGGGGTAAAGTTTATTGATCTGAGGGGGTTAAAGTTTATTGGCTCGTATTCGTATTTGCTCATATTCTTAAAAATCAACTCATGGGAAGGTTGTTTATGCTAAAAAGGTTAAGTGGTGTCTAAATTGAGTCAACTTTTGCCGGAATTCTTAGAAATCTGAAAATAGGTCAAGGTACAGATAGAAGACAGTTTTTATATTATAGAAAAGCTGGATAATCTGCTTAAAGGTAGAGGTAGCTTTTCTAATAGATGCTGAAATAAGTCAACAGGGTTATCGTCCAGGGGTAGTTTTTAGCAAATTATAAACCGTTTTCGATGATAGTGCCTTTCTATGGGTCTGAAAAAGCTGGACAGAAAGCAGTAAGTGCGGAGGAGTGAGCGATTGGAGACGTTAATAAAGCCAGTAAAACTCGATTTAGAGTGTTATATAATGAAAACAGAAAATGACGAAGCTATGCATTGGCAATAAGGAATATGCAAAAATAGTGTACTAAAGTAGAAGCATGAAAGGTTGAGAAGTATGGTGAACTTATAGTGTTAGAAAAGGGATGAGTTTAAATGTGCACTACCTTAGCGCCTTTACGAGTATTTCAAAGAAGAAAATTTAAAGCGCTGCTAAATATAAAGGATGTGTTCATGAGTAGTTTGGGTGCAGTCAGAAAACCAACAAACATAGTAGTGTTCCCAACCATATGTAACACTGAACTAGGAAATTGTAATCTCCCATAAGGAAATAGAACCCCTTTTCCAAGCTGACGTACGTAGGAACTGGCTTTAAAAAGGTGAAATTGGACTATATACAGCTTATAGAAGAAGAGTATACAGATTTATAGGAAAAGAACAAATAATCACAGAGTTTAATAAATTGCGTTATATATATTAGAAAATATGGACTCGTTGTCTTGGGCTAGAAGGAGGAACAATGTATAGATTTAAATTATAAAAAATCGATTTAGTTATAGATTTATTGGTTTTAATGTATTCAGTAATCTAGACAAAGAAATTTAGTTGTTTTTATATCAATAAATGATTTATACTATTATTAGGCGTTAGAATGGGTTTTCATTGTTTTAAATCAGTCTCACTTTCTTAACGGTTAGTGGAGTTGATCGGCCTATTTCCACAGTTTATGCTTTTTGAGCGCGACGTTTCGGAAGCGGACTCTGCTTCCGTCATCAGGCTTAGTCCTGAGAAGGACTGTTTTCGCACTTGAGTCGAATTCATTTGTTATATCTAATTTTTCTCAAGCACTTGACTACTCTCAGATTCGAACTTGGTACCTTTCACTTATTAGTCTGACACCTTTACCGCTGAGCCACTGAGTAATCCAATATATGTTTGTTAGAACTTATATATATATTAATTTTTTTTTCGTGGTTGCGCAGATGTTTATTGCGCATGTTGCGCCGTAACCTCTTGCGCAGGTGTATTGCGCTTAAGCTCTTCGCGCATTATTGGAATCCATATGGGTTTCATTTCTACACTAGCTTGGCTTGTTGGATTTTCTGCTAGTGCGATGAATGTGGATTCTTTGAGTTTCCGACGAGTTGTATTCTCGTCCTTTGCCACTATCTGTATGTTATCCCATTGGATGCGGTAGTCTTCGTTCCAGACATGTTCAGCGATTCTTGATCTTTCTGTTTCGCCCTTGCAGACGTTGTTCTTGTGTTCCTGAGTTCTCACTTTGAGTGGTCTACTGCTCTCTCCTATGTATGCTCTGCCGCATTCGCATGGTAGGTTGTATACACAGTTCTTGGAATTCTGATCTTCATTGTATGGTTTGGTTTTGGTTAGTATTCCCCTGAGCGTTCTGGTCGATTTGAAGGCAGTGCGTATCTTGTATTTGCTGCCTATCCTTCGTATTTTGTCTGAGGTACCTTGTATATATGGTATTATCGCTGTATATTTAGGTTTTCTTTTCGGTTACCCTTTCCTGTTTAGGTTAGGTGTTAGATCAGGGTAGCCATTTTCTTTGAGTGTTCTAGCGATATTTTTTTTTCTCTGTTCAGGTCCTCTTGTTTTGAGCATATTGTTTTGCTCTATCGTACAAGCATTTTGCTACGCCTAACTTCACGTTTTTGTGGTGATTGGAGTTGTAGTGTAGGTACCTCCCCGTGTGGGTAGGTTTCCTGTATACACTTGTCGTGAAAGTGTTGTCATTCCTGTGTACAAGTACATCCAGGAATGGCAGTTTTTGTTCCGACTCCAATTCCATTGTGAATTTGATGGTGGGTGCGCGGTTATTTAGATGATCTAGGAATTCATCTAGAAAGGTGTCAGACTAGTAAGTGAAAGGTACCAAGTTCGAATCTGAGAGTAGTCAAGTGCTTGAGAAAAATTAGATATAACAAATGAATTCGACTCAAGTGCGAAAACAGTCCTTCTCAGGACTAAGCTTGATGACGGAAGCAGAGTCCGCTTCAGAAACGTCGCGCTCAAAAAGCATAAACTGTGGAAATAGGCCGATCAACTCCACTAATAGGAAACCACAGTTACAAAACACTTATAATACAGAATTTCTTAACGGTGATGTAATTTAAAAAAAACGTATCTTAACAATTAAGTCAGCTATTTATTAGTATAAAAACAAGTAAATTTCTTTGTCTAGCGTTCTGAATACATTAGAACCAATAAATCTATAACTAAATCGATTTTTTTGTAAATTTAGGGGACATTAAAGCATTTTATATAAATGTTATTTATGCAACATTACAATTCTTATTTCTATTTTAAATCTATACATTACTATAACTCTCTTTTCTAACCAATAATTAGACATGTGCAACGAGTCTACGTTTTCTAATTGCAATATATAATACAATTTTATTTCTATAGCTAATCTGTTTAATATCTAATTCTGTTCCCTCAGATAACTATATTGACATTCTCCATTCGCATTTTGATAACGTGCTAGTTATCATACACAATGTATAGATTTAAAATAGACATAAAGAAAGCAAACCTCTTATATTGCCTTAAACAATGAAAAACCACTATAACGCTTTACTAATAAAAGGAATTTTAGTTGTGTGACTCTTGCAAGGTTCAAATTCCCAAAATCGTTTATCTTAATTACCTTAATTTCAATTAACACCAAGAAGTAGTAATAATAATAACGTCGAAAACATAAATTTCACAGATTTTCATAATATGAATTTTAGTATACAGTATTCAGAATAACATAAGAATAACGCACAGTATGTAATGATACGATACACGGGTGAATACTCTAAACGCCCCCTTTGGTTTTCACAGCGGTAGGGTAATACTCGAGCAATTAACCCTTTTGTTAATTGATCAGAGGATGCAATACTGTTTAATCTCCTTGATACTACCTTTCAATACGGCAACTCCACGGTCGTCAAATTTTAACGATCCGACTATTTTCAAATTATATATACTCGAATTTAGTGGAGAAAATATTCTAGCCAAATACTGTGTCAACTATATATATATATATATATATATATATATATATATATATATATATATATACACACTTTCAAAGTTTACAATTTACAAAACGTTCGCTGTCTTTTATATACTCAAAATTTATTATAGCGATAATTATATTTACAGTAACATCTTATTTGTTTGAACAACTGTGAACGGGTATGTACTTTCGTGATACACAAATAGATTTGCTTAACTTTACAATATAAGAATCCGCCAAAGCGCGATTTATTCCAAATATGAGGAAATATCACTAAATTAAACACTAATTCTCTGCAATGGACACTAACATGTCACTTCTGACTAACGAAAAACCACACAACAGGGCCCCTGGGATGTTTTATTCTCATTAGGAACAACACACAAGGTGAACGGGAAAGCTTACTCGCGATAGCTTCAAATAACCCCGGTAGAATGTAAGTAAATTTAGTGCGCCCTAAATTCCCATTACACGTTCAGCGTTCAACCTCTTTCTTCTACAGCCGAAAAACAAAACTCCTCGCATAAAAATCGTCCGTACCAAAATTGCATAGTGGAGGATATAACAAATAAAAGATTAGGTGTGATTGATCGGTATATTAAAAAGATAAATTCCACCACGGTCTAGCTCAGAAAGGTACATTGCTTACAAAATTTACTGTGATTGAGAACTCGTTTTGAACAGGTCGTGAGGGAGGCAGAGATATATCCATAGGTATAATCAGTATTAAGCATTTGTTGTTGGACGCCACTCCATTTATGGGTTGAATAATTAAAAAAATTGAGAAAGTTGTGCTTTATTAACATAGGTAATCTGAATAACAATACACAACTGTATTTATATGAATATTTAAGTAAAACAAAATGTCTGAATAATTCCAGCATAAAACAACCGAAACGATATTCCTCGTAAAACATTGCGATTTTAAATAATTACTAATTTAACACAATCTACATAAACATATAATCTAACGTTACTTAAAATTCAATATGTAATATGATCAACACCGTATTCACGAAACGTATATTGACCCATGTCAACAAATATTACAGTACTATAGGTCATGAACTCAAACGTTTTTATCATAGAAACAGAAAACAGCTGTTTCTTTATAACCGTATCGAAATAACACTAACTGATTTAAATTATTATAAGTTTTTTTTAGAATTTACATCAGTTCTACATACATAAAGACAAAATTTACATCAACTGGGGCTTGAACCTTGATGGCTCAGTTGGTTAGCGCGGTACTCTAGCAAAGTACAGGTCGTAGGGTCAAATACTACTCGAGGTAAACTTTTTATTTATGTATTTAATAAAATTAATAATAATTTTTAACTAACTGATTTGTTTCCTTAAAACGTGCTTTGAATAGGATACCTCTTAATCAAAATAAATATATTAACTTCACCTTAAAACGCACTGTAGTAGAAGAATTTCATTTCCATTCGATAAAGGTAATTTCCATTTGTCAATAACGCAACTGTAGACCATATATGTAAGGTAATTTTCATATCCTCCACATACCAATAATGGAAAAACTACAAACGCAGGCAAACAGTAAGCTGTAATGATACAAAGGTATCCCCATTTTTAATTATTCAAGGCAAAAATTGCATCGTCATACACGCCATTTTACGCATTTTTACATAGTGACGTCACGATCACGCCTTTGAAAATACGAAATCCTTTAAAATTTCAGCTTTTTCTTAACATAAGCGGTTTCCTTAATTGAGGGGCTTAACCTTGTTCCCTATTTATGTTCCCTATTAAATTGTGTGTATATATATATATATATATATATATATATATATATATATATATATATATATATATATATATATATTGTGTAATGAAAAGGAAAGGAACAGGCCACAATCATGGATTTCAGCATACGTATATACATTACGTATATATGCACGGGGGGATTAAGGGTGGGTGTGGTCAGGATAGGATCGGAAGGAAAGGAGTTAGGGTTCTGATGGGGAAATACTACCGTTAGTAATTGTACTTTAAATACACGCAAGGGCCAATGTCTAATATTTTATTTTACCATTAGTATTACACAGATATAGGATTATTCTTAAAAAAAATTAGTTCCCCGCGCTACCTTAAAATACTACATAGGCTTTCAATTCTTCTTTGCCTCTGAAGCTGTACAGCATACATCATTCTTTATCCAACTCCGGATCAGTAGCATGTTTTCCAATACACACAAGACAGCATCTTCAAATAGTAGTGTATACGCCGAAAAAATGGCTTGTGCCTTATTCTTCTTTAAGCTAGATTTTGCCTCTATACAGCATCCAAGCTCTATCTTAGCTGAATTACCTCTGCCAAAAAAAAGGGTAATCAAATTAAATATACCGGCCTCTTTTAATCTTTGAATTTTTACCGGTAAGGGCCTGCCATGCTATCACATAAGACGACTTTACATACAGGTTCTGTTTCGGATGAACTGTCGAAAAAGGGCTTTTTATACTTATAAACATGCCGCTAAGGAAGATATTGGGGTGTAGTTACAGAAACATTTTGAGTTATGACCGGCAGATCTTTGCGATATCATATCTCATATAGGTAAAATTTCGTTACGCGAGGCTTTCGGCGAAGGCTGTTTCGACGATCCCGCTCCAACCCTCCCCGAGCATAACCGAGATTGTAAGACAGGTGTATGGTGTCCCAACTTGTTCTCGGGTCTTTGCTCCTTATCGTGATAGCAACTTGTTTGTAGGCCTTCGTGTTCGTCGTGATACCCTTGCCGGAAAATTTGAATTTGTATTATAATAAGGGTGAGCCTAATGCTAACTTGTAAGACAGGTGTAGGGCTGCGTAATTTGCTCTTGGGGGTTTGTCCCTTGTCGTGGCCCCAATGGCAAAAAATTTCATTTTGTATTTGTATTTAAGTCTCTGCAGGTTATGACTGGAAACATGAATCTGTATTATAATAAGGGGTATAATGCTAATTTGTAAGGGCTTAGAAACTTACTTTTAGGCCCTCGCCCCTCCACCAAAAATTTGAATCTGTTTGTTACGCCATCTATGAGCGGAAACCTGAACTTGTACAATAATAATAAGGAATCCTAATGCTAACTTATAAGACAGACACAGGGCTTCGCAACTTACTTACTTTCGGGTCTTAGCCCCTGGCTCCTTGGCGATAAATTTGAATTTGGATTTGTATTTAAGTGTTTACATTCTGATTAGTTATTGCGAGTAATTTGAACTTGTATTCTAATAAGGGACCTATTGTTAGTTTATTAGATAACATAAGAAACTGTGTTAGGGCCTGCGCCCGCCCGTCGTGGCGCTTGTTGGGAGATTTGAATTTGTCTCGTCATCTAGTTGTGTATGGCCTAATAAATATTTTCTTTAATAAACGTGGCACCATCTAGCGTTATATTTCTAGGACTAATCAGGGTTTTGTTTGTGGCACCATCTAGGGGTATATTTTTAAACTAGCGAATGTTTTCTGTAATAGAGGCGGCGCCACATAGTGGTATATTTCTAGGACTAATTAGGGTTGTTTGGATACAATATAATGGTGTAAAGGCTAATGAACGTTTTCTGTAATAGATGTTTGATCGTGTTCGTCTCTCCCTCGTCTCTTTCTCAAACATACAAATCAATTAATCAAATCAAATCAATTAAATACCAAACTGATGTAACTTAATCATACAAAATCACTTCTCAATTCAAGAAATAGAAGTAAGATTGAACGCACAGAGTGCAAAAGAAGGCCAATCTCACACTTGGTGTAGCTGCCCAACCAGTTTATTAACAAAATCGAAGGAAAGCTTAGCGTTTGAAAATATATTTCAATTCATTATCCTCAATCCATCCTCCTAAGTGTTTCTGAGTGCTTCAGCACGATAGGCCAATTTTAGCCTGTTCAGGTCCACAATCATAAAAAAAATTATTATTATAAACAACAATACATCATTTATTTAATCACACCTTTTATCGGTCTTCTTCTTCTTCTTGAACCGTGATTCGTCGCTATCATCATCATGGTTTCAAGACTCGTCCTTCTCCTCTACCTCATCGCTCTTCTTCCTCTTCTGCGAATCATCACCATCACCTTGGATGTGAGATACATTCAGCTCATCCACGTCATCGTTATGTGCTCGCACAAGACTCAAGCCCAGCAGCATTCTCGTTTCTCACACGTCTCGCTCTTTAAAGTGTAACCGTCATCGAGAGAACATTATTATAATGTATTCTCCTGTTTATGAGCCAACATCAGCGGACATTAGAGATTTTACTGACTTGTTAATAAACTATTACAATCGTAAACACAGATCCTGCAAATAGAACAGATCACCATTGGACTCCTATCTATATTGACGAGAATGGTAATGGGGAATATTTTGACTCCTTTGGACCAGCTCAGCAAGGATATCATTTACGTTTCCTAGAGAAGAATTCCAGATGCTTCCTATACAATAAAACAATACTCTCAGATTAACATTCGAATGTGTGTGGACTTTATACATTAATGTTTCTATATTTTAGATTACATAATTTACCTATATTTGATTTTGTAAATAAGTTTTTCACTGTATCTTTAATCTTAAATGACGAGATAATCAAATTATTGTACAATTTTTGTTTTCCTACTATTCTAGTCTGATAAATAAAAAAGAGATTTTATTACTTTGTTTTTTAATTAAGCGTTACGTTTTATAAAAATTTACGATTTTTAGCATTTCTTATTAAAGAAAGTATTCTACTCAATATTAGTATTATATAATTACACCAACTGTAATTAACTCTGTTATATTTTAATGAGGATTTTATAATGAATTCGTTTTCTATAAAACGATTTTGTGTGTATGTACAGCATATAATATTTTATTTACATTTCAAAAATTACTTTTACCCGATGACCAGTTTTATATCAATTAAGCATAAGTCAAAGCATTGAAAATGGTATTAGTGTGCTTATACGTGCAGCAGAAAACGGTAGTTATAACCTTAATTTATTTATTTAGTTGCACAGATTTAATTATAGCTAGTGCAAACAACATATCTTTTTTAAACATATTAAGTGTTTGGATACCGTGGACCTGTGTATATACAAGAATTTTAGCGAGAGGATGGTGATTAAAGATATTTCAAAGGTAAGCAACCAGTTTTAATATTCAAATAAAATACTTATCTTTTTTGGGATTTTTTAATGGTGTACTTTAAATTATACAATCTAAACGTTTCGATAACACTTACAGTTATCTTCGTCAGTAGTAATGTTTGTTAAAAATTGTTAAAGATGTAGTAAACAATTTTGTTAGATTTAACCCAGTTAAATCTAACAAAGAGATATCTTTATCAATAATTGGAAGTGTTATTAACAATGAAAAGCACAATGCAGAACGTTCTTTGTAATTTTTAATTTCAATTTAATTTCAACTACTTATGTTAAATTATAGTGCTGTGGAAATTTAACATATAATTGGTAAAGCATTTGCTTCAAGGTCTAGGAAAAACACAGCAAAAACCTAGACATACCAAAAGTTGAAAACAAATTAAAATCAAGGCGTATCATTATGCTCTTTTTAATTATAAGATGCCAAAACCTATTTAAACGGAATTTTCTTCTTGTCTATTAAAATTATTCAGGTGTTTATATTTTCAATAGCTTACGTTGCAAACGAACATAATAATATAAACCCATTATTATGTTCGTTTGCAAATATATAAAATAATTTAATAAAAAAATTCGTTTAAATTTCTTAAATAACATATTTGTTTTCAAATTTAATTTTGCTATTTTAATAATTTAACATTAATTAAAATTTGAATTAATATAAAATATACTTTATTTATATAATTATTGATAAAGATATCTTTTAATTTAACTGGGTTATTTGATGCAATGTTTGGATTTTGAATGCTTCTATCATTTTAAAATTGAAGTTTTTCACAACTTTACACTTACATCATAACTCGATTAAATTTTGTTAAATGTGTTTTTGGCTGGCAAATTTCATTGTTAGCTTTCGTCGTAGAGAGTGTTCTGGTTTGTCATCTTTGAGGCAGTTTAACAATATTTAATTTTAATGACCTAGTTATTCTTTACTACAATTTTATAGTTGGCTTATACGTTTCTCAAACTGTTATATTAATAGCAGGCTTATGTTTATGTTTGAATTTTTCAAATTTGACAAAATTGTTTACTACATCTTTAACAATTTTTAACAAACATTACTACTGACGAAGATAACTGTAAGTGTTATCGAAACGTTTAGATTGTATAATTTAAAGTACACCATTAAAAAATCCCAAAAAAGATAAGTATTTTATTATGAGTGTTAATGGTGAAAGTTTACATTTTCATAGTTTTAATATTCGTTTAGAAAAACAATATTCTGATTACTGTGTCGTGTAATTAGCTTTTAAATAATTTTTTGCATTGCGTGTTGAGATTAATTTAAAGTGACAGTAAAATTTAATTATTAGGATACAACTCCAATGTATAAATAAATTTTCGTATAGGTAAAAGATCACAATCTGTAGATAGGAATTAAAAGATATACAATTATGCAATCTCATTTGATAAAATAAAAATGGGTCCTAATACGTATTAATAAACACAGCTTAAATAAAAATCTTTCTCAATCAGAACACGTGCAATTGTCTAACCTCCAGGGGTTGTAGTGATCTTAATATTACCAAAAGGACCTTAATTGTGGTTGAAAAAAGCTCTGCGAAAAGAACCCGTCACCCAGCCCCAGCCCCCAAATCCAAGACCAACGCCTGGACCAACCCCAAGTCCAAGTCCAAGACCAACCCCAAACTCAAACCCAAGACCAAACCCTAAATACACCCCTCACGTGAGCAAGCACAAAAAAGGCATGGCTGTCAAAAAGGCTCTTAGTACAACAAAAAGGGTTGAAAATTTTACCAAGGGCTGAAAAAGGCCTCCGAAAAGAAACAACAAAATAAGGCCGACAAAAAAATTGCTGTCAAAAAGACCATAATTAGGGATGAAAATTCCATCAAGGTGAAAAAGGCCTCCGAAAAGAAACCATAAAAATAAGGTTGAAAAATACGGTCTCCACGTGGCCGGCCTTGTGACGTCAATAATCCAAGATCGCGGAAGGTGCCGGTGTTCTACTCGTAAACAATTAAATTAATTATATTGTATTGTAAGTATAATTGTGAGAGTGTCTGATTTTATTCTGATCTTTTTAATGCATTAGTATAACACTCCGAAATTATATTCACATAACAGTATCCACTTGTTTATGTAATATGCTTCCGTTAGCCCACTTGCGTAAATAATCCGAATTAATTCAAGAATTGGTGTAATTAACCGATGTATTCATAACCATGGTTAAGATTTTTTGTTATCGTCTTACACGCCGGGAAGTTTTTTGCATTTATTGATAGTGTTCAAATATTTGATAACATAGTGTAATTCGGTTGGAGACGGCACTGTTGTCAATTGAAATATTAAACCGCATTCTAGAAAGCAATCCTATTTCCGTTACCTTTCACGCCCTTTTTACCTCACAATACGAAAGTATTGTGAGGTATTGTATTCGGTCTGCGAAATTTCGACTGCAGTACTTTACTTTTTGTGAATTATCGCAAAACAGGAAATAGATAGAAAGTATATCCCAGCGTATTATTAAATAGGATTAAATTTGCTTTAAAATGAGCTGCCATACTTAAAAATTGCTTTACCGTAAGTTGGAAAAAAATAGGTTCAAACATGAAAGTTTCAAAATGTACGTCTGTCCGTCTGTCTGTTCCAGCGCGATAGCGTCCACAAAGATAATCCGGTCGTCATGAAATTTTATACCCAGATTCAGATCCTTTAGTAGACAGAATTATGAACTTTTGAGCGAAATCTGTCCAGTCAAAATGGAATTCCAGATTTCGACTATTATAGAATGTATAAACACGAACGGATATTCGCAACAAACCGGCACGTCTTTACGTAGGCAACTAAGTGAACCATCCTACAATTGAATATCTACCAAGTTTTTGTTTGTTCGTGAACTCCTCCGGTAGCGCAGTGGCAGCCCGTTTGGTTGATGTCCCGGAACCTCAGGTTCAAGACGCATAATGTACGAGGTTTCTTTTATCTTATCTTATTAGACGTGTTAAGCCATTTCAGGCCATTTGAAACGATTTTTGAAAAATAAATTTTTTTGGCCCCTTGCTAAAAAATGTTCAAATTTTTTGTTGTATTTGTACACGTTTTGAGCCATTTCTGACCATTTCAGATGATTTTTTGGAAAAAAATTTTTTTTTACCCTTTAGTTAAAAATTTTCGCAATTTTTTTTTGCATTGTTACACGTTATGATAAATTTTAAAATAATTTTTTTTTATTACTAAGTAGAATTTATGTCATTTAGGAATTATATAAACAACTGTTGTTTTCGCAACAACGAATGTTGTCTATGGAATAAATGTAAAAATGAAAACCGCATCAATAGCAACATATTGATAACAAGTGGATATATATGTTTATTATAAATTGTACCTTTATGCACATATTTACACGTTTTCAATTTAAGATCTAAATAAATGTATACTGGGTGATTAAGATTATTTACTTTCTCTGATCAGCTTTTTCGATCGTGATCAGTTTTGTTTAGTACGTCAAGCTTTATAGGTAAGTAGGTAAGATTGCATACTTTTGGAACACACCACAATTACAAGGTTCCACATTATCAAGGTCACCACATTCTCAGGGTCCCACCAGCATAAGATCAAGCAATATGTAGACGCTACTTCCCAAGGTGGGATTTTATTAAGGTCACCACTGCTGCAAGGTATAGAAAAATACGTAGATCACTAACACTTAGCACATTCTGAAGGCTATTTGCGCATCCTACCTCCTCAGATAGCCATGTCACCTTCTCATGGCTTGCTAATGTAATTTTTTACACTTCTCTGATACTACACTTAGAACAAAGGTAAAAAAAATAATATGTTAATATATTTATTTGTTGTATGTACAAATGTAATCAGTGTATTACTCAGATATATGATTTTCTCTAGGAAAAAAACATTTTGATTTAGTACAAGTGCAAACGGTCCTTTCCACTTCTGTATCATTACACCTGCGTGGACGTGGTGCAAGTAATTGAGCGTACGTGCAGTGTGGTGCCCATCGGAGATGTAGAGGAGTGTCAGATGGCCGCTATTGGTTTATTCAAACTCTACACGTGAAACATTGAACCGTATCGTCTGAGGGTATGGAAATAAACCCTGCTGCTGCAAGCGATGGAGGTGAGTGAACTTCAGACCATGTGCGATACGTAAGTAAACATTTATCGAAACAATTGTAGTACTGAGGATAATAGAATGTTGGTGTCACGCACATCTTCTCGCCGTAGAACACAGTAAGATACTAACAGGAAATAATTTATTACGTACAAAATATACATTATAAAAAAACTAATTGTTCAAATAATACACTTCACCGTAGAGTATGCATTCATATACCTCGTGCAGCATTATTAGGGGCGCATTGCATGATGCGCACCAGTATTCTTGGTGTGACGTGTGGTAAATTGCGACCCGTCTATCCATATGCGTATGGTGGTCAATAACCAGGTATTTACTTGGTTGCAATGCTTTGTAGCAGTCATAGCATAAATGCATATGGCCAGCAAGATGATAACGAGTATAAAGAGCAAATGTGTGTGAATAGTATCCCAAATTACCCATGAACGCATAACGGTGGAAGTAGTGAATTAGTTTATCTAGGTTGCAAACCATTTAGTACTCCATTGCACATCCTCGTGTATATACTGTAGCGATTTTAATGTCGTAGAAGGCAGCAGTCCCTTTTTTCAAAAAGGGACAGGTTAATGGCCTCAATGTAGCACGCATTATGGAAGTTGTAGAATTTGCCAAGGAGAAAATGGATATTGACATAGAAGTTGCGAAATCTGTCAAGTAATAAGTCGGTTTAACGAACAAATAGGGAATAGGGTTAATAATAAATATGTAGATGTGTTATAGGGCAGAGACGTGGCCTAAAGCTGTCGATTGTGTTAGTGCAGTGCAAAGACTAATATGCCAATTTCAACCATTAGAATTTGATACCGAACATGAAAAAGTGTATGGACGGGGTACGTTTAGTGATGACTATTTAGATAATCCAGTTTATAAGTATGGTAGTGGAATACGTCTGTGTGAGAAATACTTTCAATCGCATCACGATGGTGTAGAGTGCATTTGTTGTATTAAGAGGTTAATAGAAGGCCTTAGAGAAATTTCTCTGGAACAATTTGTACATGAAATAGAATGTCATGTACCGAATTATATTTCAACAGATGACAACACTACAAGTGAAGGAGGTCTGCACTAATGAGCTCAAAAACGTAGTTCACGATAAAGTAGAATGGGAGCGAAAAGAAGAATGGGAATACTTAGCTAAAGTCCCTGCACGCTTTATGGAAAGAATAGAAGAGTGTAATAAAATAATTTCAGCAGTCCTGGAAAAGCAGCATCGTGATTACGCGTTTGTGAAACGCTTTAGTAGTGTATAGTATTGTATTTATTGACATAAATAAAAAAGTTAAAATATAAAGAAGAGTTATTTATTAAAAAATATTACATCAAAACCTAACCATTTAACGGGAGACATATTTCCGTGACGTCGTATTACACGTTCAACTAGGTGAATGCCAGGATGTTTAACACTTTGAAGTTTTGGCTCATGGAAACGTCCTTGTCCTTGTCTTGATGTCACGTAATGTGTAGGTAATTGAACTGAAACGTTTCACTGCTGATATTCGACAGACTTCGTAACTCCAATTAGGTGTGTAACCCTTAGAGGATATGCTTCTGTATTTGCTAATACATACGTAATCCCCCACTTAAAATTTATGCGCCTTGCGGTGAACAACTTTGTGACACTTTAAATGTTTCAAAATAGAGGCAGAATTCTTTTCCGTTACATCTATAGGTTTGGATCGAGTGGTTCGATGCTTTCTTGAATTATAATCAACTACATTTTGAGGTAATATTGCTAATCATTTATAGGAACCCTGCATACTGAATGTTTTCCACATTATGGCTTTAAGAGTGCGATTTACACGTTCAACTATGCTATTCTTCAAGTTTGAATAACTACAATAATGATTAATATTAATTTTTTCATTACTTTTTAAATTCAGCATTATAAAACACCGTTCCTATGTCAGTTTATTCTTTACATCTTCGACTAGTTTATCATTCTAGCGTTTGATGGGATAAGCCCATAAATATTTAGAAAATGCATTTATTACTACTAAAATGTATCGAAATCCTATATTTTCCCGACCATAAGGTATCATTTCTACCAAGTCAACTTGAAATAGATAATTTAAACCTTTACGTACCACACAACTCCGTATATAAATTGTCAGTCAGTGTGGTATGAAGTACAGTTCTCGGTGTAATAGCTACAAAAAAGGTTCTGGATTAACACCTTAATAAATAAATTACCTGTGGAGTTGTATATACCTGGGTACCGATATTGTGGTTCGGATACCCGTTTACGCGAGTGATTAGCTCGTGGTGACAGAGGTATTAACGAACTGGACGAAGCTTGTAAAGAACACGATATTGCATACTCCCAGTCAAACGATCTAAGGCATCGCCTCAAAGCGGATAGGACTTGCAACAAAAAGCTTGGAATAGATTTCGTTCCTCAAACTCTACCTCTGGAGAAAGAGCTGCTGCATTAACCATAGCCGGTATAATGAAAGGAAAAGGAACAATGGGAATGGGAACCAAGTCACGACGTAGGAAGCGTTCTAACAGAAACAGATCAATTTCATTCAACAAAGCAGTCCTTCTAGCGCGACGTCGTTGTTGGTGGTAAACCTCGGTCATCATTAAAATCTACGGTACAGCAAGCCTTGAACGTGTTAAAACACAAAAAGCTTTGACACCCAAGAGTAGAATATTACCAATACCGAAACGTGGGGGATTCATACCTCTTATTCCCCCATTTGCAACATTAGGAGCTTTAGATTCTCTGGTTGGAGATGCAGCCGCGGTTTCAAAACCTTAGGAAAAGGTTTATATACAAAACCATATAAGCCTATATCTACAACCGTATTCAAAAACTCCCACTGAAGGTACCACGTCACACTTTAAGAAACATTGAGCTATCAAAATTTGTCAAGTAACTAAAAATTCCCGACTTTAGAGGGATATATATATATATATATATATATATATATATATATATATATATATATATATATATATATATATATATATATATATATATAGAGACTGCGATCCATACGAATGAATGTGGTATCGTGAATCTGAATGATCAAATTAATAAGGAACACACTGGACGGCTTGTATCAAGCGTAATGGGCGTATTACATATTTTGATAGCATAGGACACATTGAGCCACCCTTACAATTACTTCACTACTTTAAAAGTGATGATAGCAGAAATACAATTGAATGTAACTTTATTAAGGTTCAAAACTTCAATACATACAACTGCGGTCAATTATATAACGGTTCGTTTAGATTCTTAGTATTCGTTGTTTGATCGTAATGTACACATTTACATTTACTGGTACAAGCAGTATCTTGCAAGCCAACTTTAACCCACCGATTTATCTCGATAATGAGTCGGAATCTGTAATGCGGTTGACTAGTTTTAAATCTTTCAATACTATACATCAATTTTTTCCCAGTGTACCAGCGGGATACAAAATAATTGAATCCCCTCTACATGTCATCTATTTACCTCTAAATACATCCACCATTTCAACCATAACACTTCAAATAGTAGAACAAGACGGAAACCACGCCAATTTTAACGGTGAAGTCATAACGATAGGATTACATTTGAAGAGAGGATGGTGACGCGGTATAACACATGTGCGTGTAACCACAGCAAGGTGAACTATAAAGATCGACGCGACGACCTCGCTCGTCATAAAAATGCGGGGTTGGTTTCCTACCTCAAATAGCACACTAACACTGTTTAAAGTGGGAAGAGGGGCATCCAACACCACACCAATTTCGAAGAATTCTCAGTCGCTTGATTCAACCTACAGATACTATCTACGTCCAGGGTAGAGAGAAAGCTGATTACATCAGAAAATTTGTTACACAACCCGTTACAGAACTTAAGGAACATCATACTCTTCCTGCTTTCCAACCAGTTTGCTATTATCTTTGCGAATCATTATGTCACTGCGCTCTGTCTAATGTATACCATCTGTACGATACTTACGATACTATGCAGTAAAGCTTTTCCTTTAATAAAAATTGTAAATATAAATTTTGTTTATTTCTTTTATAGATCACACAATATGAGTACATTCTGTATATATTTCCTCAAATTTGTATTAGTTTCAAAATATTCACTTTAACGTCACCCATAAACGTCTGCACATCTGTATGGGTATTGCATGGTGATATTCTATATGAAACAATGCGTTGTTTGAAAGCATTGCGAATCACTTCAACCCAACTATCAACGAGTAGAGATACATTTGATTTGTGCCTATTGCTTCTAAAGTGCCCTTGATAAGCATATCGAGGAACATCAATCGAACAATCAGTGCAGTGCACAATTTCAACATTTTTGCTACTTGTATTTTGTATTGGTTCGTTGCATTGTTCTGACTTACGCTTCCGTGGTACTGGTTCTGCAAAGGAATCATCAGCATGCCTGTGTTGCGCATTATTCTTTAAGTTGTTTAATCCTGATAGTCCAGGTTGTGCTCAGCAATATGACTATGTTCCGTTCTGTTCGCACCGGAAGTACTTGGTTGCGCCACATTGCGGTACGCCTATTGCATCTATGAAAGTGGGGCAATTGGTATCCTTATCCACCACACCGTTTTTGATGTCGCAGTAGAGAGCCTTTTCTTGAAAATTTCTTCAGACATTCACATTGAAACATGTTATTGCGATCTGTAACAGAGAGTCTATAAACAACGTATAAATGAGCGGGTAGGGTTACGTGTTTTTGTATAATTCCCATTTTTAACCCTTTATTAGTCATTGCTTTGTATAATTTATTACTATCATTTATTACAACTGAAATCATATCCAGCCATGCGAACGAGGACGCAACGTAGCATGTCGCCAGGAATAGGGTAATATGTATGAGGATATATTTGGTTGAGGGGTAGAGTAGTGTACGGGTAAGGAAAAAATAACAATGATGGTCGTGATAGAGTGTTGCTGAGCACACATATTCTACCCAGCATTGTATCTCACCCTGCATGTACTTTGGGGTAGAAGCAAGGTATCACCCCCACCTGTTTTCCAGAAACTCCGCAGCACATGTAGGGCTCAATAGACTCTGGGGAGAAGATACTGCATTTTCCACTATATTCCTTACCGGTGGTTGCGCAGATAAGTATTGTATGGGTGCTGTAGGACTCCTAGATACTGCTAAGTCATTTAGCGACTATTCATTATCTATAAAATCATCAAAACACACAGGACTGAGGATACTCTCTGATACATCATCCATTTGTTCGATTTGTATGGAAGACTTCATAGGACTCGACTCTTCGGTGAACTCATCGATACAAGTAGGATTCAGGACAATATCAGAAAGGTGTTTCCCGACCTCTCCTCCTGCTTTAGAACTACTGTACAACCACTCCTCCATAAATTATACGGTAGAAGCAGGGCTCAGCAAACCTTCACATGGATTCCCTACCGTTTCTATCTTCTGCGTATGTGGACGATTGCTCATCTACAACGCATATCGGTGTCAGAGTAATAGGAGATTCCTCTCTCCCCAGCACCCGCTGCGCTACAGATCTTGATGATGAACGATCTTTTGCAAGTGGAGACCATTCATCCCCAAACTGTAACGCAGCCAGGACTTAAGACATGGTACAATACTACCTGAGCTTCACTCACGGGTGGCTGTATCCTCTCATACGGCTCACGTACAGGTTGTAGGGTAAGAGGTATTTCGTTCACGTTTGCCTGCTCGTATGTGCGTGATAATGCAACATCCAAATCGTCCGCTGGAAGTGGTGTATCAAAAAACCGCAACGCTATTTCACAGTCATCCTGGTCGAAACACTGCCCGCCTTCATAGAGTAGTTCCATCACATCCTGTGTTGAAGATTATTCTAAGTTCACAAAATAGCTTTTTGAAAATTTTGAAGCATGAAAAATGTTGTTTTTAGTGTGGGAAACACCTATATTTAGCGAAACGAGACCAGTAGAAATTATTCTTACAACTGACACTATAGTTGACAGTACTGAACATACAATGACTTCAAGAGCTAGTTACCCATCTCCCCAAGTAAAAACCAACAAGGCTTACGTTTTTCTAATTATAATTTTTTATTTATTTTTTTTCCATTATTGATTCATTTCTAACGTTTTATTTCTGTTTTTATAGGTTTCTGTTACCCCCGTCCTCCATGGCCTGAGGAACTCGTGTATCTCCTCGACTTCATCCCCCTAGCCTCCTCTCCCCGACCTCCCGCCAACCTCCACACCTCACGTTTCCTATCTAATTGCCGTTGACCTCCCTTCAACTCCCACACCCCAGGGTTCCTCACCCTCTTTATCTGAGGTTTTGTATATCCAACCCTCTACATCCTCTCCCATTGACGTGGACGACCCATGCAGCGACGACGAAATTTATAAACTGACGGCCATAGCACTGGACTCTACAAGATTATAATCTTGATGCGGATACAATAATACTTGATCTGACCAATTTCGAAGTAATTACTATCAGTGACGAGGACACACCACTACCTATTGACATAGACAAACATACCAATGATAGTCATGATAGTCATCCAGTGTTGAGAGAGTATGTTTCTCTTGTGCTGGTAACGATTACCTCAACACTGGTGACTACGACTCCGACGTAGACATGGACCATGTCTACAGCTATGATACCGACGACTACGGCAATGACGCGTTACGACAACAGCGACTACTTCGCGGAACACTTTCTGACTTTTGTAATAAAATCATCGTTGAAGAGAGTAGCGATGAGGACGACTTTCTGGACACTCTCACTAACAACATGCACCAACTGGAACGTAGCGCTCAAGAGCTGTCAGACGTAGTACAGTAACTAAGTGCACCGAAACAGTTCAATATCAGCATACAGGACGAGAACAGTGACAACGGTAGAGCTCCAGACGCCGCTCCGCAAGTCCAGGATCACGAAAATAACGAAAACGCTGACGACGACATGCGCAACAATGACGACAAAGAACTTGACGATCGCTGGTTTTGGGCTACACACATTCTTATGACTATTCACCGCACTACGCTTCCACCCCTATACAACGTTATGTGTGAGATGGCTACTCTACGCACATCGCATAATCACATGGGACCGTCTCACGTTCACGGTAAGCATTGTCTTGATACTACTTTGTTTACATTAATCATTCTTTCTTGCATTACAGCTGACAACCATAGTGCCATTCGTCCGGAAATATGATGTCGTGATTACGGAGAGCTCTCTAGAAGAGCAGCTCGACCGGACCCACAATAGGCTTGTAACGTTATACCCTGACTGGCATAGTGTTATAATCCTAGCTATACCAAGTGGGTATGATCACGCCATTGTACATCTGGAGATGATACAGGAAACTGTCGAAGAGATTGCCGGACTTTACGAACTCATCCGAGTTTGCAATGCAGCTCTTCGATAAGTGATTTTTGCAAGTGATCGAGACAGGCATAGTAAGTATAAATGGCTGAGCTCTCTTTCTACTTTCAGAAAAACATCGTCCCCAATAGTGCGACCCTAGAGCAGACAGACCGACACTAACTGCCTTAGCCCGGCGACTACTATACAGCCACACAACCAGATAGACAGACAGACAGGCAGATAGACAGACAGACAGGCAGGTACACACCACACGGTGTATATGATCAAATATATCAATGACGCTGTGATGGTATACCATCATGCATCGCTAATGAACATCTGTTACTCGAGGAGCATCTTCCGACGATACGATTCAATGCTTCATGTGTGGTGTTCGAATAAACCAATGGTGGCCATCTGACACTCCGCTACAGGAACATCTCCGATGGGCACGACACTGCAAGTACGCTCAATTACTTGCACACGTCCACGCAGGTGTAATTATACAGAAGTGGAAAGGACTTTTTGCACTTGTACTAAATCAAAATATTTTATTCCTAGAGAAAATACACTGATTACATTTGTACACACAACAAATAAATATATTAACATATCATTATATTTTTTACTTGTGTGTGGTATCACAGAAGGGCAAAAAATTACATAAGCAAGCCTTGAAAAAGTGAGATGGCAAAATATTTGAATGGGTGAGCTAACGCTATACGTATGAATAAATGTTTTCGAACTACTGCTCAAAGTAAGCGGCAACTTGGTTCCGACTTCAAGGGAATATGATTCACTGTCGAAACTATTTACTTAAGTATTACGGTTGATTTTTGCAGAACACCACGAACGGTCGGTATTTAACTAAACGTCACATTATTTACATTTCTCTTTAATACAAACTTAGAGTATCTGCGTTTACTATGACGGAAAGAAAACACAAATTGGTCAAGGGCTTGTAGGGGATAATTCCATATAGGACAGTCAGCAGCAAATTAACTATAGTATTAACATATTAACAGAAATTTGAACATAGAAAGTAAACACAGCTGAATTATGTATTTACATTGTTAGACTACGCCATGTTATAAGATATTTAAAAATCAGTTAAATCCGTTAAATACTAAGCTTCATTCGTGTTTACTGAGCGTCCTTTATATTTACGAAACATAACTGATTTCTACAGCACGAAGTTAATTTTATGTGTCCTGATTTTTACTTTAATACGGAAGGTATAGGTTAAATACACAGTTACAATTATTTCATGTTGGAATAATAACTACTGATCATTGTCTTAATATACTGATTAAATACTGATACTTCAGAAACTCAATATACCCAACAAATAAATTTCACCGAGAACAAAACAATGATTTGGGAAATGAGGTTGTTAGTAAAGTATTAATCCCACCTTAGGAATATAATTTATCGTGTTATCGACTTGTGATTATATTCTTTAACACGTGAGTGCAATATTTTTTTATTAAAACTCATTTAGTCTTCTCGTTCCGGAAAACATTTTTTTTTCATTTTTGTGTTCATCCACCCTTTCCCTCTTATAGTTTTGCCAGAGTAATTGATTTTGTTTCCTGGCAATCAGTTTTGGTTAGGAATAAATTAGTTAACCTAATTTGAGTTTCCCGGTGTGTCATTGCTTGTTATTAGCGCAAATTAATTTTTTTATATTCGCCTGTGCAAATTGATAGTCTGTTAGGTAAACGATGATTTATTTTTACGCACGAAATTAATTTTAGTCTTGTCTGCCATTGTTTTTTGTTAACGCAAATAATTTTTTTTGCAGCCGCTTTTATCCATTGATAGGCAGTTAGGCGAACTCCTATAGGTTTCCCTGTATACTTGTTTTCCCTTTTCTTTTCGAATGTAGATTTTAGTTTCCCGCCACCGTAGACAATCTTTGATACCTGTTCGCTTCAATATTTTAATCATTGGATTTGTTACGTTTAGTTTGGCTAATACAATTTTTTTAACAGTGATTAGCTGACTGTTGTTTGCGAATATTACTTACCACGTACTGTATATCTATATTTTTTCTGCTTTAGTAGTCTGTAGCCTGTTTAGGCAAATACGGTTTGTTTAGTATTTGTTTACAGGAATTTTAGTTTACTTTTCGCACCGTAAGTACCCTTTTTTACCGAGGGTGTTTTTCACAGCTAGTTTTCTTATTATTATCCGGCTAACAGAACTGTTCAGACCCCTGCATTAGAAATTATTTTTCTGGAACTACTAATAGTTTCTTCTAAGTTCATACTACCGGGACCGCACCTTTCCTACTCTACAAAGACAGAAGTCCTGAGGACCGTCACCGCTGTAAATATTTGGAGACCCTGGCAAACCGAAGTCTTCACTGACGCTACTCGGCCCGCTTTTACCTTTTAATCCCCGCGAAGAGGCCAACTGTAGAATTCAATTTTAGTAACGAATAACTAGATCATTAACAATTAAATATTGTTAAATCTAACAAAAAAAGCTCCATCAGTAAGTGCAAGTGTTGTTTATTATTGAAAAGCATAATACAGAACGTTTTATGTAATTTTTTAATTTTAATTTTAATTTCAACTACTTATCTCAAATTATAGTGCTTTAACATATAATTGGTAAAGCATTTACTTCATGGTCTAGGAAAAAACACAGCAAAAAACCTAGACATATCAAAAGTCAAAATTAAGACCAAAATCAAGAGGTATCGTTATGCATTTTTTTTAAAATCATAGGATGCCAAAACATATTTAAATGAAGATTTTCTTCTTATCTATTAAAATTATTAGGGTGTTTATATATCTCAGTAGCTTTATGTTGTAACTAACATAATAATGAGTTCGTCTTGACAATATTTCCATATTGTCAAATTGAATGTCATGATTTAGATTATTTAAGGCATGGTAAGCTACCGCAGACCTTTCTGGTTGGCCTAGTCTACAAAATCCCACATGTTCTTTACGTCTTGTACCAAAGCTACGTTTTGTGGTTTCAATGTATATTTTTCCACATGAACAAGATAACTTATACACTCCGGAAGACGATATGGGTTTGAAACATCTTTAGGTCACCTTAAATGTCAGTAGTAATGGGACACTATCCCCACCCCTCATTTTTTACGTCACAAGCCCCGCCCCCTTTCACTTTTTTATATGCCCACGTGGGGGACCGGATTTTCCACCCTTATTTTTACTCGCTTACGTGTAGTACGTATTTTTTCACCCCTACTTTTGCACATCCACGTGTGAGACCGCATTTTCAACCCTAATTTTTTACACACCCTCGTGTAAGACCGTATCCTTTCTTTTCGAAGGCCCTTTTTAACACCTATTTTTACTCGCTTACGTGTAGAACGTGTATTTTCACCCCTATTTTTACACACCCACGTGTGAGACCGCATCCTTTCTTTTGGAGGTCAACCCTAATTATTTTTACTCGCTTACATGAAGGACCGTATTACCCTTATTTTTATGATTTCTTTTGGGGGTTAAACCTTATGGCTGTATTAAGGACCTTTTGACAGCTAGGACTTTTTTGTGGTTGCTAACGTGAAGACTGGATGGGGGCTGGTCTTGGCTTAGAACTGTATTTAGGGCTGGAGCTTAGGGCTGGTCTAGGGATAAGTCTCAGAGTTTGGTCTTGGTGCTGGGGCTGGAGCTAGGGATAAGTCTTAGGGTTTAGTCTTGGGGCGGGACTTGGACTTAGGGTTATTTCTGATGGTATTAAGGTCCTTTTGGTTGTAACCCTGGAGGCTGAGCAGACACATACGCATACAATAATTGCATAATTAATAAGATATTATTATTATCGGTCCTATTGCTTTAAAACGGTCATATGCTACTGAGAAAACGTTTCTAATAAGGAGATAAGATAGCAGTTGTATTAGGATTAATCATACGTGGGGGAATTTGAATGACAGTAAAATTTAATTATAGAACACTTATTTTTATTGTCATAATTTAAAAAAAATCCTTAGCGAGCTATAAAAAAAAAATTACTGACATTCCTAATGAAACAAAACATTTTTATTAAGTTAATTAATTACATTAACAGTTTGTGTTTTCTAAAACGCATATTAAAAACATAGTTTACCTGCATTGAAATAATATCCATCCGTCCGTTAAGAATGTTGTACGCCTTAATATTTTTTAAAGAAACTTAATGCTTGTGTTTTATAACTGTAATTAAAAATCTGTAAATAAATAAAGGGTTAACACCACACTTACCAGCTCTGTACTTAAAGAACGTTTTGAGGCACTACTACTTCACGAGTGATAGTCACCGCTTTGTGTTGCTTGTGTAATTAAACTTTCTAGGTTGTGTAAAAACCACCTATAGTTAGTGTAAAATATACAACCTCATTGTCTTTATTGCACTTACTGCAAATCGTATTTACTTTTCTCTTAAAATAAAATCGGTTTGAAAAATATTCATATTGTACGCACAAATTGTTTTATAAAAAACCATATTAAGTGTTTGGAATGTTTAAAATTCCATAACAATATGTAGTAAGAAATCACTGTTCACGTTAACTTTTAACTAATTACCGTGTAATTATATAACACTGTTAAATTTAATAGTCTAAAAACCAATATAAATGGTTAATATAATTTCTTTTTAAAAACACTAAATAATAAAACACAATTTAAAAAAAACACACATGCCGAATTAAATTAAAAAAGTAAGGTACTAGAAAATATCTTTATTTATCAGAATAGAATGGTTGGATAACAGACGTTAAACAATTGTTTAATTATCTCATCATTTAGAATTAAACATGTACTAAAATAGTTTTTTTACAAAATCAAACATAGGTAAATTATCTAATCTAAAATATAGAAACACTAAGACATAAAATCCACATACATCCGAATGATAGTCTTGCAGAATTTTTTTATTGTATACGAAGCATATGGAATTCTTCTCTAGGAAACATAAATGATATCCTTGCGGTGCTCGCCCAAAGGAATCAAAATACTCGCCATTACCATTCTCGTCAATGTAGATAGCGGTCCAATGCTAACCTGGTTTGCTTGCAGGATCTGTGTTTACGATAATTGCACACGGTCGAGGTGCGTGTCTAGGTAGTTGATTAGAAGCACATACAAGCCGAAACACATTCTTCTTGTGGTTGGGGATCGATTTCAAGCATCTCAACACTTGTACCGCATACATCTTTGGAATTGGTATGCGTCCAGTCTTGCAGTAGTAAGGCGTTTTCCAGTGCACACATAGGCTCAGTGATGTTATGGTTTAAACAGCTATATTCTTTTGCTTCCTTTTTCAACTGTTTAATCGACGGGCAACCAGTCTCCTCCAAGTTTACTATTGGTTTATTAAGAAACCTTAAAAACTGTTGTTTTTCACCGCCCTTAACGTGAATTTTGTTAAATGAGCGCAACACTCTCATCAGCTCCTCACGGAAATTGTGGTAATGTACATGACCCCACCACCATTTCAATCCATGATAATTATCTTCCATAAATTTTATCTGTCGTGACATGGATCCTGATATAAAGTAGCCTCGCGGTGGTTTTATTAGCATCAACGATAAACGACCGTGAACTGTAACCACGGCAATTTCTTTAGGTATGAATTCGTTGTTAACACCACTAAACCCTTGTACGTCCATGTATGCGTCCATATTCTATCGGTTTCTGCTGTACACTGAAGCTTGTAGGTTAGAGCTACCACTTTTAACAGCTAAAATCCACAACGACGTTCCGATGTTTATCGATCTCGATCACGTTATCGAATTCTGCATACACCAAACAGTTAACGGTTACGGTGAGCGCTTCTTCAAACCCGACTTCCAGCCGAAGGGAGCCGTTTCTAACTAAATTCCAGTGCGTGCTAGCGTTTGCAGACAGGTCAGGTGTTAGGTCAAAGGCCATTAAACAGTAGCCGTTGGGATAATCACTTCTTGATATATCGTTACTTTCATTCAAAAAATGAATACCTGTACCGGAGAATAAGGTGTGGTACGCTCTTACGTATAAACCATTAGCTGTAAAGTCTGGTTGTAAGGCCTTCGAAGGAATTTGTTGTCCGTCAATATACAATGACATGTAATTAATATTGCAGTGATGAAAATTGAACGGATTTGAGGGGTAGTCACCGTTGAAGGCTTTATTTGCTACAAAGCCTACGATGCATCGTTTAGGTAACTGACCCAGGAAAACATTATCCAATGATTTTCGCTGTATGCCTGCAGGTATAGTTAACACTTTTACGTCGGTCCTTGTAACAGGATATTTTGCGGCAGTTGTTTCTAAAGCTTTAGCGTGCGCGATTAGAATAGTTGGATTGATTCGCATACGTCTCACCAGTAAACTAGCGTCTATAATTCGTGTCTTGTAATTTGAAGCGGGTGCCGCCATTAGGCTAAAGGTATCTCTTGATCGTACAAATTTAGTCTTTAACTTAACACCACTTATGAGAAACTTTTCTTGATTAAACAAATCCGAGTGCACGTGACCAATCATCTCTATCTGTTTCCCGGTAGCCGCAAGTGCTTGACGTTTCGAGAAACCGTTATTAGCGTTTCCCAATGCATTCATCTGTCCAGCTGTATCATTGTGCCATAAGGTACATCCTAGATGTGAACTCTTGGCATCCTTTCCATAATTTAGCAGCGTTTCGATATATGAACGGAAGGCGTAGGTGTTGTTTGGTTGTGACACCATCTTCTGATTTAAGTAAACCTCCACCTGTAAGAAAAGCGAATGCATCCAATTGTTTACCTGTGCTACAACATCAGCGTCTGTAAGTGCTGTATCATCATGCTTTAGAACTTTAGCTGTAATGTACAGCATAGTCTGACTTAAATCTATATAATCATTTCCATTTCCGGGGACTACAAATTCTATTGGGGCGTCGTCACTCAGAGCTGATAAAGGTTTGTAAAATATCCATTCACCGCTCTCGATACTTGTCTGCGTCGCTGGTAAAGCGAACAAATCCAATTCGGACTTGACGCATTCACACGATTGGGCATGTAGAAAAGCCATTATCTTGAAAATATATCGTCGTAAGCAGGCTTCTTCTTAGCACTGATTATTATCAGTCAGACGTACTCTTTTATAACCCGAACCCTCCATCATTTTATTGATTTTCTCCTCGGCTTTACGCTTAAGGTTTCTACCTGCCTCGTGAAATCTTTCTTGAAAAGAATCCTTAATAGGTCGATCCTCTATGACATCACCAAGAATACTAGCACCCGTTCTAAGAGCTTCTTTACCAATAGCCTTTGCGCCAGACTTAAATAACGGTATTATACTTCTAAATATACCGCCTAACCAGCTCCCTATCCCATGACCGCGTTGATAGGGCACACCTCTGTAAATAGAGCCGATACCGTTACCGGCCAGATTCATGTAATATTGCTGGTAAGGGCAAACCATTATTGTACTTTCTTAAAGTGTAGCTTCAGGCACGACGTTCCAAACTCAAATGGCATTGCACCACCTGTATCTGTTTTTATATTAATCTCGATGTTTTCAAATTCCCGCGTCATTACCGGTATGTAGTGTGCAGGCGAGAAAACCACATCTTTATGACCACCGTAAGCATAGTTTTCTGAAGTAATATTTATTATACGCAAAAGCGGAGATAAAACATCACCCACAACTTGCGGTTCAACGATGTCGCAATAAACAAACATCTGAGTTGGTAAGCCTATCCATATACTAGCGGGCGAGGGGGTATTGGTTCCATGGCTATGTTCTGATACGGTAGATAACCCAATTGTAAGGTTAGACGTTGTAAGAATCCGAATAGCGAGAGTCGAGTTTTTAATCTCGTAGTGACCCGTTTAGTTAGATTATGATATTCGATTGTTAGCAATTTACTTATTAGTACATGGTTATTTAGTTCGCTGATAATTTCTTCTATGCTGGCGTAATTTCCCGAAGCGAATCGTATCACGTACCAGCCATCTTCAATATAAATGATCTTCTCGTTGTCGAGTTGAAAATATTCTGCGGCCTTTTTTAATATCGTTTCTAACATGTTCTCGTCGTCAGGTGGCTCTGTTCTATAATAAATTAAATTATCTGTTGCACTTACAGCGGCAAAAGAACATGGGTACTGAATTTCCGATATCCCTACAACCCACGAGCCCGTTAATCTTATTCGTTTTGGCAGTTGCGTAATAAAACTTGGACGTCATATTACTTGGAAAATACGTCATAGAGCTATTACTCAATAAGGTAAGATAAAACTCCATTTTTATATATCTCTCAGCTGCGAAGCTAACACCCAGTTATTAAATTTGTCACTGTATCCACGCCACTTGACCAGGTATTGTTTATTTCGCCCACGGCCCTTCTCAGATAGAATCTTATCGACTTTGAATAGAGTATCTTTATCAACCGTAACAACTTGCAATTCTTCTTCGTAAAAGGTGCCCTCAACAGGATCGTTATTAAGATCGATTATTCTATAAACTGGTGGTCTTCTTTTTATCACCGTACTAATTGTAAAAACTTCATCGCTCCAATTCGTTTCATATCCCTTCTCAAAGGTGCACTTAGTTCTGGCGATTCTGACATGCTCACCGACTTTATATTTAGGATGGCGTACTGGACCTAAACCTTTCGCGTACAGGTTATTCCACACTTCCAAAATGTTTTTGTCGTTTACTGCCGCGGGGGCCATCTTTATACTTGAATGAGGACTATTGTTGTAGGCAATCACAAGTCTTTCGAGTACATCAATATATCTGTAGGAATTTTTGTAAGTGAAATAACGCCACATCTTTGTTTTCAATGTTTTATTAAATCTTTCAACACAGATGCTTTTAGATCAGGGTTATTTGTTACATAGAAATTGATATTTTGTTTCTTGAAAAAGTTTTGTACACTGCTCGCCACAAATTCTTTGCCTTTATCCGTCTGTAGATTTGCCGGAGTATTGTCGCAATCCTTAAGAATATCCGCGAATGCTTCAATTACAGATGAGGCTGTCTTCGTTTTAAGTGCTCTCGCCCATGCCCTCTTGCTAAATTCATCAATTACCGTTAGTATGTAGTTGTATCCGCTATTGTGTTTACTTAAAGTCCGCATATCACAAAGATCCGCCTGCCACAATTCGTAAAGGTTACTCACAATATATTTATTTCGTGGAAACTTTTTTCTGACTGGTTTATGTACCGTATAAGCTTCCTGTGTCTGCAACCAGTTTTTTACTTCACCATAACTACCCTTTACAGCATTAGTTAAAGGTGTTATACCAGAGAACCCTGCTGGGTGAGAGGGATCATAGTATACAGCATCCATGTTATGAACGCCACGAATCCCAATCTAGTGAAAGTCCTCTTCTTTTTCTTTGAGAGATTCTTCTCGGTGTTTCCCGCGTTTCACTATCAGCATCGTAATTCTCACCTATAGTTGTGACGGTCCGTTCAACGCTGGGTGATACAGAAACATCATACCTTTGCGTATCTCCGATAAACGCTCGTGGTATATTTCTTATATCTCTTTAATGTACGTCGCAAACTGACGCCAACCGCTCGGATTTGTGGTTTTTCGTTTTCTTAACGTCTCGTGAACCAGATCGATAATGTTGAAATGTGGTATGATTTCGCCTTTTATTGTGACAGTGCCCCTTTTATCCCAATGTATCGCTGTTCGTATTCAGTATATGTAACAAATTCGCGCCTTTTCTCTTATATGAAGGCGGAAGCGTTGATACTACCTCGTCGTCTGTCAGACCTTTGCGTTGCGGTAAACCTCTAATATCATCAGCAACAGCGTCACCGCTAATTGTTATACTGGTGGGCTGACGTAACTGATTGGAAAAGTGTAGATACCTTTGAAGAACTTGGTTGTACTGCTGCCATTTGTCATGGTCGGTCATTTTAGTTTTTAAAACTTTATCCACATCGTTACCCAGCTGCGTTAAAATGTTGTTTTGTGTAACATCTGGTGCCTGTAAGCGATGTATAAAGTCCATCGGTAGAATAATCATCTTCTTCAGAGTGTGGTCTATGGTTATTGAAACAGATTACCCAGAATTCCACCAAGTAATGGTCCTAACAGGACTAATGCACGTAGGATATCAGTATTCTCGATTGAAACGTCAGCCATCATATATGATGTAATCTTTATGACTGTAAGACTTAAACCCTTTTTTCGCTATATATACTTGACAGATACCTTGAGGCCCGAATATACAACGTACCACATCCGGTGTACTCTGTTTTAAATCGAACAATAAATACCCGTGCGGGCTTGAGGTAGCATCTTGGTATGCGGATTCTAAAAATTTTGGGTTGTCCGGCGAAATCTGTCTTGCTAAATGCTGTATCTGTGCTCTGTCACGTGGGTTCTTAAACAAAATTATGTAATGGGCGTTGAGAGAAATATCGCGCTGTCCACGTCCCTGATGAAATATGTTCTGCGTTAAGAAAAACACACATAGATTTCGATGATGACAACCCTTTGTAAAAATATCAACCACGGAGCCGTTAGTTTCACGCATTAGATCGTCAATTATTATTAAGACAGGTTTTTCCCCGTCAAACTGTTCCATATCAGGTAAACCCTTTTGAAACTCAACAGAGAGATCTTTGAATAAAGGCTGCCACTCACTGTAAAACCAGATAATTTTTTCAAAAGTTGTATGGCAAGCGGTTTTGATATTTTTTAGAAAATCAACGATAAAATACGATTTCCCACATCCTGACGGTCCTGCAACTATAGCCGAAAAGGGGTGCTTAAACTGACCTTCCATCTTGCATCGCTAAACGATACTAACAGATACTCCACCAGCAGCTTCGTTTAAATAGACAAATGCCTTGCGGGCTAATAGTTGTGTTTGTGAGTTTCCGTTTTTTCGTGTTTGCGCATTTGTATGCTAGCAATTTTTTTCCGTGTTTACGAATTTTAGTGATTTCGTATTTGCTTGTTTTTTCGTCTGCACTTGTCTTTGAAATAGACAAATGCCTTGCGGGCAAATAGTTGTGTGAAGCGAGATAAGCGCGAGAATCGAGGGTGAAAGAGAGAGGAAGAAACATGATAAAGCAAGAGAGAGAGAGAGAGCGCGTATCTTACAAGATACAATTTTTAAAGAGCACAATTGTCAACCTCCAGGGTTAGAACCAAAAGGACCTTAATACCATCAGAAATAACCCTAAGACCTAGCTACAGGTCCCGCCCCAAGACTAAACCCTAAGACTTATCCCTAGCTCCAGCCCCAGCACCAAGACCAAACTCTAACACTTATCCCTAGACCATCCCTAAGCTCCAGCTCTAAATACAGTTGTAAGCCAAGACCAGCCCCCACCCAGTCCTCACGTTAGCAACCACAAAAAAGTCCTAGCTGTCAAAAGGTCCTTAATACAGCCATAAGGTTTAACCCCCAAAAGAAATCATAAAAACAAGGGTAATACGGTCCTTCATGTAAGCGAGTAAAAATAATTAGGGTTGAAAAAGAAAAAGGTAGAAAATGCGGTCTCACACGTGGGTGTGTAAAAATAGGGGTGAAAATACACGTCCTATACGTAAGCGAGTAAAAATAGCTGTTAAAAAGGGCCTTCGAAAAGAAAGGATACGGTCTCACAAGAGGGTGTGTAAAAAATTAGGGTTGAAAATGCGGTCTCACACGTGGATGTGCAAAAATAGGGGTGAAAAATACGTCCTACACGTAAGCGAGTAAAAATAAGGGTGGAAAATCCGGTCCCCCACGTGGGCATATAAAAAGGTGAAAGGAGGCGGGGCTTGTGACGTAAAAAAGGAGGGGTGGGGATAGTGTCCGTCTTCTACTAATGTCCTTTAAGTTTTCGTGTAGATTTAAAAATAGTTCTAATGTCACATTTAATTAGGATTTTTTTTAATTCCGTCTGTAATATTAGCTATAAAAGGAAAAAAAAGGCAGTGTCAACATTACGAACTGGTTTTTCTTTAATGTTATGTCTAGAAGGTGTAATAACGTCATTAATATCAGTAAGTGGATATCCATTATCTTGTAAGGACTTTATTAAATATTTATATTCATCCTTCAAAAATTAGGTTCACAAATTCGTTTAGATCGATCTAATAAAGATTCAATTACACAAAATTTTTGAAGTGGATAGTAGTTGGATAATTTATGAAGGTGTGTGTCGGCTTTTTGTAAACCTTAAAAAATAGTGAATTATTATTTTTAGATATTAATGTCAAGAAATGGTAAACTTTCATTAGTTTTTTTTCCATGGTAAACTGAATGTTAAGATATATACCATCTATAAAATCCAAAAACTCATACAGTGTCTCTTCTCCGTGTCTCCAAATAACAAATGTGACATCTACATATCTGTACCAAACTGAAGGTTCTTTATGTGTATTTTGTAACGCTAATGTTTCAATTTTTTCCATGTAAAAATTAGCTATAACAGGAGTAAGGGGACTACCCATTGCTACTCCATCAATATGTTTATAAATGTTACTATTCCACTGAAAATAAGTTGTAGTAAGGAAGTGATGAAAAAGAATGGTTATATCCTTTGGAAAAAGATGATCAATGTATTCTATAGTTTCTTTTAGAGGAACTTTTGCAAAAAGTGAAACAACATGAAAACTGACCATTATATCACCCTCTTCAATTTTGAATCTACGTATTTTTTCAACAAAGTCGGCTGAATTTTTAATGTAATGGGGGTATTTTACGTAATAAAAATGTAAGGTGTTTTGCAAGATTATATGTACGAGAACCAATTCCACTAGCAATAGGCCTTAAAGGAAAATTAGGTTTATGGATTTTTGGTAAACCATATCGTTTTGGTGAAATACCTACAGTTAGTTAGTTTCTTTTTATTTCTTTAGGAATAGATGATATTTTCATAACTGCTTTAGTTTTTAGAGGAAACTTTTTTGTTGGATCTTTTGGTATTTCACGATAAGTCTCTGGTTCCAACAATTTTTCTATTCTAATATTATAATGGTTCATATTTAATATAACAGTTGCATTAAATTTTTCTGATTTTAATATTATTATATTTTCATTACGTTTAAGATAAAGTAAAGCACGTCGTTGACGAAAGGATAAATCGCTCTTTGGAGGTTTTGTTTCATGTAATATGTTATATCTAACTTCATTAGCAGCATGAAAAGGTAATGATTTAATGGAGTTTTCAATATTGGAAGTTATATCTTCAAATGGTATCACTCTTGGTATTATCGCAAAAAATCCTCCTTTGATGTTGACAAGAGATGTCAAAATTTATTTATTTCCATATATTTAAATGTTATAGGATCAATCTTATCCCGATCTTCTCTATTCAATATAGATGAAATGTAAATATAAAAGATTTTTAAAAAGCATTATTAATTTTATTAAATACACAAATGAAAAGTTTACCTCGAGTAGGATTTGAACATACGACCGGTACTTTGCTAGAGTACCGCCCTAACCAACTGCGCTATCGAGATTCAAGCCCCAATCGATATAAAGTTTGTCTTTATGTATGTGGAACTGCGATACTGCAGGCTCACATTCCATTAATATAAGTAATTATACTGTAATCCCATTATATTTAGAATTTACATCAGTTCTACATACATAAAGACAAAATTTACATCGATTGAGGCTTGAATCTCGATAGCGCAGTTTTTAATTACATCTTTACCTTTTATTCGTTCATAACAAAACTATTTTCAGTTCTTCTATAAACATTATTAGCCTGGTTATTATTAAAATTTCTTTTGATACAGAGAAACTTTGGGATAATTTGTTGGTCTTGTGAGTTAGTCTTCTCGTCAGCCCCGCTGTTGGAAGTCATTTTGTATTAGTCCTTCATGTTGAGGAGACATTTGGTATTAGTTTTAAATATATACCGGTTTGGGCGCCATTTGTAACGAACGTAAACATGGACCAAATTCTTTGGTGTGCTTACCCTCGTCACAAAAATTTAAATCTAGTATTCTTTATTTTATTGTAATAATTTCACAGGTCTTTAATAAAAATGTATATTGTTTTTGTGAGACGTAAAATGATTACTTTTTTTAATTGAATCTGAATGCTTGTAATATGCAAAGATATCATTCATTAGTTAAATTTTATTTTTTGTTACTATCATGTTTGGGTGTGAGTAAATAAACTTTAAATATTTGCCCACAAATTCCTTTTTTATCAGGATGCGCCAGCCCGCTCAATCGTAAAAGAAACAACCATTCATCATTTATCAAAATTACATTCAATGAATTTACTTAACATATGTGATCGATCAATGTATTGAATTTATTTCCCCCAGTATTCATATATTCAATATTTGTATAAGCTTTTAATATTAATAATCTTGAATAATAAAAATAAAACAAATGTTATACTTATTTAATTACTAAAATCCGCAATTGCAGAATTGTTTTGTTTACAACAACGTATAACCGTTGACTGAATTTTACTCAATGGTATAACCTATAGCTTAAAGTAATATTCTTAATACTAACGTGCAACAATAATTCTTTATGAAACTTGAATGGAATGTTCTCCTTTCAATATTGATATTCAAATTCAAACTCGGAGAAAATAAGACACATGAACTTTTCTTTATTTAGATAATTAGAGATCAAACTTATCTGTCACTTCCTTGAAGGCCGATGACGTAACTACAGTGCGGCCAGGTCAGTGTGGAAACCAGTCGTGTTACTCCCTTTGTTCTTGCAATATATTCTTTTGATCTTTGTTGGGCATGAATACAATTCCAATTTTCTTTTCAACAATTTTAAGATTTTGTTATTAATTGTTGGGTATATTGTTAGTTCTTTAATGATTACTTCAATTGTTCATAGTTTTAACTACAAAAAGCGTGCTACAACAAACCGCAACGCTTCTTCTTTGAACGGAAATAAATTCCAATTATTGTTCTTCATATATTGATCGATTGCTGTCTTTTATATTTATTATTCAGTATTATACACAATTGATAACCGCTTCTGATACATACAAACGCGTTATTTTAAATTTATTATTATTGGTTATATTTATTATTTAGCGCGATTTCAAATTATGGCATAATCCTTTTTATTATCACCAAATCGACCACATTTACGCTTTATTTCACTTAGCCTTTTATTATTGCAATAAGGGAGATACTTTTACTTCTCTTTTACACCAATAACTTGATTTTATTGTAGTTTCACAATTTATAGGGCAGCGTGACCATTAATTTCTACCCACGCTGCGGCATCCATCAACTTTCTATCTGCTATTACTTCAACTAACCACTCACAAAAAAATGAGTCATTAAGACCTCGTCATTTTTCTCCCTCTACAAAAAGTCATGCCTTCACAAATTTGCCGCGTTTATTTAAATGTTTCTAATTAAATATGTACATACTTATGAAAACTAATTCACGTTTTTTACCTTCACATTAATTACATTTATACATCAATAACAAACAATCATTTCTTTATGTGAAAAACAACATATAACTATTTAATGTCCTATGGCTTAGCGCGAAATTTGAATTTCTCATGCATACATTACAGTACCCCCTCCTCGTTGTTGTATCAACTAATTTAGTTGGTACAAGAATCGACATACAAAAAGGTTTGTTAGCTTTCTCACTCAAAACTAAAACATGATAATTGGGACATCTAATTCACTAGCTCTCAATACTACAGAAAAAACTAAACTAACTTATAAACTGTCAGCAATTCAAATCCGTTATCAAGAGGACCCGATAGGTTCCTGTCCTTTTTCTTCGTCACCCCCTTTTCGTTCAACCTCTCTCTACCATTACCTGCTTTTCCACTGGTTCTTGAACGATATATTTTTTCTAATTCACCACATTGTGTACTTTCCGATTAACATTTGTAGTAGGATGTTTTAATAAATAGGCGTTAGTACAGCCTCATAATTAGTCTTTGTTTAGAGCATTCGATTGGTGGTGAGTCCGGAGTAATACTAGTTCTCCTGGTTGATATCTGATAGACTTTTTCACTTTTACGACGTGTCTTCTTTTCCTCCTTTCAGCTCTACTTTCTAATCTTTCTCTTACGAACGTTATCTTCGTCTCTATATCTATATCATTCCTTAGGGAAACTGCACTAATTCTTCTATGAACCTTTGGTCTCTTTGACCCTTTATAATTTCTAACTGTGTAAATCCTGTACTGTCATGTGTTGATGAGTTTAGTCACATTCATATAGTTCTGATCCACTTTCCCGAAGTTGCGTGTTTGTCGTGACAATAGGTGCCAGACAATCGTCCCCGTTCTCGCATCACTCGCTCTACGGGGTTCGACGATGGATGATACACTGACGTCATTTTCAAGTCAGTTCCGAAATTTGCTAGTCCCTCTGTCCATTTTTTCTCAGTAAACTGTGTTCCGTGATCCGATAAGATGGCTTTCGATCTATTTACTTGAGGTATATGATCTCCTTCCACTTTCTTCAATAGAGTCCTGGTATTTACTTTCTTTACTGGATATAACTTGACGTGTTTACTGAAAATATCCATCATGACATAGATGTATTTCATACCACCTACACTTCGTGGTAACGGTCCATAAAAATCTACGGATACCATCTCTAATGGTAACTTTACCATTACATTCTTCATGATTCCCTCTTGTTTAGCATTCGTTATTTTGGCCTTTTGGCACTGATCGTACGCGGATAGTAATTGCCTGATTTTTTTCCCCAAGTAGGGTATGTAGCAGTTTTCTTGAATTTCTGGTATTACCTTCCTCGTTCCAAAATGTGCCATCATTCGATGATGTATCGTTATTACTTCTCTTTATGAGGGATATACATCTTCCACCATTCTCGTCCTTTTCTGAATAATATTCCTTGCTGAACTAAAAATTTTCTTTCCAACAATTCCTTCCTTTCCTTTTCGTTTGATTGCAGTTCCTTCATGATCCACTTCAACTGTTCATTCTCGTTATGAGTCTTCTCCAAATCCTTAACTATCTTTCGTAACTGATTCTCTTCTAGCTTACCTGCCTTTCCGACGACTACATGTTCTCGCTTCTCTCCGGGTCGTCCGTATCTGGATAAGAAATCGGCTATTTTATCATCGCTTCCTTTGCAATATTGTATCTCTACATTAAATTCTTGTACAAATAATAACCACCCTTGTAATCTGGAACTTATTGATTTACCGCTGAACAACAACGATAGTGGTTGATGATCGGTGTAAAGTACCACAGGGTAGCCTCGAATATAGGTTCTGAACTTTTGACATCCAAAACGACCACTAACAGTTCCATCTCGGTAATTCTATACCTTTTTATCTCTTTTTCAAGGTTCTGCTGGCAAACGCGGTGTTCAGTATTTCTTCGTCCTCCAATTCCTGGAATATATGTGCTCCCACCGCACTTATCGATGCGTCTGTGTACAGGAAAAATGTTTGGTTCAAATTAGGAAACTTCAAGATCATGTCCTTCGTGAAGCATCGCTTGAGTTGTTTAAGGGTCCTCCGATGTTTATCTTCACACATCCAAATGGTATCCAACTCATTGGTCAATTCTGACTAATGGTCCTTAAATTTTCTGTAAAATTACAAACCCCCAATATGGATTGCAATTCCGTCTTGTTTTTTGGTGCTGAGTATTGAGCACTGAGCTTAAATGCTTGGGGCTGTTGAACTTCTCTAAAATTTCTTCCAAGTTTCGTGGGCAGTTCCTTTCTTCTTCCAATATCCTATTTAATCTTCTCGCATCCAAGCATATCCTTACTTTTCCTTCCTTTTTCGGCACGATCACTATAGGATTTACATATAGTGATTGCGACCTTTCAATTATCCCACCTGCTAACATCTCAATTTCTTTTTCTTTCTTCCTCTGTGCAAACGGTATCGTGTAGTTTTGTTGCAAAAACGGTACCTCATTTTTGATTTTCAGTTCACAAACAAAATTGTTTATTAATCCTGTTTTTTCAGAAAATATTTCTTCAAATTGATCTATTAATCCTTCGATCACTACTTGTTCTTCCTTTTCCTCATATTGTATAATATCGGTTATCATTTGATTGAGTTGTCGGTCCATAAACTTCATGTGATAATTTGTCTCCTGTTGGACAAAAGTTAATTCTGCTAAGTGCACATCTATTCGTACTCTTTTTTCCACCATCCAGCCCATTCCTAAAATTACGGTAATTTCCTGCACTTTTACTGCTAGAAACTTATAATGGTATTAATTATCTCCCAATGTTATCCTTATCACTGCTTGTTTGGTCACCTTTACTATTTTTCCAGTGACTCTTTGTATTGTTATGCTCATTACCCGTAATACAACCACGGTTGGGTTTCTTCCCATTAGCTGCTATTAAACTTACTGGACTTCCTGCATCTACCAGTATGTCTTGCACCATCCCCTCCAGCTTTCCTACGACTATTGGACAATATGTCAGTTCTTCTTCTTTCTCTTCTTCTATTTCTCGATCTTGCTCGTTGTCTTTCTTCATTTACGCTATAGGTGGATTCTTGTAAAATTGTCTAATAAAACTAATCAAACTTTGTTGCTCTTCCGCACGCATAGTACTCGAGACCAGCGGAGCTTCAGGCCTCGACGGATTTAGTTCCGACGGTTAGGAGGAGGCTCATGGACTCTAGCAGTTTTTTTTGATCTCTCCAGTTTTCATACTTCCTTCGACCTATATATGGTCCAAAAGTGCGCCTACCTCTTCTGTGATAAGTTATATTAACGTTTCTGCTTTGTTGCCACCTGTCTCTTTGCTGATTATTATTCTCTTTGTTATCTCTTCCCCTCTGGGGTAGAGTCCATGCTGTCCTTTAATTGGCGTTGGCTGCTTGTATCCTTTCTAATGCACTTATCAACTGATCGATCGTTCTTGCGCCTGAGCCAATTACTGTGTTTTCCATTTGACTCGGAAAATGTCTGGTTAATGCCTTTACCATTTGTTTCTCTTCTATTGGTGGTCGTAGGTGCATCGTTTTGCTCACCTAGAACCATATGTGATTTTTTTTTTCCATGGCGTTGATTACATTCTCTTGGTGTTTACAGTTTTGACCGTATTTCGCTTTGGACGTCTTCACATCAAAATTGTTCCAAAAAATCCTATTTCATTTCTTCTAGGTTAGACCACTTTTCACGGTGTAATTCAGCCTATGACCTTGCTTTGCCTTCGACTAATTCTATCGTATTATCAACTTTCCTTTGATTTCCCATGTCGAAATTCTCTAAATGTGCTTCAACGGTCGTCATGAAATTCACTGGGTGTATGGTCCTTATGTTTCCATCGAACTTTCTTGGTTTTTGTGTTGGTTGACCTTCATTTTTATAAATTATTGTAATCGTTCTTGAGTTTGCTGCTAAATTTTCTCCTTGGATTTTTTCTTTTTCGTTCCATTTTTCTTCCAACTTTACAATAGCTTCTTCATTCTTAGTAATCTTTTGTTCGTATTCTAGTACTTTTTCTTCATTTTCGTGTATTTTATTTCGTATCTCTCCTATTGTGCGGCTTATTTGAGCTCTAGCGTACTTCAATTTGTGTTATTTTTATATTCTGCATGTAATTTTGCTGATATGTATGCTATTTCTGTTTCTTAATTTCTTCCTTACGCTTGGTCATTATTTCCTTATTGCTTTGTCTTAATTTTTCTTCCATCCGTTCTACTTGATGTTCCATTTCTTCTTTGAAAATTACTTTTAATTCTTCTTGACTAGCTTTTCATTTTATTTTTGATGTTATATTGTTTAGCGGATAGCTATGAATATCATTTGGTTATTACTGTTTTTATTATTTTCACATTTAACATTGTCTTAGATATACTATTTTCCTAAATTACATAAATTATGTTTATGGTTGATGGTCACTCATACTTAACATGCAGTGTTCACGATTGAGAGTCACTGTATTACGGTTGGTAATAATGACAAAGATACAAAGTTCAAAGAAGAACGCTTTCTCTTCCTTTTTGCTTTCACAAGTGGGTGCAGGACACGTTTTGATTTCCTGAGGAATCAATAATTCTCTGGATGGAGTTAATCCATCGACTAGGGTCGGATGTATATTTTCTGATTAATTATAATAATTAAGTAGTATTAATTATTACCTACGCAGCATGCGGATTTAAAATTTAAAATACCAAGATGCCTCAATTCTTTATTTTCTTTTATAAAACTTTCTTTACTTTACGCCATCAACGCCACAGTTGTCTCATTATGATTACTAACGTTAAGGAAAATACATACACATTCCGATATCTATAAATAATCCACATAAATTTGGGTTACGAACATAACCGGTTCTCTCTAAATTCTGCTTTTTGAATTGGTCTTATTGTACACCTCCTTAAGGTACGATTTTATTCAAATGCTTGCTCGTGTCTTTTGTAAGAAATTACAGAGGTTCTTACCCTAGGGATCCTGTAAATATAATTATTATTAGGAAATGTCTACTCCAGGTTCGATAACTGTGAACACAATCCCATAAACTTGTAAACTACTTCTTACTTTTGTGAACTGTCACATTGACTGGAAATTGCATTACGTTGATACTTACTAATATACAGCCGTGTCATACTTTATTGTATACTAACTTGAAATAAGTATTTGTAAATTTTTTTTTTGGTGCTTCTTTTTAAAATTTAATCTGGCTATCTTCTGCTATTAAACAAAGTCAATCTTACAGTACTTCATTTAATTTCAAATCTGTGATAAACATAGGACTACCTGTCCAGGTGAATGCATTTATCCTCGTGGCTTCTTATGTGCATTACTGCTATATTGTTATTAACCCTCGATTGATTAAATACTATTTTGTCTCTGACTAGGAGACGGTAATGTGTTATTGACTGTTTAGTTATTAACCGAATATTATTATCAGGTTTTATGATGTTCACTGTACAATACGTTTAGATGCCTAGTGTTGTGGGTAGTCTGTGCAGGGAAGTAGTATTGCAATTTCGTTTTAATTCATTTTTGCTTTTATTAAAAAAAAAGGAAAAAAGATGATCCGAAGCTCAAAAATTGTTTAGCTTATTATTAATTTCTTTGTGCTATGTTTTCACTGAATATTAATTCAGATATCTGGGCTAGTTTGACTTATTTAAATGTGACATTTGCTTTTAGTTCTTTTTACCCATTATGTTATACAGAATACACCGAACCATTAATTTTCTTTACATTACACTTTAATTTCAACAAACATTAATTACAATAATGCGTTTTCTTTAGGATTACGTTAGTGTGTTGATTTAATAAAATGTTTGCTACTAGTTTGTTGTCAATTACTCTCATATGTGTAGATTTGTATATGTATAATAACCGCCTCTTACAGGAAAAAATAATCATTATTGTGCTTAAATATTTCATCGTGTTGTAAGAGTTACCTAGCGTTTCGAGTTTTGAGGAAAGGGCTCCTTTTTTATGTACTTTCTTATAAACTCGTGACGTTCCAATTGCTTTCTTCTGTTCTACCTGTATACATTTCTTTCCTTTCTCTCTCTGACTTCGATGTTCCCCACGCATCAAAATGCTCTCTAGCTAATAGTTGCGGTGCCCTTCTATCTCTTCTCTCTTCCTTTCCCTTTTCTTTTGTATACGTGCTCGAGTACTGCAGGTGCTCGACCAAAAATTGACACCTCAGCATATGAGCACGTTACAAAGTATATGTTGTATAAAATTGGAAAACGTAGGAATGGAAATGTTTGTGTTTATATTTGTTTTATTCATTTTGTAGACCAATGGTTTTATTTTAATTTATTGTGCTCTGGCAGTCAAATTGTTAGCATAATTATTATATAACATTGCATACATAGTTTGTACCGACTCTATATTTATTTAACGAAACTTTTAATTTGCACTTCGGTACTTTGCTGATCATTGGTATAAATAATTATTGCAACTAGTTAATCTTATAACATAAACCTAACACAAATATATTTACAACATATAACTGAACTAAGCACCGCGAGCTATGTTATAAATTACAAATAAAGGTAAGCATGCATCCTGTCGCTATTGAAAACAAATCTAACTTGCATTAAACATTTCATCTTACTTGAATCCACTCTCGACAAGTTAACCAATTTTTCTTATAAACTTGACGGTATTGATGCTCAATTTTAGGTGAATATCATTTAGCTTTAATTTGTTTTGTTTAATTCTGCAATAATGTGAATTGACAGTTTCTGCAGCACCAAGCTTGCATTCCGAAATGTGTTGTTTGAGTGTTCTCAAACGTTAGCGTCATTTATTTCTGTATGCCCTATTATATCCTGCGAATAAGAAATAAGATTTATATTAAATTTAGTCTACTATGAAAAATGTTTTTACCTTAAATTTTAAATATTCATATCTAGTAGTATAAATTAACGTGATAAAATAAAATACAAATAAATTATGAAATATAAATTTCATTTTCAATATATTACACAAGTTTATTTGCTTTACTTCATTTAATTTTTTTAAATCCTTTGAGTTACCGAATTATGTCACAGAATTGTACATTTATTATTATTTACGTTGGAAAAGAGAACTTTGATCTCTTGTTTGCATTTTAAATTAAATTAAACGCGTTCTGCTTTGTTGTGTCGAACAATTAGATTATGCAGCTATGGATAATTGGAATGGTAACTATCGCTTTACCTTATTTACAGTGAATCCTCATTACAATTAAGGACTATAATGATATTGCTAAATGCTAATGTCTATTCTCTATTTCAGGATCAATGTTGTTGGGTTTGTGTATCTTGTCGAGAAGATGCCTACGTATACAACGACACATGTCGATCTTGTTCACCCGGATATGGACCGAATGGAAATAAAACTGGATGTGTCAAAATTAAAGCTTTAGTCCTAGAGTGGTTGAATCCATGGGTTTTAGTTCCGGTAACGTTTAGCTCAATTGGAATATTATGTACAATATTTACAATCGCTGTGTTTATTCGTTATAATAAGACTCCTGTGATTATGGCTTCAGGACGTGAATTGTGTTACGTTCTCCTTAGCGGAGTTTTATGTTGCTACTTAATGTCTTTTGTAATATTAGCGAAACCGTCGATAGAAACCTGTGCTGTGATGCGCGTTGGTCTTGGACTATGCTTAAGCGTTTGTTATAGTGCTATTTTTACAAAAACAAATCGAATTTCCAGGATTTTTAATCGCGGCGTTAAAACAATTAAGAGGCCTGTTTATACCTCTCCTATTTCACAGGTGATAATTGCTTTGGGTAAGTTTTTTTTATACAGAAATTTCTTGAATTAATATATAATTTCACTGCAGGGATCGTTTCCATACAACTAATAGGCGCAATTGTGTGGTTGGTTATTGAACGACCGGATATTCGTGAAATCTACCCTTATCCGCTTACAGCCGTGTTGACCTGCAGAGTATCTACTTTTGCTCTCGTTATGTCATTGGTTTACAACATGATATTAATAATAATGTGCACTTGGTACGCCTTTAAAACAAGAAAAATTCCAGAAAACTTTAATGAAGCCAAATACATTGGATTTACAATGTATTCAACTTGCATCGTTTGGCTTGCGTTTCTCCCAATTTACTTTGGAACGAACAATGACTATACGGTAAGTTTTTGTTATTTCTTTCATATGTTAATACATTTTAATTGGTCTATATTGCAATCTGTATGCAATAAGCAAAAAAAAAAAAAAAACAAATAAAAGGGAACAAATTAATTGTAAAATGTTAAACTAGAGTGTTTATTGTATATCTTACAATTTATTATAGCTGGCATAGTTATAAATTTACATAGAACACATGCAAGTGCGTATTTCAAATACTTTGCTGGATTAAAGGAGGAAGCAAACATATATTCACTAATTATGTATACATGTAAAACAAAAATGTTCATATAATAGTTTTGTAAAATATAACAGTATCATAGAACATAGACCGTACAATAAGGAATGATTACAGATTAACAACGCATTGCTTTGTTGTCCTTACAGTATTGCTTACTTAATATTTACACACGTATAACGTACCTATTTTGTATTCATTCTAGTGGATACTCTTTTATTCTAATTCAGCATAACCTTGCTCATATTTTAAGTTAAGTAAAACGTAAAAAAACGTCAAAACGTAAAAAAAACGTTAATAAACGTCAATTTCATGATTATTGTAGAACTTATATGATTCTCGTAGACATGTTCCAGATTTAATTCATATTTCACAAATAATGCAATTAGATTGGTTTTATTACCCGCTGCCCCTAATCCTAATCCTACAAGTTCCCAATCTTCGAGATATTGCGTCCGCAATATCCCTAAAACCATCATCACCCACAAAACCCTGTACAATTCCCTAAAATTCCTTAACCTTCCCTGGTTGAATTTAACATTCAACCATACCATACCTGTCTCCTAGAGACATCCTCTCCCTTGCTGGATGGTACACAGCTTAGGCTGCGGCCCCACTTCGGTGATCCTACCGTTACTCTATCCCAGCTATCCGGTCCCCGTTCCTCCAACTACAATCCTAGACCACCCTCTTTTTCCTGCGTGATTCGTCACGCGGTGTCGTCATGTTATATCACAACCCACCAGGCCACAACACCCTATCCGATGACCTTTTAATTTACGCCTCCAGCCTCCCTAGTGCAGTCATCATGATTTCAATGCCCGCCACACCAACAGCTTTGTTACAATTGCCGCTTTTGAGAGTCTACATATTTCGAGCATCTAGGTGCCTCAATAATAGATCATATCATTGTGTCAGAAACCATAGCACACTTTTTTGGTCGTGAGTGCTTTCTAGGTACCACGACCGCTTTAGACCATTTACCACTACTTGTCAAAACTTTATTTTGTCCCAGCTCTCCCAGCACCTCAATATACAGTCATTAACACATCTCCAACAACCTTCCAACACCCAATCTTCTAACGACTCAAGATCTCGAGAGAGCCATTAGAGACCTAACTTCCGGAATTACGGAAGCGGTAGATATCTCGGTCCCTTTTAAGAACGTTTAAGAACCGCTCTTACGTCACATCGTAAACTTGATCAAAGAGAAAAGACGAATTTATCGTCAATTCCTGCGATTCAGGGATCCGGTTCTCAAAACCGAATACAATCGCCTTAACGCCTTAGTCAGGCGAGAATTAAACAAACACACCAAAGACTCCTGGACCAAAGCCATCTCCCAGCTATACTATAGAAACGGGAAACTCTTCTAGCATTAGTTCGAAAGACTGACCAACAACTAGTTGCCTTGAAGAATTCCGTACTCTTAACCTTCCCGAAATCTAACCCGATAACAAGAATCTCTTCTATGCCTCCATCACTTCTGCCCAGGTCAACGCTTGCTTTAAAAAACGAATAAATTCAGCCCCACGTAATGACGGCCTAAACCGTAAAATCATCCGGCACCTACCCGACCGAGCCCTCCGATAACTCTCAGACATTTGCAATAAATGTCTAACTCTATCACACTTTTGCCGGGCTGTAAATCGGCCTACACCGTCATGATACCCAAACCCCACTCCGACTTAGCCACACCTTCCTCCTGCAGACCCACCTCTCTCCTGCGTTGCCTCGGAAAATGCTTCGAGCATATTCTAGCCAGGCTACTCAGGGAGCACCTTGAATTCAACGCACTCCTTTCCAACAGTCAACTTGGCTTCCGTCCCAACCGAACGTGTCACTACCCTTTATTGAAACTTCTTACGGAAACCAACAGAGCATTCAATTACAAGGAATGCAATCTGGTTGTGTTTCTAGACATTAAGCAAGCATCTGACAGGGTCTGGCACGCCGGTTTCCTACACAAGATCCACAACCTCAATATACCCGACCCCTTCTCCAAACTCCTACTATCGTACCCGACTAATCGGTCAGTTCGAGGCAAAGTAGGAAACACCTTCTCCGATCTTTTCAACCCACAGCAGGCGTACTGCAACGTTCTGCCTTAGCCCCGATCCTTTACACTATCTTTGCAACCGACATTTCAGCAGTTACACAACCCGGAGTAGTCGTTGCACTGTTTGGATGGCACCGCCTTTTGGGCGGTTAATCGTAACAGCGGAACGACATCCCGTCTCATATCCAAAACCCTCCTGAACTTCTCCAACTGGGCGAGACGGTGGACCCATAAATCCTCTTACGACATCCAAACTACACCGAAGATAGATTCCCAAACCTAGCCAACAGCAATGTTTCTCTCACCCTGCATCAAGATAGACTCCCACTCCAACAACTCTCAATTAGCTCTCCGATGTACAAAGAACACTAAATAGGATAACAAACCGAGTAAACCTACTGGGCGTCCTCCGGGGTTGGGTCAGAGGTTGCCACCACAAAAGACTGCAACACACCTACAAAACATACATATGCCCTGTTATGGATTTCCGAGCACCCATATACACGAACATAAACACTAATCACCTCTCCTCTATCGCTTCCTATGAACGCCGAGTACTCAGACGTATACATAGATTACTTTAGAGGTACACTAACGCCCTCGCAATACAAAAAAAGGTAAACATTGACAATAATTGTGAAAGAATCAGATTTTTTATTACAAATATTCACAAACAACCACGTTATTATTCAGTTTTACCACCTAACTTTTTTGTTTTATGTTAATAAAGGTTTAGACCAGAGGTTACCAATCTTTTTCACACTTTACCTTTAAATTTTTTTGCGTCAATATGCGATTCTGTCAATAAATACTCGTGCAACTTATTGTAAAAGGAAATCATCTTTCGATAACTAACGAAAGTTGCAGTAAGAAAATAAAGATGTATACGCGGTACCCAAATCTTCACAAAGCTTTTGAAAAAATCTTCCTTTCACCGGTATTTTTTTTATGAAGCTCACCACTTTGATAATTATGTCCACGACAAGATTTAATTCAAGTGAAGTATTTTTTTGCAACCAGGGCCTCCCTATGTAAGACACAGTATCCATTTTGCATTTGGAGCCTTAGTTTTGATGAGAGCTTGAAGTCCTCCATATTGCCCCGACATCGCACGAGCTCCATCCGTACACACACCGACACAGCTTTCCCATTGATTGCTATTTTCTTCCATGTATCAACTTTTTGCAAAACAACAAATCCTCACATACATTTGTTTCTTCCATGTACCGCACGAAACATATTAATTGAGTGTCATTATTACTATCTGACGCTTCATCCAGTCGAATGGCGAACCAGAAAGTTTTTCCACAATTTGCTCATAAATACCTTCAGCTATGTCGTGAATGCGACGACTAATCGTATTATTAGGAAGAGGAACATTCTTTAGTTCCTTAGCCACTGATTCTACTATCATCACGAATGCTATATCAATCACTGCAAGTAAGATAAGATCTTCAGCAATCGTGTGTAGTTTCTTGCATTTGGCAACTCAGTGAGCGACCTTGAAAGAGGCGAGCAGTACTTTGGAGAAAATAGATGCTCTGGAAAACAAGGATGTCGACCGATATTTCAGTTCTCGCAATTTTCTTGGAATAAATCTCGCGGTTTTCCTTGTAAACTACTGTGAGTTGTTTCTATATGACGTATCAATTTATTAGGAAGCATACTTTTAGCTGCCACCACTATATGACAAACAACATATTGAGGTAGTTCCACATTTCCTTTGCTAATGTAGGTAAATCCGAAATATAAATATTGGTCATCATATTTCCTGAGGTTTTTTCGTTTTTATACAGTTTCTTTGTTACTTTCCCTTGGTCTTCTACACATTTTATTTTTATTTCACGATGCGTAAATTAAATAGTACACTTGAAATCAAAACACGAATTCATCAACACTTGTAATCGACAACAACGAAACACTGAACTATAAACCAACAACAGGGCGGCAAACGGAGCAACTGGGAGCGGGGTGAAGAGACGAGCAAGCACGCATACGCCGTGCCGCGCTTGCTTGTCTCTTCAGCCTGCTCTCCGCTCTCCTCCGATTGCTGCTCAGGGTCGACATACATGAACGCGTTACTCACTCATTACGCCGACACCTGAGCGTACCATTTCGCAACGCCCTGGGGATGCGCGACGCATACTTAGGGAACACTTGGTTTAGTCTATAATAATGTGATGGTCAAAAACTTCAATTGAATAATTTTAGACCACGAATTTCTCTTTTTTAGGTACGTAATCCTTTTTTCTACAGCACAATCAAAAAAACATCGTAGATAAAACAATGTTAACATCAAATTAATAATTGCACAAGCAAAGTTGCCTGACTTCATTTTCAAAAATATTAGTATTTCTGCGCAGGTTTACTAAAGCGTTATTTGAAAAAGTTTTAGAGAAGTATGAAAAAGCACATTATTTCACTTAATAACTAACTTTGGTTCAAAATTTTGCTGAACAGGTCTGAGACAGGTTATACTAACGCAATTTATAATATATATATATATATATATATATATATATATATATATGTATATATATATATATATATATACATATATATATATAGGGTGATATGAAGTTGGTGTTCTTCCGGGTTCGGTCTCGCGTAGATACTTAAAGGGACCGGTATTGAACTGACGACGTTTCGGCAGAATCCCATCCGCCATTTTTATATCTTCGTGTTCCGCTCCTGGTAATTCCAACTGAACTGAGGTCCGCGCTGATGATCGGCGGTATTTGTATGCTGTCTTTCTCGGTCGATGTCTTGGATATTGGTCGTTGTGCTGATACATTCACTTTCACTTCTACTTTCTGCTTTTCTTCTCCTTTCTTTAACTGATTTCTCCTTTCTCTTTTGTTCCCTAAGAATAGGCTTCCAGGTCGATGGCAATCTCTGAGTGTCGTCTTGTGAATTCAAATTTTGTGATCGTTTTTCGATCTCGATAGCTTCTCTGATAATCCGGTGTGATAGGTACTGTATGTCTGCTATTGTCCTAGTGTTATTGAAATCTATCACGTGTGAGGTCTCCTTTACATGTTGGTACAGTGAAGATGTTTTCGGTCTTAATGTACTGTGTTACGATGTTCCTCGATTGTCACATCGATGCGTATGTTTGTTTGACCTATGCATGTTCGTAAACAATCCCGGCTCGAAATCTCGTATACTCCTTGATCTTCGAGTTCTATTTTAGTTTTCGATTTATGCAGCACGTTGGATAATTTTCTTTTGTGTTGGTTTTGATGTTATGTCTTCGAAGGGTTTTTCCGGTTCTGTCGGTCGTGCCCTATACATATGGTAGACAGGACTTGGCTACTGGTACTTTATGTCGCCATCTTTTCGTTATGTTGGTTTTTCTGTTCTCGATATGTTTGTGGAAGCTCATTCATAGGAAGCACGCAGTCACGAACAAAAGAGGAGAAATCAGTTAGAGAGGGGAGCAGAAGAAGAGAAAGTAGAAGTGAAAGTGAAAGTATCAGAAAACGACCAACAATCAAGACATCGGCCGAGAAAGTCAACATACAAATACCGCCGACCATCAGCGAGGACCTCAGTTCAGTTCGAGTTAGCAGGAGCAGAACACGGAGACTTGAATATGACAGATGAGATTCTGCCGAACCGTGGAGGAGAATCTACGCGAGACCGCATCCGGAAGAATACAAGTTTATATATATATATATATATATATATATATATATATATATATATATATATATATATATATATTTCTTAGATTTTGATCTACAAGATAAAATCTTTACCTTTTACAGTTTTTGAGATATTTTCCGACCAAACCTTGAATAACGGCACGAAATTTGGAACGGAGGGGTTCTGAAGGATAAGAAATTTAAATATGATATTAGTTTAGACGCTGCTTGCAGAGGGCGCTACCTGTTAGGGTATGCTTACATTAAATTGGCCCTAAATTTTTTACCACCCTGTATGTTGCCATTTTGTGCACATACGTTTGTTTCCGCATCAATTTTGAGCAAGTATGGTATACTTGGTTGTTACCCTTCAGATCAACTGTTTTCGAGAATATTTTTCAAATATTCGTAGGTAAGAGTTTTCATGTAGTAAACTAGAGAAAGCCAAACGAAATATTTTTAATATTTTTTTCATTGCACAAATTGACCTACACTTACAAGAAATAACTATGCCAAAGAAAAAGGAACTAATACTATTAGAAACTAGTAACAATTGTAAAAAAATGTTGAAAATGACCACCTTCAGCTGTTACACATGAGTCTACACGTCGGCGCATTGATCTAATCCGATCAAATATTCCGGGAGTATCTTAAATAACTCTACATGAAACAATAATTCGGTTCCATAAGTCTTCTACGTCTTATCTATGTGGTTGTTATAATGTTAATAATCGCATCCCTTGAAACATTAGTTTTGACCAATCATTTGCAGCATCCAATTCGAGAATGCAAGACGGTTAGGAAGTTAGCAAGGCCGTGGTCTAAATGTATATCGGCCATTTCTGCATTAGAGTACACCTCCATGTTAACAAATTTGCAGAAAACAGATCCCAAACGATAACAAAGTGGCAGAAAAGAAAAATGGTTGAAAGCTAACTAACAACAAATAATGTATAAATACAAAATATCAGTCCCGGACCCCCTAAATATTTCGGAAACGGGACTGTTAAACAAAAAATGTTTCAAATAAAGTTTGTGCATCTCCTGCTAAACTATCTTTTAAAAACCGTTTTTATTATACAGGATGCGTCAGAAATCCGGTACACACTAAAGTTGCATTTTTTTTAAATGAATTAGTATAGTTTTTTTTAATTTTAAATTCTACATAAAATTTAAGCCTGACTTATTGTTACATGTCTTATACCTAAATTGATTACATTAAACGATACAACGATTTTTATTAACACCACATAAATTTTTAATTAAAAAAAGAGCAAAATTGAACAAAAACTTATTTAATTAAGTGTTGAAAGTGGCCTACTTGGACGGCTTGACAGTGCATCAAATTGTTATAAAATCTACTAGTTACATTTTGAAGCATTGCTGCAGTTATGAGTTGACACTGGGATGTAATTCTCTCTTTTAATACGTTTATATTATCAGGTTTTGTAACAAAAACTTTATTCTTCAAATGTCCCCATAAAAAAAGTGCAACTGCGGCAAGTCAGGAGATCTGGGCGGCCATTCTACTTCACCTCCTCTACCAATCCATCTGTTTGGAAAAATAGCATTTAAATGCCTTCTTACGTTTATCCCGAAGTGTGCTGAACAGCCATCTTGCTGAAACCATGTATGTATATAGGTAAAACAACCAACTGGCACCAATTTACATTTGGTCCAAGAGGCACCCGGAATTGTGTATAGGTAAAATTACTTTTAGGTACCAATATATAAGAAAATTTTTTATGCTATTGGGCACCATATATAAGAAAGTGGGCGTGATTAGTTGGTTGACCTCATAAATATTTATTGTTGGAACGTGATAGTTTGTTTTTTTTGTAGGACAAACTTTAAATATTGGAGTATATAGTTCGAACTACTTTAAACTATGAGATACATGAATATGCAGGAACCAGTAAATTGATTTAACTATTGGTACTTTACATTTAACGCAGCAAACAACTTTCTCTTGTGGGAAAGGATTATTACAATAAAACTACAAGTTTATGCATATATATGAATTTTCTTTACATTGTAAATATTAACACGTTTTACCATTATTTAGTGTATGATAAAATCTAATTTTAATCTCTCAGTGGATTGTTATATTATATTAACCTTCATGTACAATTATTTCTTGAGAAAACGTTAATACTAGCGACACCTTGTTTGTCCTTTTAATTAATGCCTAATGGCTTAAGATGCCAAGATATGGCACTTTAAATTAGTTACTACACATTAAAACCAACACAAAATTTGGTCTTATTTGTTGTGATAAAACTAGGAAAAACTATACTTACAAGTTTTACGTTGTTAGAAAGCATTATGTAGCTAAATGCATTAATTCGATTCCCAAGGTGTGACATTCTTGGATTTTCAGTGACCAGGTGTATTTTCACCAAGAGAAGCCAAATCGTAAGTTATAGACCAATTTCTTTGGGGAAGCGACCCAACGTTTCGGCTCAATGTCGAATAAGTAAAGATTATGCATTTTCCGTGACCATATTGATTTTGTTAGATGTCCAAATCGTTATTTATGCACCAATTTCGTTGGGAAGTCCACTAAGTACATTTTATGAATTCTCTGTGACCATTTAGATTTTGGCCAATATATGTCAAATTCGTTCTTTATGCATCAACTACATTGGGAAAAGGTCCCAAAGCATCGCTGTCCAATAAATAAATTTAATTCATTTCTCGCGTCTTAGCTAAGAGACGTGAAAATCGCTATTTTTGCACCAATTTCGTTGGAAAAACGCCCCAAGATATTGCATAGCTGCTCAATATGTGTGTGTAATGCATTTTATTTGAACACGTGTATTTTCACCAAGAGATGTCAAAATCCTTATTTATGTAGAAATTTTGTTAGAAAAACCACCCTAATCGTTGCCCAATATGTCATTTTAATACATTTTCCGTGACCCTATTAATATTGGCTAAGAGATGTCACAATCGTAATTTATACACCAATCTCTTTGGGCAAACGTTCCAACGTTACGACTCGATGTGGAATAAGTCAAGTTCATTCATTTTCCGTGACCATATGAATTTTGCCCAATTGATGTCCAAATCGTTATTAATGCACAAATTTCGTTAGGAATAGATCCCAAATCATTCATCGTATCCAATAAGTACATTTTATGCATTTCCCGTGACCATTTAGATTTTGGCCAATAGATGTCGGATTCGTTCTTTATGCACCAATTACGTTGGGGAAAGGTCCCAAAGCATTGCATCGATCGTCAATAAGTAAATTTAATGCATTTTTGCGACCACATGCATCGTATCCAAGCAATGTGAAAATCGATATTTTTGCACCAATTATATTGGAAAAACATTCCAAAGTATTGCATCATTGCTCAATAAGTACATTTTATGCATTTTCTTTGAACACGTGGATTTTCACCACGAGATGTCAAAATCCTTATTGTATCGTTGCTTAATACGTTATTTTAATACATTCTATGAGATCCTATGAGTAGTGGCTAAATCGTAATTTATACACCAATTTCTTTGGAGAAACGTCCCAATATTTCATCTGATGTCGGATAAGTAAAGTTTATGCATTTTCCGTAACCATATGTATTTTGACCAATAGATGTCCAAATCGTTATTTATGTACCAATTTCGTTGGGAATAGATCCCAAAGGATGTATTGTAGGCCAATTCGTTCTTTATGCATCAATTACGTCGGGAAAAGGTCCCTAAGCATTTCATTGATGGCCAATAAGTAAATTTAATGCATTTTTTGCGCCCACATGCATCTTAGCTATGATGATGTGAAAATCGCTATTTTCGCACCAATTTCGTTGAGAAACCTCTCCTAAGCATTGAATTGATGCCCAATAAGTGTATTAAATGCATTTTCTTTGAACTCATGGATTTACATCAAGAGATGTACAAATCCGTATTTATGTAGCAATTTTGTTGGAAAAACCACTAAGCCTTGTATTATTGCGTAAGACGTTATTTCAATACATTTTCCGTAACCCCATGAATATTGGATAACAGACGTCAAAATCGTAATTTACGTACAAATTTCTTTGGAAAAACGTCCAAACACGTTAGCTGTATGCTCAAGAAGTGAATTTTGTGCATTTTTGTCATTATGTGCATTTTGACCAATAGATGTCAAACTCGTTATTTATGACCAAATTTGTTTGGAAAAACATCCAAACACATTACTTCGATGACCAAGAAGTGGATTTTATGCATTCTCAGTAAACATCTGCATCTCGACTAAAAGTTGTCAAAATAGGTATTTAAGCAGCAATGCAAACGCGTTAGATCGACACCCCAGAATTTAATTTGCGGCGACTACGTGCATTTGGACCAAGATATATCAAAGTCTTGATTTATGCACCAATTTCGTTTGAGAAAACGTAAAAATGAAAGGCATATTTTTATACATAATAGTTTTTACAAAATCATTGCAAGAATTTAAGTATTGCCAAGATCGTTTATAGTATTGAAAAATTCTTGGTACGCATGTTATCTCGGTCTAACAACGTCATGTACTTGATATATAGCGCCTATTGATTTTCATGTACATAGGTTATCAGTATCCGAAGTTTGGTTATATTGTGATAGACAAAAACTATTTTTTTTGGGTATTGAACATTATATTGCGCTTGCCACATTGAATCCCTTTATTTACAGGACAAGCTGGTTGGGAGAAGGACTGGACATACAGTTGTGATACGCAAAACTACAGTTTATGATGTTTTGGTTTTGAAGACAACATACTGTTACGAACATATTTATCTTTCTTCATAGAGTATTTCCATTAAGAATGCTTGTTCATATTTCGATGAGAAAAACCTTTAAGATATTAGATAAATGGTTACTATTTGACAAAGACAAAGACAAAGACTATCTAACAGGCCTTTGCAATGGAACACCTTGTTGCATGCGACATGTCAAAAAATCGTATTTCTTTATCAATCTTATTGTAAAAAGATTGGTTATATCGTTGTAATACACTATTACTAAAATTTGTGGTTTATACTTTCTTAACCGCGAACCGCGATGCGTTGTTTCCGTGATAAAAATTAATGCAGTTTTCAATGGATTTAACAGTTTGCAGTGTTGTT